>CADDXX010000568.1:449907-469070 GCA_902810485.1 Alauda arvensis
CTCATTCCTACAAAAGCAAAAAAGTGTCCTTTTTATTTTCTCTGTTCTAGATGCTATATTAGAAATTGCTGCTCTAACACACACTGTTTTACGTGAAACTTCATTTTTTCAGATAACTTTCTGCACTCTGAATGTGATCTGTGGTCTTTTTAGTAGACTTTAGCARCCCCCAGAAGAGAACCCACGTCATGGTGTACCACAGACACCCTGCAGTAGAGCCCATCACTACTTAAAGCTCCCATTCAGGCTAGTATGGTTGTGGAGGATGACTTTTTTAATGCTGTACATTAAAAAGACATCACCAACATTCAGAGTGGCTTTTTTTTWAATATTCGGTTATGCTTTTTAGCAGAGTTATATTTTGCCTTTGTCTTTGCTTCTGACATGCAATATGAACAAGGAGAGTATTTGTGATATCTCCTGCCAGACAAGTAGTTTTGAAAATAGATGCTGACTGGATAGCCAATGCAGCTAACAGATGGCCTTGTAACATGTTCTTTTGMATCATTAAAAAAGAAAAATAGATTCACTTGAGCTTTTTTCTTTCAGCAGACAAGCTCTATGACAAACAATAGAATCCTGCTGGTTCCTTAGTCAATTGTAAAAACMCATTGTGTGTCTCTCGAAGACAAGGAGAAAGACAAATTTCCTAGGAAAAAGAGCCTGTAGGTGATATGTGCTCTCTTAGTATAACTCAGTGTTCCTGAGAAAGACTGCTGAAAATCACAGCCAGTGGTACACCTAATGCTATTGAAATGCTGCGTTACTGCTTTTTCTTTATCTGCTGTTTTTAAAACAGTGATTATTCCTAATCAAAGCCTGCACACAATTAATCATTAAGTGACAGATGGCAAAATAGTTTGAAAATGGATATATATATATATATATATATATATATATATTTGGGGGGTTATGGTTACATTTTCTATACTTTACTGCTTTTTCAGCCTTCAAAAATAGAACTAATACAAACCCACAATCTTTTCTTTTTAAAACCTCAATCTCAATTGCTATTCATAGCCTGTGGCATTAAAAGCTAGCTATTGTGTAGCAAACAGGATGGTAATATTTCTGAATCAGCAAGAAAAAGGGAATATATGAAAATATCTGAAACACAGTTTCCCCATCCTATATTCATGATGGGACCACCAAGCAATATCCTTCTGCAAGTGTCTGATACACTGTGTTTYAGGAATGTTTTCTCTCCAATTTGCACAAGTGCCAGCAAGACCTTCAGTGACAAATTAGGTTTTTCCTCTGTGCGCTGCTTCATGAAGTCTTTGCTAAATAAGCCTGTTCAGTTATTTAAGTGTGCTCRGACCCGGGGTCATGTTTGCCAAGACTCAATTTCTCGGTTACTTCTCAGTTAATTTTTTAACTATGGTTTAAGGAACGCAGAATTTAGGCTTTTACTTTTTTACACTTCTATTTTTAATAGAAGAAGTATGACTTTTCAAAACTTTTTAAGTATGAAGATGCCATCTAGGCTTTAGTAAAAAGGACTTTTAATAAAATTCAAATTGATGGCCCGGTTAGGAACTGGGTAACATTCAGTCGATAAAATAATTTCTTTGTTACTGGGTTATTAAAGATGTCATTTGCTAGGGGGAAAGGGCTCTTAAAAGTCCACCCTATTTCTCTTCAGACTCAGTTAGTGATCTTCACTCATGTATCAGCATAAATGAAMCACACGGCGCAATGTCAGTATTGATTGGCAGACTCGGCATGTGAAGCTTTTACGGGCACACAGTGAATTTCCCTTTCAAAAACTGACAGGCATCTTTGCAAACATAAGCAGCTTGATGAGGGCTAACGTGAGGAGGAATGAGGTCCCAGCATCTGTCCTTGATGATATGGGTATATATCTATTGATTTCAAAATGGGAACAACAGTGTCAGTGTGTTGTACGTGGGCTCCGTGCAGCAAGTAAGGTATCGCATTCTCTAGGGCAGACCCAAGTCTCTTCCCCAATTAGKCATTCATTTTCTACAGGTTTCTTAGTTCTGGGAACAAATTCTGATAGTGAAATGCATAGAAATTTAAATTCAAGAAACAAAAATTCAACTTCAAGAGGTAGCAACTTTGAGAGGTACTGGAGATGTGCTTAGAACTAAAAACTCAAAGGAGAGATATAAATATGAATAATTTTCTAGGAAAAGATGCAGATTCTACAAAATGAAAGCTGCAGTGTCAATTAGGTTTCTTTTGTTTCCTCAAGAAAAGAAAAAATAAGTTTACTTAAGTCCTTCGTTCTGAAATGAAAATAAATGAATTTTTTGTGTGTTCTAAGATTGCCTCTTTTTCTGAAAGTACTTTACATCTGTTAGGCAGATGCAAAAATATAAAATTGAAGTAAAAGAACCATTTTAATTTTTGAAAGTTGTTTTATAATAAATTATTGTTTCTCCCACACTGAGAAACTGAGAAAGTATCATTCTATGGAAAACCTTAACTTCTCAGTAAATAAAAAAAATTAACTGGGCTTCTTCCACTTCCCCCTGTCATGAGTTAGCACAGCTTGGTTTTAGTTAAAGAGGAAACAGTTCCTTGTAAAGACCTGGGAATCGTTTTGTAAAGGACAGCCACCTATCAGGCGCTAATTCTAAACACTTGACACACTGTTCAGCCATTGAAAAGTAAAGCTCTGCTTTGTGAATTACCCATATCAAGCTGAGTACCCTGGGAACTGTCTCTTTTCCCTCCCTGCTTCTGAAGAGGTAAAAAGGCAGCCTGGCTCCCTCATCCCTGGCGGTGGAGCCGGGGCCTGCGGGGCCCTGCCTGGCCCAGGCCTTTCCCGGGAAGCCTGCGGGGCTCGGTGACCCGAGCTGGGAGTGGGGAGGAATAAGCCCCTGTCCAGGCTCGGTTCGAGATTTTAGTGGCTGTAAAACATCTGCAGCTAGCCGTGGGGGCTGAGCCCCTCCTCCTCCTCCGGTGACTCCTGGTGGAAGAAAAGAGGGAAGCCCGGCTGCCCGAGAACACCTGGAGCTGGGCCAAGGTCCCCGCCCMCAGCAGCCACAGCCCTGAGACTCCAGCCTAGCCCAGTGAGGCCTGACCCTGCCACCTGTGGCCACCTCCCGGAAAAGAATTACCGTGCCCTCTGCAGACCTGGGAGATTTTAACTCTTTCTTTGACAAAGTCAAGCTTGCAGAATATAGATCTTCTATAGAGTGGAAAGAAAAGTCAGAGTGAGAGACATTTTAAGCGACAAAATGTAGATRTCAGAGGAAGYAGAGAAAGAGTTACCCCTTAGGTAGGAGAGATGAGAAGATGGCTAAGCTGAAAGTCTTCTGTAAGCCACGGTAAACTACAGACTGTAACGTGCTAAAATACCTCTTTAAATCGTAGAAAATATGAACTGGAGAAATGATTGTTCAGATTGGTAGTTTGAGCAAAAGTATCTGTAACAGACTAAGTGAATATTGATGTAGCAGTGACCCTGTGGTCTCCTGAGTTTTGAGCAAAGATGTGAGAGATGGGATGAAGAAGCCTCTGCGCCAGTGAAAAAGTGAGAGACATCTCTGCCCTCTGAATGGGATGAAGAAAATCAATTGTGTCTGAACTGTTCATTCTAAAATACCCCAGAATGCATAGATTGCATGGCCCATATGCCCACGGGAAGCTGCGTGATATGGGAGACCCCGCAAAAAGCAGATTTCCATGTGGATGTTTTTTGTGAGAGCTAAGAGCCACAAGTAGACTGTTTATTTCCTCTGGAGAGTTACCATAAACAGAAGAGACTTCTCTCTCTGAAAAGACTGATGAAAGAGTAATCAGTAAGTGGTACTGAACTAAAGTTCTGAGTTTTGTCTTTATAGATTGTCTGTGAGAAAGAAAAGAAGCTGGTKGGAGAGGGGGAAGTGTTTTGTAAGTTTCATTTGGATTTTTTTTTTTTCTTTTAGTGTGTGTGAGTAAAACTATATCTTTCAGGATTAGGAGAAGCAAAGCAGGTTCAAACTTATCTCACAGCAGAAGAAAACAGTAGAACCAGTACAACTAATTGGTGTGTTAGCTGAGAAAGCAAAATTAGCAAATGTGAAACCATTACAACCCACCCCCCCTTCCCGGTTTTCTTTATATTAATAACAATTGCATTATACTTATTACTATAACGTACACTGATATCTGTCATATCCCCTATGAAAACCCAGAGTTTGTATTTCAGAATAGATAAATCCCACTGGCATTGTTATGCAGATATGCTGCAAATACTCAGATTAGGCTCTAACAAGGCCTTTCAAAGTTCAGCTGGTCTCTAAATAGTAATTCACTGTCCCAGCATTACAGGTCAGTATAGATGTGGGGTTTTCCTATCACTACCTATGTCTTTATCCTGTTTTCCATATCTGTCTGGCACAGAAAGTATCAATGTCTTTGACATAATAACTGTTGCATCGTGAGTTTCAGTAATTGTTTTGAGAGAGCAAAACTGTACTTGTTAAGAGTCCACAAAGCAAATCCTGCAAAGCTACATTAGATTTAGCTCCCCAACCTTTGTTTGAAGTTTATAATTTCTCCTTCCAGTTAAAGCTATTTCTTGGAGAGTGGGGAGGGACAAAACCCAAAACAACACCTACATAGGAAAATAAAAGCCTTAATTACTAATCAGGGAGAAGATATCAGTGAAGAATAAATACTATGAAATAATACATGCACCAAGAAATAGCATTGTATAAGTAATTTATGGAAAAAACCACTGCTAGATGGTTGATCCAGGAGATTAATTATTTCTGTATTTTTCCTAAATATGATGAGAATAATGTAAACATTTATCCTAAGCATTTTTCTTTTAGTGCCTATTTGAACTGAGTTCAGTATCTTATATGTTGTACAAAATGTATGCCATTAACCTTTGTCACTCGCTAGAAAATCAAAATAATTTTTATTCTTCTCACAACCTCTGCCCAATAATAGTGCTGCCACAGAAGTTTGCACATTACAGGCTTGGCCCCACTTCAGATGATTGACCCTAAAGAACTTTGCTCTTAGTGTATAATTTCCCTAAGAACTTTCTACCAAAGGTTTTAAGAAAAACTSTAAGATCAATACTCAGATGACTCATTTTTCCAGAATTTCAGAATATTGTAACCTTTAAAGAAGCAGGGACTCTAATGCTTTTTAAAAAATAAAAAATTGCTAATGATTCAGATCTTTTATTCTTACAGTAAAGTGGTTTAAATTATTAAGAGATATATTGGCATACAATGTGAGAAAACTGTGAAGAAAAAGAACATACCCAAGAGGCAACTCACTATTTCCCGAAAGTAACTAATGGGACAAATAAGACATTTCAGAGCATCTGATACTATTCTAGGTTTATCTCAGTTATCAGAGTGTCATCTTAGTGCAAAACTAACATCTTATCCTCACTTTTACATAGCTCAGTTTTGACTTGGGCTGTACTACAAGTTGGACAGAGGAAAGGCATCTAGTCTCGCCACAGCTGGGTTTGGAGGAGTTGTTTGGGTTTGATTTTGATGTTCCCCATGAAATCCACCTTTCAGCTCCACCATCCCACACTGTGCCCATCATCTCAGTGGAGTAAAGGACTATCAGGAGTTGGGATGGCTCCTGTCATATCTCTCTTAGAGCAATTTGTGGTAGAGTAAGAGTAGSAGAGTACTCTGGGAGATCCTGCAATTGCTTAATAACAATAAAGATGGCACAGATTATTTTCAGCCTAAATTATTCTTTCTGTTGGAAGTCTGGGAAATTAATATTAGTTCTGTGTTCTACCCATATGTTGGAAGTTCTGCCTCTGTCTTTGTGATGACTTTTGAAAGGGGAAGCTGTTACTATCCTATTTACCACCAGATTTTCTGCCAGTTTTGCAAAATGAGCTTCAAAGTCATATATGCTGAACTTCTTTAGGTACTCCCATAACATCTATTTAAATACAGAGGTAAAAATCTCTTGTGACCCTTTGCAAAGGTTGCTTCTGATTTCAGAATACATTTTACAGTCCATGGAATTTACCCTCTAAGTAGTTTCTGTTCTCCTCTATGAWGGCATAGACTTGTTTTCAGAAGTCAAGTTATGCTTTTAAAATACCTTATTTTACTCCAAAYCCACCCCTCGAAGAGAAATTCTAAYATTTATGCTGAAATTGAACATATTGAACAAAATAGTGCTGRAGTCCTAGAAAACTCTACTTTTATTTTCTTACARGGAAAAARCCMCATGATTATCTGTATGGAAAGAAATATTATAATAGTCTTACAATCATGTTTGACTCTTGTGCCTGTCTGAATGCTAAATAACTTAKCAAACCTGTGCTTCTGGTAAATGACTGAATGTATATTCAGTTTACACCTCACAATTTTTGTATCAACAAAGGCAGAAGTCCCACAGAAGACAGCTTCATTCTATATCTAACCCTAATTTATCCCTTGAGCAYTGTCCATCCTGCACAAAATGCAATTAAGTAGTTAGAAAGTGTATCAAAATGCATACAGAGAAAGGGGGTACAGGGAATTAAAAACGCAAAGTCAGTGGTAATTCCTGCATTTCTTCATTTTTCAGTCCTTGACTTTGCAGACTAATGATGTTTTAACAGAATTTTTACATGTAACATTCTATGTTTAAAAGTAAATTGAAAGCAATGCCAGGCTGGCTGCTGGGGAGGACAGCACAGAGGCCCATGCAGTGCCATTTAGAAGGATAAAATCCACAGMTCAGATCATTTCCATTCAGCTAACAAGGTTTATAAGCAGCAGAATTTACAAATTGTCACCATTCATAAAAATCAGTCACAAAAGGRAGATATGGCAGGTATTTTCCTGAGGGTTTCTGTATAGTATTTGCTGATAGGAAATKGAACTCTTTTATAACTGTAGTATTCCAGATTTTCTGTATGTTTAGTAATTTCTTTTGTTCCAACTCTGGGTAGTCTAAGCTCTGAGTCTTCTCAAGTCCTAAATTCCTGTTTTTCTCCCCAACATGTAAGAGTATTAATTTTATTAYTATTAATTGTAAGGCTATTAATTTTAATATGACTTTCCTTTGCCCTCTGATATTTTAATCTGGCCATGACAATGCATGTCAGGTGTGCAGTCAAACTCYGACTTCAAAAGGCTCTGACAGGGGTAAGACCAGACTCCAGATTAATGATAYATGTGACAGTATATGCATATATAGACAAAAGCAGGGAGGTAATTCTTGCTTTACTTACAAAAGTATTACAGTAAAGTGGAATTTTATTAATATYTATCAGTATGGAATCTGTAATAAATATTGTTGGAGACTGTGGTTGGATGGCTGAGATTTCAGGAGAGTTTATAATCCAAGAAAAACACACTTACATGCACTGATGTGTCACTGTTGGGAGCATCAGTACAGGACATGTCAGAGAGATTTGGGCATAARGTGGAATACTTTTTCTCCTTTTCAAAAAAATTCTATAATTCTTGTATTCTTCGTAACACTTGGTAAAYCTAGATGTATTAAAAAGAGAAAAGGTTTATATTTTATGTCCTTCTATGTGCATTTGAATTATTTTCCCACTTTTTAACTCTGCCTTTGAAGCACATTATCTGACCAGCCTGTCCAGTAAAATTATAGTTTAAATGAAAGCCCTGGTAATTTTTCATGGGTCCCTGCAGGCTTTCAGCTAGAACTGAATGTGCTCATTGTGAGGTGCAAGTGCTGTGTAGTCCATCAGCACAGACATTGGGAGCTCGTTTTATTTTAAATCTTATTTTAAGCAAACTGTTACACTTGATTTAGAATCTATTGAATCAATGTTTGTAGTCAATATCAGAACTTTCTCTGAAARTAGTCTGTAACTTACTCAGGAGTATAATAAATGTCTGCATGAATAGGCAACAGCCTGAAACTCCTAAAGGAAGAGACATGGCTTGACAGGATAACATTAAAAGAAAATTGAATCTAATTGCAATAATTATGATGTCAACAAGATATTTTTAGATCTAGCCTTTCACYGAAGTAGTCCCAAATGTTGGAGGGAGGAAAGACAACATTTTTTGTTTAAAATAATTATTGTTTCCTGACCTATGCGTTGCTTTGTAGATTTTGAAGTATGCAATAGCCCTCAGGGGGGACAGTGCTAGTCTTGAAAAGTCTGAGTCTGAGGCCTGTAGAGATCTTGAAAGGAGTGAAAGACAGATGCCTCTTTATCCATTYGGCTGTAATGCTGTTTAAAAGAAAATGCAATGTTTAAATGATCGCTGGTTGTCTTTTTGACATATTCTGATTGTAGTCAGCTCTGCAGGGAGATTTAGCTGTCTCTCCTGTCACGTGGAAGACTGGGAACTATACAGAAGTTAACAGAAGCCACAGATTAAATTTGCTTCTACAATTACATGATAACTTCTGTTCAAAAGAAAATACTGCATTCCATTTTCAGTTCAAAAATGAAATTTCCATTCTGTTCCCATCATGTCAGGCTGCTCTGACAACCTCCTAGCTGGAGGCAGCTATCAATGAGAGCAGGTGAAAAACACTGACCCCAGAAACGGTCAAAAGYTTGGGACACTAAGTACGTGAAAGTGAATATAATTCAACAAGGATATTTAAAATGTAATGAGTCCTAGGGGCTAAACTTGGGGTTAAACTTYAGATTTCCAATAGGTGTATGTGAAGAAGTTTTCATAATAGTGAGAATTATTCTGTACTTTGCCCTAGCAAAGATCTGGGACACTTGCCTCCTTGCACAGAAGTACAAAGACAGAACAACATTTTTATCTTTGCAGGTRGTAGTGGTGATGCAAAGGTGTTGTACTAACAAAAATATCATCTACATTTCCTTTTTTTGTATGCTGCATATTAGCTGTGTGTTAATTCGCTGAAGAATTTTCATTTCTGCTGTTCAGTTGTGAACAAAAGGGGCAAGAGAGGATGTCTGGTGTTTTTAGATGTCTGCGTTAAGACTGTTTTAAGATGAATGAATGGGACGCCCATCTCAGAACGTCCCTAAGCTGCTCACCATGGYGGTCTGTATAGTTCCATATGGGAAAGTATCACTAAAACCTCCCTCTGTTCCTGTGTTCTTACTCCAAGCAGCTCCTGCTAGTTGGGTGTGTACATWCTAATTTATCTCTGCTTCTCAAGGTCACAGCAGAGATGTACATAGAAYAATATACTTACATAGTTAAAAGAATGGAAATCTAATTATATAGTTAGAAGTGTTTCTATCTTCATCTTTTAAAGGAATGTTTCTTTACAATTTTTTACATTCATTATTTATTAATGACAATATTGAGTTAGTATTCCTAACAGTATTGTAGATAGGTATTTTTTTATCTCAAATATGCTAAAATCATCAATATAGTATAGAATTCTATGTATTTTAGCTCAAATTTTATACCAGAGATTAAATTTTACACAGTGGCTACAATGACCGCATTGTCTGCAAGGGCAGAAAGAAAACACTTTTCTAGTGAGGAAAGCAATGAATTATAACAGCAGGATGGAAGAAAGACCATTAGTAAACTCACAAAAAAATTTGTGCTGTGTGTCTCACTATTCAGAAGAATTGCATCAGTCACCATGCACATCCATGTTACCTAATAATTAATGATTGATTAACCTCATCTAACCAACCATCTTCAACATTTGCCTCAACACTTTGTGTTTCTTTACAGCAGAAATTTGAGGCACAAGAAAAAAAACCGCTTTCAAAGTGTCATGGGTTAACATAGTTCAGTTTTAGTTAAAGAGGAAACAGTTCCCTGTAAGGACCTGGGAATTGTTCTGGACTGACACCTTGTTCAGCCATTGGAAAGCTAGAGGCRACTTTGGGAACACATCCAYATGCATATAAGCTGGAGCTGTGCCCCAGCCTGCCCTTTCCCTTCTGGCTGGAGGAGCAGGTAACATCTGGTCCCTGCAGCCGCTCCAGGCCAGCCAGGCCCCACTGCTCCTCCCTGATRGGGGRAAAGCCAGCCCAGCCTGGCCAGGCCCCCCCAGAACAGCCCAAAGCTCGGATTGAGCCACCCCAAATGAGACYGAGGGGTGAAGGGAGAGGCATCCACCAGCTCAGCTACTGAGATCTCAGCCACCATTTCTGCCTCCCCATGTGGCTTTGGAATCTTTGAGCTGCCTGGCCGAGATCACCTGACAAACCYGAGCTAGATTTTAACCCCTTATTTGACAAGGTAAATCTTGCAGAACATTGATCCTCTCTAGAGTGAAAAGAAAGTCATAGTGGGGACATTTTTATTGAGACTGCATGAAGATACTGAGGTCTGTGAGAGAGACGTATCTTAGGGGATGAGGAGATGAGAAGATGCCTTAGGCTGAAAATCTTTTGTGAATTGTTGTAATAGACTATAATATGTTAGAATATATCTTTAAATCATGAAAAATATGAAACTGGGMAAATGATTGTTCAGATTGATGGTTTTGAGTAAAGGTATTTGTAATGAACTAAGTGAATGTTGATGTAGCAGTGATCTTGTCGTCCCCTGAGGTATTTATGCAGAGTGGGAGAATGCACTGCACCAGTGTTTTGTGTTGAGTGTGAGATGGGATGAGGAAATCCTCTGAGCCAGTGAAGAAATGAGAGACATGTCTGCCCTTGAATGGGATGAAGAACATCCTTTGCACCTGAACTGTTCATTTTTAAAAGGACACCCCAGTTTATGTGAATCTATKGCCCATATGCAGCCATGGGAAGCTGTGTATATGGGAGACCCCACAAGAAGCAGATTTCTGGGTGACTGTTTTTTGTGAGAGCTGAGAGCCACAAGTAGACTGTTTCTTTCTTGTGGACAGTTACCATAACCAGAAGAAACACCTCTCTCTGAAAAATGTGATGAAAGATTATTTTATAAGTGGTACTGACCTTGGGTTTGAGTTTTTGYCTTTATACATTTTCTGTGAGAAAGAAAAGAAGCTGGTGGGAGAGGGGGAAGTATTTTGAAAGTTTCATTTGGATTTTTTTTTCTTTTAGTGTGTGTGAATAAAACTATCTTTATATCTTTTAAGTTTGAGCCTGCTTTACTTCTCCTAATCTTATCTCACAACAGAAAAAACACTAGAACCACTACACAAAGTGATTTCTGTTAGCCAAGATTGTCAGCTGATAATTTTTTAATACAGCTGACTATAAGGTGGGATTTTTCTGCATTAATTATAAGGTGTCTGTTTTAGAATGGGTACAGTCCTTAGCTTGTTGGAAAGCAGAGAGGTTCCAATTTTGCCCATAAATGAAAGGAACTTGTATTTGCCAATTAAATCAAGCAGCTGTTTCACAGACAATATTGCTAATAGCTACCAGCTAAACTCCAAGCTGTTACTCTGGATTGTTTAAYGAACTGCTTTTAATACATTGTAAATGTTAACCTCTGTATCTCAATCTATTGAGCAAGAAGGGAAGGATATTTAAAGACAYCTCTCCAAAATTCTATAGTATTGTAGGAACTTTCTGTGCTAATGAAGCACAGAAATTTGTTACTATTTATAAGAACCATGGAGAGAATAGTGCTATCTAAATTGTTTTTGACAGTGCATGACAAAATTGCCATGTTCTGATGCTATACAGTGACTGTAATCTTTTCTCCTAAGGAGATATTTTAGGCATGCCATGCAAACCTGCTACTTGTATTCTTCACTGTAAACTGCACAATACTGATGATAAAATCAAAATGCGTGTCACATTGGACACACCAATGTATGCAGCAGTCTTGTTTTAAATGAATAAAGGAATTGAAAATAATGCATGGATTTCAGCAAGAAACATTCAACATTCAGGAATTCTATCTTGAATGTTTTTTTTTCTTTTGCATACAAGGCACAGTCTGTGGTATTTGTTTTTATCAGAAGACCTTCTCTACATCTCTCAGCTCTTCCCTGAGCATAAGCATGAGTAAACAACTCTTCAAAACTATCTAACACKAGAAATAACTGGTTCAGAGAGAATTTGTGAACTGGTAAAACTGCCCACCCGGAGAGCATCCTCCCATTCCTTGTTATTGCCATGTCAAAAAARTCTAAATGTCTTGATTGACCCTACCTGCTTTCTACAAACACTGCCATATCAACCTAACCTGCAATTAGTCTTACTTGYTATATTTCTATGGCAAAGTTTTCCTTTAACCATACAGAATCTAGGAAGTAAATGGTGTTTTTTTTCTTTTTCAATGTAAAATCTCAAACAATGAAACAACAGTGAGAAAAATTAAAAGCTTTCTTTTTTTTTCTTGTTATTTACATCATGGACTTCCATTAAATGCAGCAGAAGATGAAAAATATGAATATTTCTTAGAACCTGCCTTATTTTCTGTCCTCATTTCCAGCTTACATCTGTTGCTAAAAAGAGAGAAAACAAGCAAAAAAAAAGAGACAAGAAAGGAAGAATAAGGGAAATTCKCAAAGACCAGTTGCAATCATCAATCTCTGTGTTTTTTCTGTTACTATTTTATAAGGAAAACAGACCAGAAAAATTACATTTATWAGCTGGGGGGTTGGTGGTAGTGGGGAAACAGCCACAAACTAAACACACGAATACAAGAGATGCAAACTTCTGACTTTACAGATGGCTGTTTTTCTTAATTATATGGATAACAGTTTAGTAATACTTAATTGGTCATGCTTGACAAGTAATAGCAGTATTTCCAAGACAAACAAATGTTCACATTTTTCATACTTAATCAGGGAGTTTATGTGCAAAAATGACCAAATGTATCATCTATTCTAAGCATTCTATGTTATTTTGTAATAAACCACCATCTGTACTTTGGTTTTACAGAATCTGTGTGTGATGACCACAGAATTTAATTATATTGCAGACGGGTTTGGGGAAGAAACTAGATTTTTTTTWAAGTTTTATTTTTTWAATTTAAATAAACCACAAAAGCTCACTTCATTAATTTAGAAATGTTCTCAAAGCAAGTTCATTTTGCTTTTATCTGACTGGTAGTGCCCTGAACACCAATACCCTAACGAACAGGGTGTCAGGTTGTATTCCAACTCTGCCAAGGGTCTTTTCGTTTGTTCCTTTTACTATTATTTTTATTTTATATTTTTTCCTATTAAATTGTATTTCTGACTTAGTCTCTCACTGGTTTTGCTTTCAAACCAGTACAACAGCTTTTCAGATTTTGTTGTAGTGAGTAAATATGCCTGACATAACTATTCTTTATTAACTTTATTTGGTGTGCAGCTCTCTCACATGAATAGTATTTCTGGATTTTGTGTGTGACTAATGCAAGTAAGGTTTTCTTTGGTTGGTTAGTTGGTTGGTTGTTTTTGTTTGTTTGTTTTGGGGGTGGGGGTTAATAAATAATTAAATAATGTAAATAACATAAAAGATTTAACAATTCACTTAATAATTACAAAAATTGCATTTAGAATAAGTCTATCTCAAARAAACAAAATCTGAAAGATGACCTCTTCTCTCTGTCCCACCTACTTCAGTTCCAGGAAAAATGGAATATTATCAGTGGAACTGGGAGGAAGTGTAGCTCTCAGCTATTCTGAAAATACATGAAGTGACCTGAAAGCCACTTAYATTCTCTCTCCACCCATTTTTTCTAGCTGTGGTGGRTTGACCCTGGCTGGATTCCGGCACCCATCAAAGCCAATCTCTTACWCCCTCCACAACTAGRTRGASGAGAGAAAACRTAACAAACRGTTCAGACAAGGACCARGAGAGATCACAAACTGGTTAGTRTCATGGGCAAAACAGACTCAGTTTGGGGAAATTAACTGAATTTATTRCTMATCAAAATTCAAGCATGATAATGAGAAATAAAATAAATCTTAAAAATCTTTCTCCCAACCCCTTCCTACTTCCCAKCTCTACCTCCTCTCYCCATCATGGGGTCCCTCCCACAGGAGAGTGCTCTCTATGAACTTCTCMGCATGAGTCTATCCCATGGGCTACAGATTTTCTCAAACTGCTCCATCTCTCCTCCTTTTCCATGGGGTGAAGTACTTCAGGCACAGCCTGCTCCAGCGTGGGTCCCCAACAGGGTCACAAGTCCTTCCAGGAAACATTCTCCGATGTGGGCTCCTCTCTCCARGGCTCTGCAGGTCACTGCCAGAAATGTTTTACAGCATGGGCTTCCCATGATTCCACAGCCTCCACTGAGGCATCCAGCTGTTCCAGTGTGGATGTCCTCCACAGACTGAGGGTGGATCTCTGCATCCCTGTAGATCTCCATGGACTCCAGCAGGGTACAGCTGCTTCACCAYGGGCTTCACCAGGGATTTCAGGGCAATCTTTGCTCCAGTACCTGGAGCACCACCTCCCCCTCCTTCTCCACTGGCCTTGGTGTCTGCAGAGTTGTTTCTTTCACATGTTCTCACCTGGCTCTTCTCTGGTCTCAATTGGAGCTCCACAATAACTTTTTTTYCCCCCTTCTTAAATATGTTATCACAGAGGCATTGCCAATATTTCTGACTGGCCCAGCCTTGACCAGTAGAAGGTCTGTCTTGGAGATGCCAGGAATTGGCTCTGTCAGACATRGAGGAAGCTTCCAGCAGCTTCCCACAGAAGTCACCCATGTGGCCCCACTGCTACCAAAGCCTGYCCATGCAAACCCAATACATKAACCTTTTTTCTTGACCCCTCTGCCCTTTAAGACTTACCCTGTCTGAGTTGTGCTCTTTAGTTTGCTTTGAACATGCTGCATTCCAGAGTAATTTTACCATCACTCTTCCTGCTTTCAGGAAGAGTAGATCWTTAGCTGGGATAGATGGCAACAGGATTCCATGTGATTTAAAATTTGTGGTGAGCGGAGAGTCCTAAATAGGCACAGTCTTGGCCTGAATGGTCTTGAGAATGTAATTTTTCTCCCCTGTCATGAGATAACCTAAGCTGATTCAAATAATGTGAAAAGGCAAAATCACACTGGAAAAGTATTTAATCATATTATAAGATTTGGGGCAACTTCCAGTTCAGCTGAGTTGAGACAAGCAGTACAGGCTACTGCAAGAGCATCTGATTGTGCATCTCATCTCTTACAGATTTGCTATTTTAGTAATTGTGGATATGAAGAAAAGATGAACACTATCATTGTAAATATTCACAAAATCCTTAAGGTGACAAAAGGAGATTTTCATTCTGGACTGGCTGTAGAGACTTTAAAAAAAAACCAAACAAACAAACTTTTCCCGCTTCTTCCTTTGGTTGGTTACTAGTTTGCTGTTAGAATTGGGTTGGRTTAGATCTCAGCTTGGATCAAGGCAATATGGGCATAATAAATAAATATGGGCAAAATGGAAATTGGCTGACAAAAAGATAATTCTTTTGATCTGCCTGTTTTCTTGAAAGTTTTTAGGGTTCAGTTTGAACCTCTTTCAAGTTATGGGCTAGGATTTGTGTTTATTTTTATTGCATGAAAATTTTATTGCATTTTTCTTGTTGATGTATGAATAAAAATAAAATGTGGACTGGAATATTATAAGAAAATATGCAACACTATAAAGACAGAATATATAAAAGGAAGCATATACCAAAAATTTAAAGTAAATACTTTATTCCTTATACTGGGCAAAAACCTTGTAGAATTTTAATATATATATGCATTCAACTTTCATAATGTGAAATTCAATATTTCCCAAATAAAAAACAAAGTAGTAAATAAATATTAGCATGACAGGAAAATAAAAGTAGAGCAGAAAGGAAAAAATCTGGTACAGGTTATGTGCCACATGCATATCATAGGCTCATTCATATGTTGTCTGAAACTAATTAAGATAATTCATCTTTTCTTCACACTTATGTTGGATTTCAGATTTACAACCATCATTTTCAAGTGTTCATTGTATTCCATTAGCAACTTGAAAGAGGTTGAAACAATTTAATCTTATCACTTTATATCTTTGTGCATAGACACACTGTTCCCAAGTGGATTAAAACCACTGAACATCATTTAGATTGTTATCAAGAATTGAAACACAGAGGAAAATGCCAGAGGAGAAAGCAAAAGCATTGTTGTGCTMACATACACTAGAAAAGCTTGAACATGATCAACTTGATAAAGATTGAACAGATAACTCGAATTGTTGGATAATGTGATTTATTAAGTAAAGGAAATGAATATGATTAATATCTGTCATGGTTTGGAGAGGTGAATTCTGTTTAACACATTTGTTAGTATTTTTTTACACAAATGTCAGTGGTAGCTTCTGCAAACCATTTGAGATTTGTGGTACTCTTCCATGAGATTTTGATCCAAAAATTACCCATAAAATAATTATAAACCTACCTTAAGAGCATTTTCCATGGGGGTTTTAACRGAAAATCTTCCTCCAAGAATTTTGTTTGTGTTTCCAGTTAGATACTACAACAGTCTATTCTTAGCCCCATTATATGCACCTTTCACACTGATTTAAGAAAAAATATATAAAATGAACTACAGGTAATATTTATTCATCACACTGAARTTGATGGGCCAATGAATAAAAATAAGTATGTACGAGCTGAACTATATTCTTTGGTAATATGGATACAATTAAACAATATGATCAAAACCCAAGTATCTTAAAAAAATTAAAGGCAGTTATTTTTGTGTATAGGGAGARTTATAAAAATAACGAGTTGGGATATTATGTATTTATGYATATATGWGTATGTGAGTAACATATATATTTAATGAAATAAGATACAGGTAGCTCTGACAACCTTTAGGRGTACAACCAGGGGCTTGTCAGGTAGAGAATAGCGGATGAAGATATTTTATTGTACATGACAGATAAGAAAATTACTAAAGGGTTTATGAAGGTCCAACATCCACAGTTGAAATGAGGTTGCAAATTACAGAGATAATTATAGGAAAAAATCTTTAAAGCCTGGAGAGAAAATAAAAMAGCCTTAGTGCTTAGGTCAGTTGATTATTGCAAAGGGTTGTGTTTAGCCTTGATCAGCAAATACAAATATTGACATCCTTTTGGGTGGAAACTTCTTGAAGAAGTTTCTRACAGTCAAGGGTTGGAGGGCGCAGTAACAAAAGACTTAACAAGGTCTATGGATGATCCACTTTTTGGGAGATGACATTAGCTAAATTAAAACTAGTGATCAACAATTATTTATCTACAGTGAGAAAGAATAGTSTAGAATAAACCAGAAATGTGTTGGAACACTTTGAACCCTTCAAGACCTAGCTTATTTCTACAATATAGTCTCAAAGTCAAATAGAATTTTTCAGATATATAGAAAATGTTGTGTGATATGCYTGAGTAATGTTAAATTTTCTGGTCTTGATTGATGTTTATTCTGAGATGGTAAAATATAAACTACCCAAACCCTCATCATGCCATTTTGTGAAAACATTATAYAGAATTCAGTGGGTACTGATTACATGATTGCACCATGGATCTCACGCACAGTAGCTGCTGCTTCTCATATTTGTCTATCAAAAAAATTAATGATATCAAAGCTTGCAGGTTACCTCTGTTTTTAGTGTTTCCATATTTTGTTTCTGATTTTCCCTGCTCTGAAAAAAATGATTCTAGATTAAGATGTCTTTACATTGCATGTATATCTTAAATATCAACTTTTCCTGCTGRTAGTATTAATTTTATACTSCCAACTGTTTTTCTCATGCTCAGARATTTTCCTGTGCTTCTTAAACCSTGCCCACAATGTACTGTGAGACCATGCCTAAAAGCGTCTCTCCCATTTTTTTGAATCTTGCAATCACACAAGCTGAGAGATGCTATTACTTTTGGCAAAATTCTTATTTCTTTMGAGAGTAAATAGTAAAAGATTAGACATCCCTGGCAGATTTTTAATATGTCATGAAAATTTCCCCGAGATCACTGGAGCAGTGATAGCCCACTGAGGTRGAGCTATTGTCACTAATGGAAGCAGGATGGGCCACTGCCACTGATGTGGATATTTTTCTGTGGCTCTTCAGTGTGAACAAACACGACTCACAAGAACTTGGGAAGAAAGTGTTTCTTAGCTGGAGTATTTGTTAGATTTGGGATTCTGTTGCTTAGGCATAGATGAGCWGTGAGTGACATGGTAGGTGCCCTGGTGTGCCCAAGACATCCATGTCAGYCTGGCCTAAGTGTTACAGGGCTGACAAGAAACCTGCATCTTTACGCATGGATACATAGATACCAAGCAGAATGCATTCTATGATACCAAAATCAACCATTTGTATTGTATTTCCTGGCTTCACATTAAATATATACGTTGGTTTAAAAATTTTTTATTCCATTCCCTGTGKTTTTTTCCTACATCTTTTTGTGAAGTCTCTGTTTCTCTGTGCAGGAAATTGAAGTAATAAGTTTCACAAAAAATCCAAACAGCAAAACCAACAAACTCTGGGCTTCTACCACCCCTATATAGGATGCTCATGATTCCAGAAATTTCAGAATAAAAGACAAGATATCATGAAAGGCATTTTCCTTTGTAAACCACAGAAATATGTGCTATCACAGGTCTGAAGTTTTAACTATTATGAATCTCTAGATTTTTACAAGTCAACAGATGGCTACTAATATTTTATTCTTTTCAAATAACCTGAATATAATTTCTTTGTGCAGGACTCCCATTACTATGTTCAAGTTATTCTCCTATGAGCATCGTGGTCTTGTAAAAACCTARCAGGTTTTTTTCTATAAAAGCTGCTCACAGATGATTTTAACACAGTTTATTGTCCTGTTCTATTTTTTTAAGCCAATATTCTAAAGAGAACTTGTCTTGTGCCAAAAGTTTTCCTTCTGTAAAATTTCAAATCTTGTTAAAAATTAAGTTCTGAATTCTCCTAATCAGAAAGTATGTGCTGTCCTATATACTTTTTTACTTAAWATAAAGAAAAATGAGTGCACCAGACATAGTCTGAACTATTTTGATGATATTTTCATGCATCATTTTTGTACTTGCATATATCACTTTGTACTTTCCAATATGATTTGTACCTTCAGACATATTTTGTGCATTTAAGCAGGTAAAGGGCYATTCTGAAATCCTGCTTTTCTGTTCTGCACAGAATACATGTAGTGAATAGTTCCCTCTGTCTTGGTTTGAAAAGACAGGTATCTTCCAGGGAAAAGCCTGAGCCTCCCTTGCAATGGAGAATACAAACCCCCTCCCTCTAAATTATTATAAATCTGTAATTAAGGGGCTTTAAGGCAAAAGATGTGGGAATAGAAATAACTAGGGATATTAAAAATAAAACTGTAGTAGTACAAAACACAAACGAAACAACAACAAAAAAGAAAACACTGACAGAGTCAGAACATGACCT
>CADDXX010000568.1:469284-512002 GCA_902810485.1 Alauda arvensis
AAAGAAAAACACCTCCCCAGCTGATTTCAACAGATGGTAAATAGAATACACACTTTTTTTTATTTGTTACATCTTGCAAAACAAGACACCTCTTACTAATTAGAATCATTTATTTTCARCATTTATGTCTTGTAAAGCCTGGTTGAAATTCATTTTTAAGAGAGAAACCGAATGTTAGAAATACATTTTGATGTAGTATATCTGCATAAGATGGGAGCTGAATGTGTGCCTGGATTTAAAATCGCKGAATGCCTACTTAATAAGGTAATTTGGACAAGGTTTGTTTCTTGCTAATGGCCTGTGCCAGCCTAGCACAATGTGTCCTGGTCTTTGGCTTGGTTATGAAAGTGCTGCTGCAATATTATGTGATAATTAATATCACATATTGCTGCTGCAATATGTGATAATAAGATACTCATCCTGCTGAACTTAACCTGTAACATCSCATTTCTTTAGCAACAAGGCCAAGCTCTTCTGCACTAAATCAGTTCTTCCTCTCRTTTGAATCATCTAAAAATTCCACATGTAGGTTCCAGCTAAGTCATYACAAGGACATATSCCAAAGTTTAGTCACTTGAAGAGATGCAAGGAAATAAGTGGAAGATTGATACTTGAACTGATGTATTTTTATTTACTGATCTTCTGTTTAGTGCACTTAATTTATGTCAGATAAATCACTTGAATTCCTTTCAAAGATCAAGTGAGTAAAATGTCATAGCATTAAGCATAAGTATCCATTTTTTTCTTAAAGGTCTTGTTGTCCCTAGGTACATGCGTGTAGAAAACTCTTGGGGAAGAGTACATGTATCAAAGAGTCTTGTTGCTTCATTTTTATAATATTCCAGTCTTGGTTTTATCTGGATTCAATTTACGCAAGTGAAGATTAACTCCTATTTAAGATAAAGATTGCTGAGATTAGCAGTGAAAAAAGAAGCATCTGTATCAATGCAGCTGAAAATGTAGTTGTTTTTTTACCAATCATCAAGACTGGAGTTCCCAGGTGGTGCTAGTACATAGTATTGCAAGACTTTCTTTTGAAATTTAATTACTTTTTTTTTCCTAGTAAATGTTGACTAACCCTTTTGCCTTACAGTTGAGAGAGGCTATAAGGGCACATTGGCCTGTGACTTTTATTTTGGGAGTAGAAGGATTTTTTGGGAGGTGGGAATGGRTGACTAGGATTGTTTTTGTCTAAAACAGCCAGGCTGTGGAGAAACTTTGTTCCTGGTCTGAAATGATACATAACTTATATGATATGCAACATATTTTTGGTCCCTTGAACCACAGGAAAAACAAAATAAAACTTGAAAGTACATAAAAATTATATTAGGAAGAGAAAACAGACATCAGCAGGGATAACTGTGCTATTGTTTGCATGGAGAATATTATCGTGACTTTGAGAGGGTGTTATCTCTTTAAGAAAAGGTTTTCATGATTAGTTTTCATCTTYATTGGCCTAAATTAGAGACAATAAACATTAGAGTTACTATTAATTGAGGTGACATTGATTTAGATTTTTATCAGCAGAACCAGTGGAAATCCTGTAAATGTAACTTGAAAAAAATAAAAAGAGAGAAAGGTAAATAGTCATTACCTGCCAGTACGTGTGGAGGCATATAGTGATAAAGAAAAATACCTAAACGGGAAGGTAGCCATCTGGAGTTTAAGAGAATAATGATTCAATCTGCTTCCAAAGATCCAGCAATTTTAACATAAAAAGTCTTGTTAGAGACTAAGATGAGATTCCTTTATCACCCTATACATGGAACATGGATGGTGTTGCTTATCACAAGTCATTAACATTTTAAGTAAAAGGAAAGACTGTTAAAGAGAAAACTGATGAGATGAGGAGGGGAAAAGCCTTCCTGGTAGCTGTTGATATTTATATAGTTCACATAAGCATGTGCATCTATTTTTTTTTTCCAGGATAGGYTTAATTTTTGAAACGACTCCTGTAAATGGTTTTCTTCCTTTGATGGTTTAACTAACCCATGACGTCTCTACAAATTGAATGCAATCTCTTTTAAGAATATCTAAAATTAGTGGTGTAGCTGCATGATGATCAATATGAATAATGTCCCCCTATTCTGCAAGTTTGTAAGTAATTGTTCTAATGGTGGTGACTTTGGCAGGACTGAGAAAAATAGCTTACTTATACAAAGTCCTTTATTGGATATCTAARCAATATCTGAAATATCATTCAGTTAATCTTTAGAAACAGACATTTATGCTTGAAATATCATTTCAAAATGTCTCAAAATTATTTGAAGTATGTAACAATTGTCTACATCAAAAAAGAACAGGAATATATATATCTTCTACTTTCCAGAATTTTGTTTTTGTGCTTTTTTTACTAACAAGTTATGATAAAGTTCCACAGTTAGTACAATTTAGGACACAGCTGTGTTGGATGGACTGGGATACTGGTCCAAGTAAAAGCTGTTGCTGAGAGAAATCACTTTTCTTTTTTAATTTTTCTGAGCTAATAAACAATTTGTCATATGAGTAATAGTAAATAGAATTGGTAACTGCCATCATTAACAGTTTAATATTGTCTTTCATGTATATAGTGTTGAAAAAAATTCATGGATTGTATTTCTGTGTTACGCTAGATAACTCACTAAAATGTACTTTTAATAGTTCATATCATTTTCATTAACCTCTTGATACTCTATTCATCTCCATTAGAGTAATATCATATAATAAAACCAGTAGAAAAACACAGACGATTKTAGAGGCAGAAATAAATCAGAGGCCATGTAAAACAAAAACAGATTTCAATGATATCAARTCTKCAGCTTTTTTCTTTTTTTCTCTTYTCCAATTTCCTCTGCCTGAGCATTTCTTGCTATTAATTGCATTTCTATACTGCCTTCCATTCTGCTCTGCTTCATTAATATGAGGAACTTCAAAACAGGCTCGTGGGTGCAATGCAAAAAGCTTCCTAGAAGATATGAGAAGAAGCACAGTAACGTTGAGTAATATTTATCTAACGCTGACATTTACTGTGCTGTTATTCTGCTGATATGATTAGACCTTTCCTATTTCCATCCCTGCATTTACATCACAAAAACTGAATCAGGTCTTTAGATCCTAGAGAATGTTTCTGTTTTTATGATTAAGCCATTAGTTTATAAGACTAACACATCACTAGTTTTCAAAGTGCCATCTTTATTTTGAAATTTATGCCTGAGTTATATGGTGCAACCCTTTGTTCTGAACCTTGATGATGTGTCACTCTGAAATMATTTTCTACAAGGATTTTAACAAGGAGGAGGTTGGCAAAGGGAGAGTGTATCACAACAAAAAGGAACACTTGCTGAATAGGAGAACAGTTCTATTTATACATGTACTGTTTGAACACAGAAAATGTGCATTATTATAAACCCCCTTTAGTGATTTATTTCTTTATTTTAATCTTGAGATAAATACAAACTTCAAGGTAATTTTTCAGCCTAAGAACATCTGGGAGACTTGTTCTGTTGGGAGGCACTCAAAATCATTGGGGTTTGAAGAAATAATGTTAAATTTTTTTATAAATATAAAATTTATAAAAGTCTTCTATAGGATAAATTTTAGGTTGCTTGAAATTWCTCCCTACCCTAAGAGAACAAAAGAGGACTTGAAGAAAGGAGGTGTCCCCTGAAAGAGATTTGGAAGATCTGCTTTTTYACTCTTCATATGCAARATTTCCTCCTGAGCTGAGTGGAAGTTTTAAGTGTGTACGGAATGAAAAAGCAATAGCAAGGTTAAAAGAAGATTCAACTGAAAAACCACAAAAATTTGAGAAGCAACGGGGGCAATAAGACCACAGACTAATGCCATGGGAATTAATATATATATATGTGTAACCCCTACAGGAAGCAACAGAAATTTAGAGGTAGTGAAGTTCATTTTCTCTAGTATACTAATTCTGTTCTCATTGCGAAAGAATTCCTGCTTTTTACTGAATCCCAAGACAGATTTTACTTTGTTCTTCTGAAAAATTCCCTCTCAGTATTTTAAAAAATATTTTTAGAACAAATTCTCCTCCACCTCACTCAACAATTTGCTATGTAAATTTTTCCAAAGTCAGTTTATAATTTTTAGGAGTCTAATCCTGAAAAGGATATCTAAATATAAATAGCTAAATAAGATGAATACCATCCATGATTATTTTCTACTTATAAAGAATTTACTTTCCCTAAWTATAGCTACAGCTACTACTAACAGACATTATCAGGAAATCAGAAATAGGCTAGTAGGACATGTAGAGTGTCTAGAAGAAGAATGAAGATAATAAATTCAGAATAATACTGTTAGTAAAATCCCTAAGTATACCAARATGTTTATTTTTCCATTTAGATGACATATACAGAAAGGAAGTGGCTTTCCACATMTCAACCCAGAGTAGTTTTAATACACATTCCCTGGCCTGTGATGGCTCTCCTATAATTCCATTCTTTCCTTGAATTTGTGATATCCCAAGTGAATCTCCTAGCTCCTGAGGCTTCTCCTTGCAACTGAATCTTGCTTGTGGAATGAGCTCAGTGTTTTGCCAGCCCACTTTTCTGACACCTCTCATCTGCTGTAGTTCACATTTACAAAATAAGGGTMTCAGACAGCAGCTAAACCCAAAATTCTCAATTGTATTTCTTGATCAGTGTTTTGTCTCCTCTCCCTTAAATGCTGCAGAGATGAGCAGCAGATTATCTTTTTTGTAAGAGGAATGGGCCACAGGAAGAGTATTTTGAACCATGTTTTCTTAAGTTATAAATGGGAATTAGAATGCATATGCACAACTGCATTGAGCAATACATTTTAACACAACCTAACATGTTAATGTCATTTAAATCTGAAAATGTTCCARTAGAATCTTAGCTTCTAAGGCCTCTGAATTTCATCTCTGCCRCTGTAATTTTATGTGTATTTTTAATCTTCTTAATAGTTTTAAAATGGACACTTCCCTACTATAAACTACAATACACTTATGCATGTCTTTGGATTAAGTAAGGTGATGTGGGGTTTTCTGTAGTAGGAAAGAGACATTCTCTGAAAAAATAAAGTAACTTTTGGACTTTATAATCTCAGGTTATAAAATATGGTAGGATTTCCTTTTCTAGCAGTGAGGGACACCAGCTCTGCATACATTTATTTGTATTGCTGATTGTTTATCAGAGTTATACTTTTCTTAGAATACCAAGAGTTGGGACTATCAGCAATGAAGTTAATCTATGCTGAGATAATAACATCATTTAATTAGTGATATCAATACAGTTAAAAGCATATTCAATAACGGTTTTATATTACTAGAAGAAGAAAAGGTATCACTTGCTTATTGAATCACAATTTTATTCMGTATTAATCTCAGTTATGTGGAAAATAGAAGTTCTTTAAAAAAACAGAAAAGAAAGGAAAAGTTCCTCATAGATTTAGCCTGAACTACTAAACAATAGGTATTAGGCAATAGATACAATCTAAGAAACTTAGTTGATAATGGCTCACATTTATCAGCAGAAAAATCACAACTAATTTCATAAGTAGTAGAATCATATTACTGAGATATAAAGCTGTACACTACAACRTTTCTGAGCTAGAGAAAAAAGCTAMATAATGTTTATTAAAATAAAAGAAAACCACAAAAAAGTAGCCCTTTAGAGTAGTTACAACAAAACAGATAGCAGATGATGTTATGCATGTTAGTAAACACCAATCAATTTATGTTCTTTCAAGGACATCRCATCAAGAGCATCTCACAGAATAAACAACAGCCTCCTAAGAGTAGTCCTTTCCCTGGAGGGAATTGATATCTAAACCAGCAGAAGTATTTGTCTTCTAAAAAAGACAAGATTTGTCATCTTCTAAGATGAAACCCATTGCTAACCCYCCCATGTCCAAAAAGTTTRTTGATTTAATGTGAGTTCTTCTTCAATTTTTAAGTCCTTTATTTGCTTCTTTGGCTTCTGAATGTTTGCCTGGATAGATGTTAAGTGTGAAGAAAAGTTGACGTAGCACATCTTTTCAAAGTCTCGGTAGCTGTGTCCGTGGCCAGGCAGCAAAAATTTGTTGCTTTTGGGTTTTTCAGTGCAGCATGTTTAGCATATGTGAGCAGCTCACTTACTGTCCAGGACGTAGCCTTGGTTTGCTTACTTCAGCTAGCACTTCAGTTTCTCTTAGCATATTTTCAGTTTTGCAGCAGCAGCCTCAGGAGCCCCAATACTGAGGCCTATTCTCTTTCTCTTACCCTACAAGTGAATTTCATTTTTGCAGTCAAATTCAAATTGACAGACAAATTTCTYGTGCCTARTATTTTAGTCASAAATKATGGCRRTGTTTGGTGCTARCATAGCAAGCTTCCCCAAGCTACATGGTATTACAGCTGTGGAACTATTTATTTGCTGGTGAGGATTAAGGTTTCAAAGAGGGTGCTTGAGGTGAGCAGGGGTCTTTCGGAGGTCTTCTCTTGGAAAACAACCTGTAAATTAAACACATCTACAAGAAAAAATTAAATTGCGATAAGCTGTAAGATTTAGCAAAGACTTGATATAAAAGGGAGACAGTCATGTTGTAGAAAATAAAAGAGTATTTTGAAAACTGAAAGTATCTTTAAAAACTCACCAAAACTAGCTATAAAGGAAGGTTTTCCTTTTTTTTTTTTCTGATGACTTGGGTGTGTTTGAGCGATTGAACATTGCTGTGTATTTTTATATGAAACTTACGTATATAGAACATTATGTTTAGATATCATAGTTGTTTTTGTTTTAGATATACCGATACTTGACTGACATCTAGAAAAAGTAAGTAACTTTTAACAGTTTCTTATATCATCTCATGGTATCACTTCAATTTATACTGATTAGAAGCGGTATAGGAATATAAGAAGAGATCTTACAAACTTATGATTCAATGGAARGTCACTTTCTTTTGTGAGCAACATCTGTAATTATACTCTTTTTCTTTCTTCCCTTCCATGCCACCTGAGCTTGGATTTTTTGCTGTCTCTGAGGCTCAGGAGAGTTGGAAYGAGATCATCTTTGGGTCCCTTACCAAATCCAAACAATTCTATGATTCTGTAGACATGGTAGAGCTTAGAAAGGAAACAGAGAGGAAAGGACTGTCTTTCTGCCTTGCAGAACTTGCCTTCATCTGTACTCAAAAGACTGAGAGTGAAATACCTTCTCTTGAATTACTGTATACTAATGAGAAGGGCCATCTAATCAGKTTGCAAGTCTAGATTCAGACACTTCTCTCCAAATAAAGRGTGAGAAGGAGTTTGAGAGTGGGGACAGATAGCAGAAAAAGCTTTCCACTGAGGCATTCAAAAGTTACAGCTAGCCTGAAGTCTCAACTTATTACTTTAGCATTCTGACTGGGACTAATTGGTTTTGGTTTCAAGACTGCTATCTGGCTTAGAACAAAGGAAGGATGTGTTCCTGTCTGCATGTCAGCCTCTATATATCCATACTGGAAATCTTTAGATTGGTACCCTATGTCATTTTTGGCAAGTGTAGCTTTTCTGCACCATTAGTGAGCTTGCTGAATCAGTACTGCAGGAGCACTCCTAGGATCAGTGGTATGGCATTAATCCTTTGTAGAGGCCAGCTTCTAGAGCTGAGAACACAGAGATGCCTTGTTTAAATCTTTATTTTGAATCTCTAAGAAAGATTTACCTAGTGCAGGACTCTATACCTGCATCCTGACTGTGTGTGAACTTCACTGCATATATTTGATTGCAGCATGTGGTGTGAAGGTATGCACTGGAAGAACTGACTTCCATTTTATAGTTCCTAAGGGATCCRAAGCATTAATGCTGTCTACAAGCTTCATGAGGCTTTGAAGTGCTCAATAACTTCTATATTATGCTGTTAATATTGACTCCGCAGGGATAGATTAGTCATTCAGAACCAGTTAAGATTTTGTGTACTATGCATTTGTTTCCTTTCAATAAATATTTACTTATACTTTTCTATCAAATGTAAATACATATGRAAATAAAAAAAGACAGATATAACTTTCAGATCCTGTGGCCACAGACACATTTTATAAAGTATTTATTGTGTGTTAATTCTCATTTAAATCAGCTGGGTTTTCAAGTTAATTTGCATTTTATACTGCACTTATTCCATTAGGAATTACTTTGATGATAAAATTTAAAATAGAAACAATCAGGACACTCAAAAATGCATACTGATAAAAATTGGGTTTAATTTAATTAGAACTGTATAAGCTAAAAATATATTGATATATGCATACATTGAGATATGCTATCRAGTTATAGGYCACTGTCTTTTWACATTTTTCAGACATTTACCTCTCTTGAAGTCCCACTAAGATATAAATACTGAGAAAAGAGATTGCTTATAATTAAAGCAGAAATCAAGAAAGAGTTCCTGCATCTTTTATATTTAAAATTATTTGTATTGTTTAAAAGATGTAATTGAATTATTGATGAATTGAATATAAATGAGATATTAAACAAAGTATTTGAAGAAGTGAAAATTACTTGACCTCACAAGATAACCAGGTACCAGAAATGAAATTTGCTTCAACATTAAAAAAAAAAAAACAAAAAACCAACCAAACAAAAAACCACACAACAACAACAACAAAACCAACCAAGCAAGCAACCAAACAAACCCCATCTTAATTCAGGATTTTCTCATGTTTTATTTTTACTATGTGTTATTTCATAGAAGGAAAAAGAAGAATATATTATTGTAAAACAATCTCCAGAACTTAAAGTAGTTTTGCTAATGTAAATAGATATTCTCATGTGTGTACCAACTTTTTATTTCTCTTCCTGAAATTAAATTAGTGTGGAAACTTTCTGAGCATTATAATATTATGCATAAAACTTGCTTTTATATATATATATATATATATATATATATATATATATAACTTCCTTATTTGGCCTCCATTCTCATCACAGCTTTTTTGGAGCTGTGTTTGAGCACTTTGTAAATGTCTCCATTTGGGATGCAGTGAACTTTTATTTGCATCATTATTGGTAAGTCATCTCTAGGTACATTTCCTAAAGGTGAGATATTAACTATGATTATCTGTTTTGCATAGCAAAATGAAACAGAGTTGTTTGTTGTCTCAGGTCAGACAATGAAAACTCTTTGTCAAGATCAGTAAATATATCAGGAAAATTTCCATTTAAAAAAGATTTTCCTAAGACAACAGAATCYAAAAGGTAGTTTCAAAGCTGTGCAAATATTTTAATTTTCTTTCAACCATTTTGTTTTTAATTGACTTTATGCTAATGTATATATGATAGCTTACTGTCCAAATTTTGATATTCAATATGCTTATGTATTTGAATGTAAAGCATTTATTATAGTATAGAAAGTACAAGTGAATTTTAGGTTTTTTCTGTTACTGCTGTGCTGAATTATATCTCCTTCTTCTAAATTCTCTTTTTTTATCTCAAGAATATCAGACTTTTACTCTTGCAATTTTTCTTTTATTACCAGAATTTTCTGGAGAGCAGAAATTCCTGCTACTCTTTATTGTCATGGTTTAGGAATGGTATTCCCCAATTTAGTGTTTCCACTGAAACACTCTAAACCACTAGCCACTCATTCATTTCCACTCCTCCCCTCCAGCTCCCCATGGCTGCTGCAAAAATTAAACCCTGTCCTGGCCAGATCTAGGACATTTATATTTTCTTTTCTTCATGAACTCTGGCTGTTTTCTTCTGTGTATAATTATATTTTTTCCAGAAGGGACATTTTTTCTGTTTTACAGCCGTAGAAAAATGTTGACAAATAAGCCACATTCAAGTGTTTCATCTTTAAATTTTAAGAATTCAGAGTTCTGAGAAGTTTCTCTATAACTATATTTGAGGCTGTGTAAACACAAAAAAAGGCAGAGGTTGTTTATAAGTGTCAAATAAGGAGTGGTAATTTGTCTTTCTGGCAGAATTCAGCACRAGTTTGAAAATAATTAAACAGCATTCAGTAAATACTATTGGCAGAAAAAAATACTTTTTAACATATTCTACAAATTTAATTAAAGAAATTTAAGAATGTAAGAATTCATAACAAAACATATCCAAGTTTAGCATCCCTTGAAAAATCCCATRGCTAATGCAGGCACTTGTTTATTTTATCAGGATTTGTAGCAACTCCCATAAAAAATCTGGGGACAGGGGGGTGGATGGTGTGACTCAGGTAGGGTAGCATCCCTGTCTTAGACTGTGTGGGTGATTTATTCACAGAAATCAACTTAACAATGCACTTGTATAACGTTTGCCTGGAGACTTTGTCAATAGTTTTTGGTAGTATTATCTCTGACAGAACAATAGCAGATGATTGGCAAGAAAAAAAAAAAGCCAGTGTATTATTTCTTGTAGAGAGGAAATGGCTCTCACTGAATACATTTCAGTTTGATGTGCTATTCCCTAGGTGTAAAATAACTATTTGAAAAGTTTGTACTGTGTTTCTCATCCTTAGGTCATTGTGCCTAAGAAAAGTGGTTTTTTTTTTCCTATGGGTCTTTTTTTTTTTCCCTTTGTTGGTTGTTGGTTTATTTTTTCTTTCATCATATCTCATGATTTCTGTTACTATTGAGTTACTTGCTCTCTGTTCAAAGGCTGTTGCTTTAACTGCAATATTTTTCTATTTCATTCTTAGTAAACAAGATCCATTCTGGTAGATTTTTCTTTGCTGCTGTGTTCCATTTTTACTGGGAAAAGAGCAGCTGTGTATAATTTTACTAGCCTCCAGCAAACTTTGAAGGATTTCTGAAGTTTATGATGAGAGAAAATAAAGGGGAAAATCTCTGATTTTATATCAGTTAACAGATTTCCTTGGCTTTTCCCAGATGCTCAATGAATAAGTATGTGGAGATGTAAATTTACATAAATCTGAGGGGCAATTAGAGAAAAAAAAGGATGCCTCATATTTTTATTGCATTCCCTTATATGAGTAACACATTAGAAATGTAAATCCTACATATATTGAGCTGTCTGTGGAGGAGGGGAAAGCTCTTATGTGCAAATAAGCAAGAGAAATAATCTTTTGTAGCCATGAAGGTATGAAAATCTATATAAAGGCAATTGAGTCATTAAACTATTGCAGAGTTCTTGGGTCAAATCTGTGARTATAGAAACTGCTTAGAGAAAATTAAAATTGTGGCCTTGAGTTATTATAATAAAGACCTTCATTAGTACTTCTAGATAATTTTAAAAAATAATCTCACCCTTTTCACCATTAATTTTATATGTGTGAATGAAAGAATTGCCTTTACATAAAAATTCCCTTTATATTCACCTTGGTGTAACCAAGGACAGTTAAGAAATTCTTATCGTTCACAACTAGTCTCATGATGATCCAGTCTTCAGGGATTTCCAGAAGTCAGGAAAATGTTTAAACATGTTTAGCTTTAAAAAGTAAAAATATATGGATAAATAAAAAGCCACCAAAATGCACCCTCAAAACAAAGTGGAGTCAGTTARAAAGTATTCCTTTATCAGTCTGGCTTTTAATAGGCAAATAGTTTTTCCTTTTGCTTCCAAAMTGCACATACTGGTTTCTTACAGGAAAGAGCAAAAAATATTTCACTTTGCAAGTTATCTAGAAATGTATTTTTGCAGAATGATTTTTAATATTACATTTTTACTACATTTATTTTTGTTTTAAAGAGCAAAGGARCAAGAGGCTTTTCTCTCTTAACAGGAGGAAGAAGCTGACATGATGAGAGCCTAATGGAAGGTTCTCTTCCCACTTGACAATAAATATTGGCACTACCTTTTTTTTTGTTTAATATAGATACATGAACAACCTATGGAAGTTTTAATTTTCTTTATCTTTGATAACAATAAACATTCACATCAAATGAGACAAYGAGAAAGCCTTTGCTATTTACAGCAAAACGGAATTAAAATCTGAACTAGGACTCTTTCCATATTTCATACTACAACAATTTGTAATTTATCTGGTAACACAAAAATTTCTGCTAACTTAGTTTAAATAAAAACAAAAGGATGTTTCCAATTTAATAAGTTCATGCCCTGGAAATTATAAGTGTTCAGATTTAGCCAAATTCTTAACAAAAAAAGTCAAGTTTTCATGAAAAATTGTATTTGATCTGAGGGCCTGTTTCCTGTAGAGTCAGGGAATAGATAAATTCTCCTCCATCATGATCTCACTACTCTTCACAGGGAAAAAATTATCCTGAACCACCAGCACTGCCATGCCTACCTAWGGAACAGGGCTCCTTTGCTCTTCTCCTCACTGAATCCCAGAGGCTTGGGCACTGTACCACAACTGCCTTTAGGACAATTATCTGAAGAAGTGCCTGATCTTTCAGACTTTTGAGTTCCTGCTGTCCTAAACATTCTCTGGAACAAGTCTTATATCCATTCAAGAAAAGATTTCTAAGTCATCAGTTATAGTTTTCTGAGAAGATAACTAAAAGAAATTGCTCTGCTTTCAAAAGGTCTCAAATATTGGGTGGAAACCAAAATGGGGTCTAGATAATTCTCATTCTTGCATTCACAGAACACTATTCTTGAATTAAGGAATGTGAATTAGCAGTAGGACAACTCTGATAATTGGCATTTTCTTTTTATAAAATGAACTGCAACAATTTGATCCCTGAAGTGATGCTTTTTATCAATTCRTGAAGGAGAATATTTTCCCCTTGAAACTGGGATATAATTCTGACAAGTTTTCTTATTATTATTTGTTATTTCCAGTGAGGCATCCTTTCTGATTATAATTAAAAACTATTGAAATTCAAAGGTACTTATGAAGAAATTGAATTTTAAATATTTGAGTCCTTCAGGTACTTCATAACTTGGGTTTTTATACCRTGGGAGACAACCCAGCAAGTATTTATCTCATTGTTGAAATGCAATCTTTTAGAAGAAAAAAATCTAATTGGAGAAGTAGTGGAGGCAGATAATGTTCTATAATATCTCTTTTGTTTTGRTGAAGGCTTCAGTAATTTAATTTATTTAATTCATCATGCTGTTCAGGCTGTTGATTTGTTGGAGCAAAAAACTCCCAGTGAGGCCAAAGATTTCAGATGAATAAGAAATATACAGACAAATTCCAAGTTGGATTGGTCTCTTCCAAGTCGCATAATGTGTTTTCTTAAATTATTCTGTTTTATTTTCATTCCTTGAAAGCTAGAGGGCAACRTTGTTTCAAAAGACAAGGCAAAAGCACATCACTAACTGCAAGAAGTTTTGTGCTAATAGAAGTCTTTGTTCTGACATGTTCTTTACCTAAGTTGAGATACTTGCCTTAGAAATCATTCTATGAGGTCCACTTAATAGGGCACTYTTAAACTTGTCTTTTCCTGTCCTGCCACTGATATGTATTTATGATGCTTGTGGATTGGATAATGCATAGGAATATTCATGATGGAAGATGTGTTCTTTGGCCAGTGATAAGGAGRAAGTTAATTTAGCAAATAGTATTATTTAGGGGTAAGCTTTTTGGGAGTACAGGCGTAGGACAACACACTAAGTAACTCACTGGGGACATTGGGGGATTAAATGTTACCATAATTAGGTGAAAGCTGCTTTTCCTTTTATACAAATCATGTTTAACTGAAAATGCAGCAGCTTCAGAGTTCGTTTAAGCTGGTATCATGCTGTTTGCTGACTGACCTGAATTGTGTTTACAACAGTTCTGAATCTGGTCAATGTTCTTTGGACAAAATTATCTGATGCATAATAATTGATGTTTCATTTTGATGGATTAAGCAACTCTCTTCTCGTTTTACTCTAAAGTATGATTTTTTTAAATAGATGGTCATAAAAGATATTTTATGGAGCTATATGAAGTTTTTTGAATTTCATGGAGTTGGCAAAATGTCCATCTCCAAATAACCAAGACATTCAAAAATACAGAATAAAACTCAAGTAAAAAAAAATCTCACCATTGAGCAATAAATCCTACTGTTGTGCATTTGGCATCCAAACATAGAGTAGCAGTTCAGTGGAATCACTACTCCATGGAAAGTGAGCTCATAATCTCTATGGCTGGATCATCACGTTCCACTTGGAAAGGAAATAAATATTTWAAAAAAAAAGCAATCCTCGATTATAACAGGATAAAACCTGAGGCTGCAGAAGGATCCATGATCCTTATGAAAGAGCTTTTCAAGTAAAGTGTTTGGAAATACTGACTTGAGGTCCAAAAAAAAATCTGCCTATTTTATTTTATTTTAGATATCTCGATCTAAATGAAATTATTCAAATATATTAAACACTCTTGTTTCAGCATAACAATTAACTGTAATGAAATTAATTCATAGGRAAAAAATGTTATGACTGGGTTACAGTTGCTTGTGATGAATGCATTTTAATTTTTGGTTAAAAATGTTTTTTGAGATGCTAGTGCAAATTGCTCCTGAAATATGAAAACCTGCAAATTAGAATCATGTCTCCCTTACAGAGGAAAATTAACTGAATGAGTTAAAATGCCAAGGTGTAGTTTAATTTGAGATTGGTTTTAACTCTGTGTTTATATTTTAGTTAGATATATTATTTTATACACATTTTCAGTGAATTTTGAGAACATTAAAAGGCTTAATATATTTTTCTTATTTGTTAATCCAGACCTCATAAAATATATAGTAAYATTACATTATTTAATGCTTTAAATAAATATTTATAATAAAGTTCACTCAACCCATTTCTTTTACATAATCTCCTGCATGGTTTAATTGTCCATGTCTATTTTACTCCACAGGAATCTTGCAAAGACTATTCCCTCATGATCACACAGTTCTATTTGTCCATCATTGCATTAAGAAATTTAATGAGTATGTTAATTTCCGTTCATACTTCTTATGCTGAAAAACAGATTGGTATTTAATATTTTTATATTAAATAATTATAYTTTAAAATAGGAGGGAAAGAACACCCAAAGCACAATAACCATGGCCCCCATTGATAACCACTCCATCAGTGGCAATGTAAGAACAAAACAGGAATGGAGTCTGGCCCATAGATTTGAATGACTTTTAGGGGAGGGGAAGGGAAGGGAAGGGACGTTGTAGTACATAATTCGAGAGGGAGTTATCAATAACTAGAAGCTGGATTTTAAGTGCAGCTAAAACTTTGTTCTGGTATAAAAATTATACCTGTTGTGACCTCAGATAGATTCTATTGAGCATAATGCTTATTTTAGGTAATCAGCTTTGCCTAAATAATTTTGGTTTTATTAATAGATTATAAACATCCTTTGAGTCTCAATGGAAGATGAAGGTGAAAGCATTTGAATCAGCTGCTTTTTTTTCCAAAATAAATAGAGGGAAAGGCATCATCTTTGCACAWTAGTATTTTTTAAAATAAGTCTGCTGATATGAGGAGATTCAGATACTGAATATCACTTTTGATTTTATACATCCTATTGCTGTTCATACCTATATAGCATGAAAGTTTCATTTTGGTACTTTTCAACACATACTGCTATTGTTTTTTGGTCTTTAAAATGGAACCAAACAAAAACCCAGAAGTCAGTGAATTTCTTTTCAGCTGAGGAGATGTGTGCAAGTCCCACAATTTCACAAGATGTAAATGTTAATCTAGTATCACTTAAGGATATGTTTATTCATGGAATGTTGTTTCAAGAATTGCAGCAGTTCTCCCAAACATGCATTGATGACATGAAGGTGTGGATTTTAAACCTTATGTTCCAATCTGCACTTTGGTAAGGATTAATAAGCTACTGTGTGCTCAGTCCTTGGATTTCATCATAAAGGGGTCTAATTAAGAGTGTTTTAATTATACAATTTCCAGTTCAATTTGTGGTTATGTTCAGTAGCAATGACTTCAAGGAAAATCCTTTCATAGGTTTGTTTAAGTAAGTAAAATTGAGATTTTTAAATTTAAAGAACAGAAGAGYACTATGTAAAAGAATATTTTCTTGCTAGCTCYCGTCTGTTCCTGCYTTATAAAGGTCACTTCTTTCTGTAACATTGTATTTCTCAATTTAAGCTCAAAAATAATACACTTTTWTGATAATATAAATCAAGGTGCTCTTGAAGGTAAGAGATAATTGCAAGCTTGCTGTACTTCATTAAGCCAGTACTCTCRTACTGTCACACAATTTAATAACTTTTTTCTATCTGGCTATTTCCATGTTTGCTTTTTTTCCTCACTCCATTTCCAGCTTTTTCATCACCCTTAGTAGAAAGACTTATCATTTTACACTAAACAATAATCATATAGTTRCAACCATTTTTATTAGCTCTGTCACAATTTCTTAATATTATTTTTTAAATTGGTATGACTGTGATAYGTGTCATCAAAACACTCAATAGAATCTCGTAACCTAGAAATTACTGTGTAAGAATAATCGAGGAATTAGCTGTTCTCTGTTCTTCCAGGCCATAAGTGTAGTGATCCTRCCCATTTCCTTCTTACATATAAGCATTGCATCCTGGAAACATGCCCTTAGTACATACCAATTATGTGCTTTTTGCAGCATAAAAAAGATATTTCACAAAAAAAAGATATTTCCTTGTGAATGATTCCTGTGATATGTGATCAAATAYCCAACCATTAATTATATAGTGGCACTAAATTAATATAAATATTAGGTATTGAACTATTACTAACTCTTAGATACTTGGTACCTGAAAATCCTTTCCTTAAAGATTGAAAACAGTGTATTTTCACAGTTCCTGAAACATGGTAATTTCTTATATTATGTGGTTATTAACAACTGATGAAAGCTGTCCTGGAAAACAAAAATAATACATCCTACCGAAAAAATCCCCAAAAACCACCCCACCCCCCAAAAAATACAAACAAAACAAAGCAAAGCAAAAAAAAAAAAAAAGGAAAAGGGATATTTTTTGGGGAATATTATTTGGACTGTTATTTATTGCAGTGAATTGCTATAGGTTTTCAGATGAGAATAGATGAAACCTGGAAAGTTTCCCCACAGAGGTCTGTGGCCAGACACAGTGTTAATGTAACCATAGCGTCATTGGTTCAGCAATATTCTTAGAGTGAAGCTGACAATTGATTTTTAACTATCTGTATGTCACTTACCATAAGCAATTGGCTCATTGTGATGAAGAGGAAAGGTACCATGGCATCTCAACTGTGCCATGAGCAGAGGAGGCAGCTTGTGCAGCACCTGAGCCAGAACTGAGCCATTTGTCTAAATACAGCTCTCAGCTCTCCTCATCTTCCTGWGCCAGGAAAGCCCTGGCAGCAAGACCGCCTCCTTGCTTTGTTCTCTRTGGTGTCAGTGGGGCAGCCGTGCCATGTGGCTCTCGAGATGGTGATTGCAGTCTCCATGTGGGCTCTGACTGCTGCTCTATGAAAGATTAACAGCTCCAAGATCTGTGTCTGATACATAAATTATTCACGGAACGATGTCACATAGAGGTATGAGTAAGCTCATCTTACAGTGTTCATTTCAGTTCCTTCTTCTTTTACAAGGGGAYTGCTGATGGTTACACAGTGAGAAAGGGGGAAGGATTAGCACATGATCATCTTTCCTCTCCATTAAGTTGATGTACTTTGGCTTCACTTTACAATGCACGGCATGGTGGAACAGAGTCTCCTACGGAAACAGCACAGCCTATGGTTCTGCTATGGTTAGACACACTCACATAAATTTTTGTAATTTGCTTACTGCCTTGGAGTTTGATAAAAAGCTGTTTCACGTACAGCAGTGGTAATTAAACAAGAAATTCTGTTTAACTCGTGAAAAGACCCTAATGACAACGTTTTAAACTGGTAAATTCAACATTAAGCTGATATTTTATCTAGGATGTATCATGAAGTAAGAAGATGAACTGGAATACATTAAAGACAGAAAATCAGTATTGATTTTTGTGTTTCTAATTTATTTAATTTTGTCATGAGGTAATGATTTTTACATTTCTACATTTAATTCTTCCATTTCCATTTTAAACAAATTAACCATAGTCTATGGAAGATTCTAGACTTCAGCCTACAYATCAGGACTGTAATGATTCCTCAAAGCAATTTCTGGTGTTTCTTATTTGTTTCCTTTATGTGGTTCTTATTTTGCCCATTCGAAACAATACTTTAAAAATCTTATACTTCTAAGAATTATTTGGAAGTGCTATTAAGCATGGTTTATTCATGATCAGTGTGTGATGTTTTTTCAGAATAGAAACAAAATCGATGCATGTAGTGCAAATTCAGAATGTCTGAAAGCAAGATATGAAAGACAGCTCTTCATTTGTCGTGCCTCTTGAATCTTTACACACCTGTTAATAGGACTTCACAGCAGTTTTCTGCTCCTTTCTTCTCTATTTTCCTCTTAAAAATCAATCATAGGGATTTCCATAATGAACAGAGCTCGTTCTAAGTGCTAAAGAATATTCTGGTAATGATTTCTCTCATGCCTAGAGTAGGAGAAAAAAGAATTGAAAAATTTAATCTTCGTTATATAAGGGTTACAACTAAAGATTCCTTCCTGAATTCAGACCCACTAGAAGAAAAGCTATTAACATTATTTTACTCTTAGGATAGGTCACCTGAGAAAACTTAAGTCTTGGGGATTTAATTAAAAAACCCAAGCTAACAACTTTTGCATCATTCAGTCATTTATGATCTCTACTTAACTGGAATTTAAGTATCATTATTTCAAGGCTATTTTTAATGATWACAAAAACCAAACTTAAGCTGACCAAAAAACTTACCAAAAGTGGGGCTTAAGCAAGACTTATGAACATTGGATTTTTTTGTTTTTACCTCTTCTTCCTGGAAAGGTGATGGAAGATTTGTTTCCTCAGCTGGGGTTACTTAGGATGAGCTTTTCTTTTTCAAAGGGCAGGCTGAACATATGAGCAGACTGCATTTGATGCCATTTTCATGCAAAACCCTTCAATATCAAAGGTTCCAAGTGTTTTCTTAAATGTTATTCCATGATTCAAAGCCCAGCAGATTTGTRTCCATAGATGATGCTTATAAAGAGAAACAGAACCAAAAACCAAACTGCCAAACCATATGATTTCTGYGTATGTTTCCTTGCCAGGGAGCTGTTTCTGCTCTTTCATGTCCAGCACTTACAGTCATTTTGATATGGAAAAGTTAGCCCTGAATTAARCAAGGAATTTCAAACGAAAAAATGTTTTCCTGTTAATCATAAATTGGGTGGAATTCCCTGCTGTTYGGTGAAACCCAATGTGATCACCAGTAATCCCTCAGGCTCCCTCTGCTCTTCTGGTGATAAAAAACAGGAGTAATTTGGCTTCCTGCTGACTATTTTGATGTTTTCTTTGCTGATTCAAGGGGTTGCATGCTCCCTATTTTCAAAATTAATTGTTGCTTTCCATAGTTCTTGATGGGGAAAAGCCTMTTCTATGAATAGTCTCTGCAGTCCTGGAAGCTTTCAATATTGTCAAACCTTGMAGGACTTTTGTATAATATAGGAATCTTCCACACAGTTCTCATATTCAGGAAATACATAAATACTGCTGATGGATGAAAAATGCRTCTGCAAATGATGCCATATAAGTGACAACTGGTTTTGTTTTGTCATTTTTTTTTAAATTTAGYATTAACAACTTGCTAAAAAGAACAGGCAGCACATTTGTGCGAATTATGTTCATTATGTCACAAAAAGAAAGATTTTTTTTTCCTAGTTCTCACAAGGTTATGTTTCTGCAAAGTACCAATGTTATGGTGGTCTTTGTAAAGGCTGGCAGTTTAATACTTGTTTCAAATTGAAATTAAGGTTTTACTTAGAGTTCTCATGATCATTGGTCATGATAATTTTGGGCTAAAAACTGATTATCAATGCTGATACATTACTCCTTAATACAAGAGGTATTGCTTGGTACTTTTCTRTGGCTTTTTTATTAGGTAGAAGACCTGTTCACACAACAAGCTGCAGGCAAATATTTTCTGCTAGTTTCAGCAGAAGGATTTCCATCAAGTGATAGATCACTGAAGGGTGGCAAGAAACTATTTGGTGAGTCACTTTTTACAGAAAGATACACATAAATGGTCTTGAATTGTCAGGCTCATGTACAAAGGCACCTGCTGTGTTTCCAACCCAGAGCAAATTTCATTTTCACAGAAAAGTAAATTATATTATTAATCATCTTTTTTAGACAAATAATGTTCATGATGAATAAATGTGTTCAGAGGAAACGTGGTAACTAGTTTTTAAATTATTAGCCTGCTTTATTAACTGGCAAAAAAATGTAAAAGGAATTGTGAATCATTTTATAATTTTTAAGTAGAAAGCTGTGTTCCGATTGTTTTSTCAAGCATTTTAATTCTTTTTTSAACCTTGATACTCATTCAGRCATTTGGAATACTTCCAGACATTGRTTGCAGAAACATAGATACCTAAAAAAGAGAAAATAATTTACAGGACAGAAAATAAAATTCAAGTTATCATTTGTTTCTTCCTCACATTCCACTTCAGTATTCTTTTAATCATCGCTTAGCTTTCTTTTTAGGCATCAACATCAGCATCAGCCCTTGTTTTGGCTAAAGAAGTAAGTAAGTATTCTATCCATTTTTAATTATTTTAAACTTTGTGTGGTTTGGTAGTTGCCCAAAAGGTAATTTATTTTTTTTTAAAACCACCTTAATGAAATGGAGGTTTGCACAAATGGGACAGGACTGCCTGGAGACATGTCAGGAACTTTATTGCAGCATCAGTCTCATTACAAGGTTGAGAAAATTKAAAGATGGCAAACAGCCCATGTCTTGCCAACATCAGCTGAAGATCTCTTTGTTACAGGGCATTTTAAACGTTTTCCAGCCAATAGCACATTGCTAAAGCTTACAGACAATTATTTTAGCAAATCACTAAAAGCACACATACTCCTGCTTCAAACAATGTTTGCTTGTATGCTTTCTAGTAACAATACACAATACTCCATTATTAGTCTTAAAACCTACTATCTTGTTAAGCATATTTTTCTGCAGCCTTAAGGTCTATCTTAGCCAAATTTAAAAACTCAAACTATTGTTTCATGTCCTTGCTGTATGTTTGTATCTTCTCTGCTTTCAGACTTTGCAGCTCTAGCTAGCTCTAAATTCWCTGCTCTTTCTGAGGCCTACTTTCTCAGCTTCTGAAAGTCTTCTTGCCTTTACTATTTCCCACAATTCCCCCTCTCAGTTGGGGGAATCAAATATTAGACATCATTTATGAATATAACTTCATGCAAAGACAGCAGTGTCCTGGGTGACTGTATGGTTTGGTATCCCATCGTCTGCTTTCTCTTGGTCCAGAAAAGGGTCCTGTAGCTTTGAGCTAGCCCAGAGAGGTGGGAGAAGCAGTGGAATGCTTAAGGATCTTGCTTTCAAAACTTAGAGGTTAAGATTTCAGTTCTCTCCGAGCTCGCAGCAGTTGCCCAGCAAGATAGGGAGTTTTTCTTTACGGCTTTTTTTGGTTTGTTTGTTTGTTTGGGGTTTTTGTTTGTTTTGGGTTTTGTGTTTGTTTGTTTTGTTTTGATTTTTTTCTTCCAATGGTTTTCCTTGCTAGCTATGACAAGAAAAGTTTTTCCAGGACTGTGTTTTTTTCTGGGACTGTTCAGCTTTTTTCTTGGTCCAGAATACCAGGACAACCTGCTCTGTGGCCTGGATGCCTGGCCAGAGCCTGGAGGGACAGAGAGAGACTGAGCGAGCTAGACACAACCACAAAAAGAACTCTCTGAACTACAGAAGGACTCTCTGAATCTGCCATCTCTTCAGAGCAACAAGAACTTTCATTGTTTAATATGAKCCATTTCTTTTTCATGTTTGTGAGTACTTTACTTGTGAAATAAACAGGTTTTTTTCAGTTTTCTTCAAGACCAGTTTAAGAGGGGCTACTGGAATAGACTTTTTAGAGGAGATCCCTTTGGGAAGTTTCCACCCAAATTTTGTCTCAAACCAGAACAACTAGTTAAACAAGTTGGATTTTTATTTATCMATTTATCCTATATAATGAARAAACCCAAACCAAACCATTCAGCAGAACAATCAAAATATATATATTCTTTTAATTGTTGTTTGTCTTTCATATTTTATTGCTTTGTTATTTCTATGATTCTTACTCATGGATATGCTGTGTGTTATTGGATTGGATCAGCAGTCTACATTCTCTGATGAGCACCTTGCTGTTAGTCTTGGCAACACTATTCTTGCATGAGCAGACATTTAATGGAACATGGAAGAGTTTCAGGAAGATGAGCCAGGTCATCTCCACCTCAGTAGCCAGCTTGTTTGTAGCAGGCAGAAGGTTTTAAAKCCTCTTAGAGAAAAGAATTGAACTGTGATTTCCAAATATCTTCTAAATGCTTTGTCTGTAAAAATGCTTGATTAAAAAGGAAATGTTTATAYGTGTAATTGACCATCTTTGGAATGAAAATCAGTTGTGCCTCTGCCAGCTGCAGCAACTTTGAACCATAAGTTTAAGAAGGTTTCTCTSTATAACCGTGCTAAAGAGGTATTCATTTTAAACAATCACCTGTCCTGGTGTATTGGGTTCAGCAACTCTGTYCATTCTTGTCAATACTCTTTTGAGGTGACCAACTCTCCTAGTAAGTAAGAAACCTAAGGGTAATTTAAGGATGTAAATATTTTACAGGGATCAGGCTCAAATAAGGGATGTTGTTTTGGTGGTTCTGCCTTTCCTCTCTTTGATTTTTAACACTACCTTAATTTYAGGAAAATCTTTCTCCAGACTCCGGTCATCTTATGTTTTCCTCTTCTTGTTTGAGGGCATAAAAACTAGCCTACTAGATTATTATATGCTTCATATTTTTGTTTTCTTTCATTGATTTAATGTGACTAGAAATATAATAATTTATCCCTAGTTATCAATAATGTTCTTTTCATGAGAAAAATATAATTTGCAGTCTGACATTTATACTCTCTTCAGATCAATAATGAGCACAAGGAGTAGAAGAGAAGGATTAACACACTGGGTTAAAGCACYCTTTGGGGAAAAGTCTAAACACTCTTTATATGATCTCTAATTTTATATATTTATTGAYGTCAAAAATATTATGTACTTAACACAGTCCTGACAACACGTAAATCCTGTCAACACACCTGCAACACTGCTACAGAATAGTCTTATGTTCTTTGTATTAGATGCTCCTTGGATTTTTTGGAACAGATACCAGGTTCCATTTTAACATTATGGTTATAATTGTTGTTAATTAAAGGGGAAAGAAGAATAGGGGTATCACAGTCCATGATTACATAATAATGATGCCATGATTGAATTAGTCTTGGTTCAACATTTAAAAACCCTAAACAAGATTATATCAGAAATGCCCCCCCCCCAAAAAAAATAGATCGGTTTACCATTGGCCTGATTAAGTGATGTAGTTGTAGATATTTAATAATTCCACTTTTTAAATTTGGTAGTGGAAAAATTCAGCAGCCTGTGACCAAATTTCATAATCTCAATGATAATCTCTGAACAGTTTGGGAACCTATATAGATGAATAATTTTCTTGGGGTTTGATTTACTATACCATTTTTTTTTCTGAAAAACATTTCTTAAAACATTGAATAAAATATGAACTTGTCTGATGCCAAATTTCTTGAAACCAGTCATTAAGATTTATTATTTCCATTATGAATACTGTCCATTATAAAAGAAGAAAAACATGACTGTAAGGCAAGCATATATTTTCTGTCATAGCACAGCAGTTTGTCTTCAATGACTGATGTTGTTTGCTSTTTGGGAAAGTAATAACAGAGAAACAGCAAGTAAGAATTGTATTTTTAGCAGAAACTCATTGTTTACATTATTTTTATTCTTCGATAAAGTGAATGCCTATTATTGTCAATAGTGACAACCAAAAGCCACCTGACCTCTTCTTGTAGCTTAATAAAGCTACAAACRTTGGTGAAATAGTCATAATGTAGAAAGCATTTACAACAGGCCTCACCAAAATGTACACACCATGGCATATCCTATGAAAAGAAACTGCCTTCAGAAGACACGATTGTCTCCTTAGTTTGGGCACCACAATACAAAAACGACATTAAGCTATTAGAGAGTGTCCAAAGGAGGGCCATGAGGATGCTGAAGTGAGGAAGCCTTATGGAGAGCTCACTTGATTCAGACTGATGAGAGACCTAAGTGAGGTCTTCAGCATCTTCATGAGGGGAAGCAGAGAGGCAGGTACAGATCTCTTCACTCTCCTGAGCTGTGACAACACTCAAGGGAAAGGTATAAAGCTGAATCAGGAGAGGTTTAGTTTGTATATCAGGAAAGGATTCTTTACCAAGAGGATAGTTTGGAATGGAACAGGCTCCCCAGGAAAGCTATCAGAGCACCAAGCCTGACAGAATTCAAGAAGTGTTTGAACAGTGCTCTCAGGCACCGAGTGGGGCTCTAGGGGATGGTCCTGTACAGGGTCAGGAGTTGGAATCAGTGGTCCTGATGTATCACTTCCAACTCAGCATATGTTGTGATTCTATGGTYCCTTTYTTAATGAGTGTCTTGGGAATGGTTCGTATCTCATAATGATGTTTTTGTTTTGTGTCCAGAAGTGCCACTGCTGCCCCGCTTCCAGCTCTGGAATATCATGACGGGTGAAGGCCAGCCCAGGATCCTGTGGAGATCRGGAGCCAGGGGCTGCTCTTCCTTCTGGAGGGGTGATCAACACAGCTGGTGTACAGCATGGTGAGTCTGACCTGAGGTCCTGGGGTCAGCTTTTTTTTTGCCCTTTTGTTTTTTTTTTTTCTTCTGTAGGCACTGTGACCAGAGCTTGCTTCTCTGCTCCTCTGCCACTTGGGAGCCCAGAGCCGGGGTGTGCTGTGCTGAGACCTGGGAACTGGGAGCATTCCCTGCTGGGCTGTTCCCTCTGCGTGGCAACCCAACCTCAGGACAAGCTGTTGTGGGTAAGCTGTGCAAAGGAGCAATCCCCCACCCAGCCCCTCTCTGTTTTCTGCTGCTGTTTCAGGGTTTTTGCTGCACTTTAGCCCAGCACCCCTCATATGCCAGGACCCCCTGCTGCTTCTGCCACCACTGTGGGGTTAGTGCTACTCCTTCGCCACCCCTGGGAGTTTGCTCATCTCTGCTGTGCCAGCCCACTGCTCCAAGGCTACTGCTACAGTCCAGCTCACCACMYRAAGTRGYGCTRAGACCRKCTCCTCCCTGTGGGATTGCAAAGCAGAGCCCCTTCTCTCCTCTCCCTGCYGCGCCTGAGCCGCCATGGCCGTGTGAGGGAGAGGGGCTGAGCTCGCGCCACAGCGCCCCCTGCAGGCGCGGGGGAATCAGCRCACCCGCCCTGCCCGGCCGGGAGCCAACAGCKCCCCTGGCGGCTGTGCCCGGAACTGCACCGAGGGGGAAAGGGCCTGACAGCGAGAGGAGGCTGCGCCTGGGTTTGTGCTGCTCTCCTCTTTGGGGTGCTGCTGCTGTTTTCATCTATAAAAATATATATATATATATATGTACCTATGTCTATGTATACATATATATGTGTATATATATATTAGTAAGGTCTGACAGTTCACTATCTAGCATTTATTTACCTTTTTCCCATGCTGTGTGGGCATTCTGTTTGTCAACAAAAGGTTGGGGTTTTTTCTCTTTCATCCACTAGTATTAATTTCCTATTGGCAGAAAGGGATTCCCTTTTTAGAGGAAGCACTTATTCCAGAGTGATTTCTCCCAAAATTTCCTCTTAACTGAAATGATGAGAAACAGCTGGAAGGTGACTGTGTGACTCACCATTTCACCCTTTCCTTAAAGGCTCTGAGGGCATAATGCTGGTTTGAATCAGAAATCAACAACCTCATGAGCTGGCAGCAGCTCAGCAGATCAGCTCCTCTGGAGGTAGGCTTTACTTCTTCCTTCTCATCTATTCTTATTCTCCTGTTACCCCTTTGTATTAACAGAAACATCTTCCATTCTCTTCTCTCTCTTCCTTCTGCTCTGTTCAGAGAAGTGCATCTGCAGTCAGCAACTAAATAGACATTTCTCACCTGGTATAAATACTTGAAACCAGTAATTATTGTCCAGCCTCATTTTTCACCCCTCATCCTTGTGTTTTTTGACAAATTTAATTGCTAATAATTCTGGGAAACCCGAACTTCTTCTGCCTGCAGTTAGCTAATAGTGGGCAATGTTCTCAACCTATTTTGTGACATTGGAGGTTTGTGATCATCTGTTTGAGAAGGGAATGAAATTCAATGTTTCCCCAGCATCAAAATGTTATTATGAAATGAAGAGCAATTTTCTGTGGAGTATCCCTTTGGAGGAGTCTGTGGTGTCATGCTGATTTGTTCAGACCTATCAAGGGAGCTGAGAACTGCACTGTAGGTGATGCAGGAAACACTGCAGGAAGCTCTCTGAACAAGTCCCATTAGAGGTTCCAGAATTCAGTTATTTATTTCCAGTGGTCCTCTTCTCTTTGGTCTTGTTTTGTCTATCATTGCAAAGCCAGAGACTGTTGCCATCTCATCTTTTCAACTCTTTGGCAATTTTAACTGTGTATGTCAGTGACCTGTACTGGTCTGTGAGTGGAAGGTAAGGAAAAAGCTGAATAAGAGGACAGACAAGTACAATTCTTTGTGCCYTCTCAGCTTTCCTGCTCAGCCCAAGTGCACAGCTACAGACCATGGTCTGTGCTKCCACATGGTGCCTGTGGTGGCTGTCAGAAAAGCTGTAAACAAAGGTCTTCTGTTGGGGAAGATGACAATTTAACAGAAAAGTTTTACAGGCATGTATGTTTAGCGGAAGGCTCTCTGAATGTAGAAACAGTGAGAGAAAGAAAGATGAAAGCAAGTTTTGATATAAAAGAGTAGAAGATTTCTAAATAAGGATTGCTGAGCCAGTTGTTACTTGTTAATTAAAGAAGCAAATGTTGAAGGAGCTGGAAGAAGGTTTTATGACTAGACCAAAGGATATGGTGACCACAAAAAAAAAAGTTTTTACCAAGTAGGAATAAGTCTTAGCAAAAGCATAGGCAAACAAAAAACATGTTTTTACCAAGTAGAAAAATTTTCCACTGCAAGAAAACAGAAAAACAACTTTGTAACATACTAACTCATAAGGTTAGATAATTACTAACATAATATAGTAATTTTAGTAGTTTTGCTGGGCTATAGGCAAATGTAAAAGTACTGTATATAATGCTGATTGGTTATTATGCWTTAAGGTGCTCAGCAAAGAAAGATATATAATGCATTGTAMMCAGAACTAAAGTGGCTTCAGGTTTGCCTRYCAGCTGCAGCTGGCAGCTTTTGGGCTTGGCTCTGCTACCCAGGACCCATGGCTGTTGTATGCAATAAACAAGCATTTTTAAAAGCCGCCTGAAGTACAAACATCCTTTGTCAACAATTCTCCTACGGTCTTCAAAATTAACACAAGAATTTCCTTCACTAATACAATTTAGCAACAAAAGTAAATGAACACAATTTKTTCTATGCAAAACATCCTCATAATAAAAAACCCCGACTCGAGGACTCTAGGACTGAAGACATGGCTTGTTTCTACTCTTTCAAAATAATTCTATGTGCTATTACAATATCCATGTTTCAGCTGRTTAAACTTCTGTCAACCCTACTATGATTCGGTATAGTGCTGGGTTGTTTTTTTTTTTTTCCCTTGAATTCCAACTATTTATCAGTGAAAAACTGAATATCTCTAAGTTTCTAAAATAATTTCATCTAATAGGGTCAAAGAATTACAGAAAAATCACTTTCCACAGAACACTGTAGTGTGTTATTACAGTATATTTCAAAACATAACTTGTATGATCTGTATATCTGTAACAAGATTTAGATTTGTTTCTTCACTATAACACAGTTCTAGACAAGCTTTCCAAAACAAAAATCAAAGAGCACTTGAGAAGCAGAAGGAATAAATTTGTAATAAAGGCCTAGTGTTCTGTTTAGATAGTGAATGAAACTTTAGGAACATGAGTATTTTTAGTTGTAATTTTTCATAGYAAAGATGTCATTGTAATAAAAGTATGTTTGTAAATTAGGGACATTTTCAAATTGGTTTCAGATTTATGAGAAAGCTGTGCTGGTGGGAAATAATCCAAGAAAAAAWGCTCAGAAATGTTAATTAGAAAGTAGGATCCTTGTGTCTTGAGCTACCAGAAATATCTGCTAATTGCTACCAGTCATCTCCTTTCACTTCAAGCTGATCTAATTAATTTCAAAACACCCTTGAATTTCAGAGCCTGGATTTCTAGGTTTCAAAAAATTTATTTGCTCTTGAAGGCTTCAATAAAAACCCACAAATATCTGAATCTGGCAGATGTTTTTAAGCAGATCCCATTTTAGGTAGATCCATGGCAAATTTTCCTTCCCATACCCTTCTTAATACAAAATACTTCTGAAACACAACATACCTGATGCAAACATTTGAGTTAACTATGTTTTTATTTAGGAAATTTTAACTCTCTGTGTATGCATAACATACAAAGAGATAATTTTAAAAGGTGCCATCTACTTAGATACATTTTTTGTTGGTCACTTATCTCCCACAAAGGTGAATTATTACATAAATTAACTGTATGAATGATATATTTTGCATTCTGTGCATTCTGTGGCCCTTCTGAATGAARTATTTCTAAATTAAGTATTTCAACTTCATTTATATTTTGTGTTTAAGAATTACCATAGAACAGGATGCAAAACAGTTCCCTGTGCACGTTTAACAGATTTAGAGCAAGCATTTGGACACAAGGGTTTTGTTTAGAATTATGTCTATCATTAGAAAGTTCTATCTGTCAGTAATTTGAGAAGCATATTTGGGAGGGGGATAAGAATTCYTAAACACAACTGTACATTAAACTCAGATGAAAGTCATATTAGGTGAAAGTGTGAAATTACTTGTCTGCTGGTTGTTTTGTCTTTTTTATTACCTGCAGAAATTGAAAGTGCGTTGACGATGTTCATCTTTTCCCCAGCTTGCTTTCCTGTGGACAGGCAGACTTTGGATCCCCATTTAAATATGGTTGAGAGATTGTTAGTTTTATATGTCTGAATAGTCAAAGTGTGCAGGGAATAATCACAAAGTGTGCTTCCCTTCAAGTATCTGGCCAATGATCTCCCTTTTAGCCTGAAGGAATAATTGTCTGTGCATTTTAACACTTCATTTGCTTTCACTACACTACTTGTTTTTTAGCACGTTGGGTTTTATGCTGTTTTGAGGAAAAACCCTTGTGATGGTTGAAATGAGCATTTGTATTAGATGTGGTGCAGTGGAAGAAATTCTGATACTGGCTGTGCACATTTTTACATGGATAAGCAGATAAGCAGTGTCTGTGGAGGTCATCTCTAAAAGGATTTATTTACATCTCTTCTTTTGTAGAAATGATGGATGCAGGTGCCATATTTACTAGATAATAGTATTTTCCCAGGTATTGGTTTTGTACAAATACAAATACAGCCATAAAGCAAATACTCTGTGGGCTCTCAGCACCAAATTAGAAAGGAAAAGAGTTAAGCACACTAACTTCTAAGCAGTTCTTTGGCCTGAGAAATTATGTGAGGATAACGTAGCATTCATAAGAGTCCAACAAAGTTTTGCAATCAGCTTCTGCTGCAGAATGTCAGTCTTTACAATATTATTATAAGGGATAAACTGTGTGCTGCAGCCTCAAGAGGCAGTATAGCTGGGGATTATAAGCACACTTCTATTCAATTTAAATACAGTACAGTGAAATTACCTTATTTCAAATGCTTTTTGCTATTGAAGTTTTTTGGAATGTATTTCTTTATTTCTCCCAGTGTGGTGGGTAACTTGTTTTTTATAGAACAGTTACGGTCCAAAGGAAGTTGAACTGCTTTCAACACTGAAGCAGGCAAAAATAGACAAGACAGAAAAAAGACAAGTATATGTAATTTCTTTACTTTAATAGTACATTCCTTTATCTTTAGGTTAGGATTTTAAAAGAAAAAAAAGTTTGTTGACTTTTTTTTTTTACTGTGATTCATTACAATATTACCAACAAATGTATCTTTGTAAACCCTTGTATATCTTCTTTGATTGACTAAAATTGCYCAGCATAATATTTGATTTCTAAGAAGGAAAAAAAGTTGGGGGGGGGGGTGAAGAATGAGGGAAAATAATTGTCCCCTGGAAAATTTTTCTGAATATGCTATTTTCTTATTTGCWCTCTGAGATAGTTTTAAGGATTGTRACAATCTTTAGTAAAGGACTTTTCATACAAGGTTTTGCTCTTTCTTTTTTAGAGGTGTTACATTTAACAATACCTTTTATTGATGGCAAACACAAATGCCTCACTACGCCAAACTCATTTTTCTTCCTCTTTTAATTGCAAATATCTTGTACTCTGTTCTTAGGTATCTTACATGTGCAATACAACCACATGCTGTTATATAATATTGATCAAGTTGACAGCAATTTGAAAATGAACCAACACCATCTAGAAGTTATTTTCATGTAGATGATAACAGGTTGCAGTGCTTATATSATTACTGTCTTAAATTTGTGTTTAATGGGGAAAAATTGAGAAACAAATGTAAGGAGTATCAACATAAAGCAACACACAATTTTGAAAACTGGAGTTTATCTAAAGGGTGCAGACACTGGCTGGAGCTGAAAAAAGTGCTGTACCAGGTGCCTATCTGCTAAAACTTTAATCTACTATTTTATCTCAGAAATTCATTAACATATACTGTATAAGTTCAAGTTAATTCTTAAAGTAAACAGCAGTATTGCTGTTATTAATTTTTCATTTTATTATTTKGGTAATTTTTCAATTTCTAAGAAGATATTACCATGTTCTTTTTTAAAAGAACCCACATCACCTTTTTCTTGCTTCCAAGGCATTCTTTAGACAACTGCTGGATGAGAGATGGTCACCATATGTCTCTTCATATCTACAACATGTGTCTAAATGTTACCAGTGCCTTTGCTTTTCATGACAATTTGGAAGGRAGAGTTTAAAAATGGAAAGAGAATATGTGGAAAATTTAAAGTCCCTTTGGCAATAGAACCTGACCGTCTGGATTGTAGGGACATTAGCCATTTCAGATCTTTAAGGAATATTTATGCATTAGACATTTTTAAATTTCATTTAAATCACAGTGAGTATAATGCAATATGCATGGACTTCCAGTTTCACCTGATAGCAAAACCCCATCTATATTATTTTGTTCATACATAGTTGAGCTATTTCTCTGTTGTATCCCATAGTGCTGTTGTGTTTATTTCTCTGTTGTATCTCATAGTGCTGTTGTGTTCCAGTGTTGCATTAATTTTGCATGTCCTTCATTTACACTTCTGGCTGAACTATTGGACTTGAAATAAAGGGTAAGTCTTTAACTCTCTAACTCCCCTAAGTGGTCTTTTCTTATTTCCTGTTTTAKTCCCTGATTGTGTCACCAAAACCCTGAGTTGATTTTAGACTGTRCTGTATGCTCAGTCATTGAACACGCAGGTTTAAAGAATTAATAAAGAGCAATGAAGATCACAAAGGTAACTGGGATCACAAATCAAGAGTGTGRTAAGAGARAGAAAGATTAGTTGGTCTAGTTTCRAGTAAGGTAAGCACTTAGYATATGCTTATCATGACTATCTAGATTTTAAACACAGTAAAGCAAATGAAATCTTTGTGCTTGTGGTAAGCATGGTAGCTCAGGGGAAGGGAATTTTAGCTGCTGRTAATTTAGATCTGAATTGTTAAAGGAAATTTATAAAAAGYCYCAATGCTKGGCTTTATATAAACTAAATCATAYGCTACAAACTGACAAGGAGTAAGGTACATTAAGTTATTAAATTMTATTTCAGASATAAATTGATTAAATATGTGCCATTGTCATTATCCCTGTTTATTGAAATCTGTATGGAAAATAATTAGACTCTTTTAATCAAAGCTAGAAGACTTAACCTTAAGGCATTTGTTCCCACTCTCTAGTCTTCTGTCATGTGTRCTTTCTGACATAGCAAGAGTTCTTGCCAAAATAATAAATTTAATATTATCAACAATCTCCAATAACAGTGCAATAAATGGCAAACATTGTGAACAGATAGCCAAATAGAATGAAATTAATTTTACACAAGGAACCAAATGTTCTACCAGAAAATCTATGAGCAAAAACTCTTAACTGTGAAGTAGACAGAAACACTCACTCAAGATAAATAAAGGGGAAAAAAGGCATTTTTTGATCAGTAACATTACTTACCAAACTACTCCTGCTTTGTTCCCTTTGCCCCGACTCCTGAGGGAAACCAACAAATTAACTTCAGAAATTGACTCTGGAGTCATAAATCTAAAAAAGATTAACAAATTGCAAATCAGAGACTCACCAGATATACAGTTTTCTGACATACAACAAATTTCCTCACACCTAACATCCAACTAAGCCATCAGTTCTAAAATCAATATTTAGCTTTTTCTTTCTATCCAAGAKRGTTAATGACYTAATCATCTCACTGTCCCCTAACAGTCTTTTCTATTCTTTTGGTTCAGATTGTTATTTTAGCTCCAACTGGTTAATTGACCTATGTAGTAAATTAACACAAATGAAAAGTTCTGATGCCTCCTGTTTCTGTTCTACATTTGTATCAGAATTTTGAGAGAAAAGTGAGAAGCAGTAGAAAAGCTAGAGTCAAGAACAGAGATGCTTCATTGACTTCAAATGACAGTTTTAMATAATTTTCATTTTAATWTCARTACAAAAGTGATATTTACTTTCTAGAAACTCTGATAATTTAAATTTCATGAATTTCATATATCAGAAATTGCTCTGTTCAGTGCAAATGATTTGGAACTAGATGACTATAATGAAGATGTCTTAAAAATATAATTTTGTGCAAAACAACTATGCTGTCTTCACATTTCTGTGTGAACATTGACTACAAAGTTGCTCCTAACAAACACATTTGAAACTGTATTCAGGGTATTCCACTGAAATTTAATAACTTTTTTTGGTAAGTATTTTTATTCTTGGTTAAAAAGCTTGTTATAAATTTCTGTAGGCAAAATTGCCATATTAGAACCTTAGACAGTAAAATTCATTGTAATTACTATGGCAATGCTTTCACTAGTTTTGTAAGTTGTCTGAAGGTGGAAAAGCTTAATTAGACATTCTAGTGGGATAGATAGATTAGTGTTAAAATTAATATGTGCAAACTCACTTTACATGGAGAAGTATGAGTGTAAAAAACGTTAGGAATTACCTATTTCAAAGTATAGCATCATTGTTAAATACTTGTCCTTAGAGACATATTTTATGTGGGGGTATCTAACCATGTGACTGCTTTATCTGTAATGAATTATACAAAGTCTTCCTTTATACAACTTTTTTTTAAATTTAATTTCACTTTTTTTCAGAAAAAATACTTCTGGATTTTCAACCCTGCAATCTGACTTGTAGCATTTTTTAAGCCTCTGTTTTCAAGAATAGATGAGGATTGTGCCATTTTTGTTGTGTGCAAATCTAATATATCCTAAGATTTTTCAAATATGGAATCATCAGTTTCACTAGAATCTCTGAAATGAACTAAATAAATAAGCTAAAATATACTAAATTGTACTAACACCCTCCAAAGCTGCAAAGTAAAGGTTTTACTTTATAAGGCAGTGTCACTAGGATTAGGATAAATTTTTAATATGGCCATCTCAAGGAAATACATACACTTAGCAGCACCTGAACTGGTCTGGAGCTTATGTTCCCTTTTCTGAATGAAATATATTTGCAGTTAATAAAAGGAGGAAAAAATTTTGAAAATTTAATCAGATTAATTGTAAAATTTGCCCACTGATTTTAGATTTAGATCTATTTCAATAGATTAACTAATACAGGCATCAAGACTGTTGTATTAAAAAGGCTGTATACATTTTTTAATTCTTAAAAGAACAAACTGACAAAGTTTTCCCAAAAAAACCCATTTGGATGGCACCTGCAGATGTTGTTATTTTTGAAAGTGTTGCAAGGTTGCTCAGGAGGCATGTGGAAACGTCAAACATTTTTTCACCCACAGTAGGAATTCATAGGTTGAAGTGGGATTTTAGAGATTTGGGTTTTTGAGACTGATGTCATCACTGTATCATTGACTCAATATCTGTGGAATGGGAAGCAAAAATTAGCCAAAATAAGAAAAATTAGCCCATGAAAACTAACAGAGGAAAGTACTAAACTAAATCTGCAAGGATGGTAAGATTTCCCTAATTGCTACATGGAGAAAAATGAAACATTTTTAAAATGTTTGAGAAGAAATTATTCTCCTCAGGAAATTTGTATTACTATGTTGATGAATTTCTTATCAGTTCACAGGGACTCAAGGAGAACTAAAAAATAATGTTTTTGTTAATTTGACAAAGAAACCTTTAAATGACTATGGTAGAGAAGTAAACAAGCTTTTTGCCCTAAAGAACTAAGAGTTAAAAGAATGTAGAATTTTTGAAAAAAACACCCCTGCCCTAAAAGGTCTGTAAAGTTTTTGTGGAAATGCACGTGTAATGGTGAGGTTGTAAGTGCTGGAAGATTTAAGGCAGATGAAACTAATGTTGTAAATGGCAAAATGTCTAGAATTTTTTTGTGTATGATTGTCTTTGGAAGGAAACCTACAGAAATGTAAAAGAGAAATGTAGCGTGTAAAGAGAATCTGATAGAAATGTGATAGGGAAAACTTTCATTACCATTTCATCTGCTGTTTCGAAGTTTTCCCATAGATATATTTTTGGAGGTATATCCCTGTTTTTCTACGTAATCTAATATGAGTTGTAGACTTCAGGAGGTAGCATGGAGTAAGTGAGCGCTTGGAGGGGATGACAAAATTTAGGTACAGAAGCAGCAAATTACTTAGCTAACTAAAAGGCATCATTTAGTTTTTCTTCTTAGGTGACATAATATGCGTTCTTCGAAGAGTATGGATGAACAGAAATTTTTTAGCTTAGCTTAGCCAGCAAAGTTGATGTGTGTGAAAGAATTGTAAGTATAACATAGATAACATACCTTATCCTTAACAATATAATTTTATAATCAACAATTTATAAAAACCCTATTATTAAAAAAAAAAAAACCAAAAAAAACCACAATTCTCTCTGTGAGTGTGGAATTCAGCATCACTTTTCTGTGGTAACACAAGACAAATGCTCACACAGATGATTTGTTAAATTGGCCAAGTCAGAGAGCAGTAAGCTTTGAAGAAAAATCATCTTGGAAAGTTTATTATGCTTGGTTTGAAATAATAAGCCAAATGAACCTTTGGACAGAGAAAGTGTGAGAGCCATTGCTGGCTACTCTGAAGGGACATGGACATATTTTTCCAGCAATTTGTCAGGAAAAGACAGGAAAGTGTTTGCAGGCATTAGCAACAGCTAATTCTGGAGCTGGACATCTAATAAAATTGGCAGAGCTACAGAATTGTAGTGCATAAAGTGAGGCATCTGTACCAGAACTGTCAGAAGATGTGACCATTGAAGATTTCTATGTAAAGCACATGAATATATTTCTAAAGACCTCTAAACTAGCTTATCTAAAACATACAATTCAAAATGCATTAATAATAGTAGAAAAGATAATAGAAATAAACTCTTTGTTAAACACTCCTGAAATCTATGGAATCCACCTTGACCAGCATCACTCAATTTAGCAAATCTTAAAGTTGAAAGTAAATCAAAGTAGGTGAACTGAAGAAAAATTATTTAATCTGATGCATGAAAAGGTAAAGGTCAGGGTGTGTGCTAACAGGAGATAATCAAAAACCAGGGAGAGTACTAGCTGGTAGGTTCATCACTGTGAGAAGAGTCCAAACCTCCACTACAGTATGAAGAATTTTCCTTAAAATCAATCAATCAATCCAACAACAACAAAAGAACCACAAGAAAGAACACATATCCTCCCTCCATTTTTTTTTTCAGGAAAAGTAACTGCAAGAATTCTGTTTGCCACAAGAAACTTGTCTTTTCCTGATGACAAAATAAATATCTCTTTAAAGGAATTTTTATTCCTTTAAATGAGCATAAGTATAGCTGTGATGCCATGGAATGTGGTAGTGGTTTTGTACTTCTCTCTTTAATATTTGCCAACCTGTACATTGCAGTATTTCTATTATTACAATGTACATTTTGCTGCTCCTCCTGTTTTGTACATTTTGACTGATTCTAAGTTGGCAGAGATGTGGTTGTCATGTTACAGAATAAATGATAGATGCTCTATGTGTGATTTACAGTATTTCCTGGTCTTTATATAAAGCAACTGTTTCTGTCTTCAATGAGTTGCATCAAAATTTTTGGCGGTGCAAGAATATAATTCCTGTTATATTGCAGTAATGTTTAAGATTCTAGCACATCACACCTGGGTAAATGGGCAAAAGCTACACTGATCAGGAAACTAACTGGATATCCCATTACTAACATACATCCTGGCAGATATTGTAACTGGCAGCAAAAATATATGAATGATGTTGATTTAAAACAGAAATTATTTTTCAAATTACTTTAAAGGGATCTGATATCTTATTTACAAAATGGAAAAAAAATCCCTTCATTTTTTCAGTCTACATCTAGATATTCATAAAAGGGAGAAAAAAGASAACAAAACCATACATTCAAAAGAATTTTGCATGATATTTAGAAARCTAGTTTATATRTTGTTCAGTATGGCATGAACTTAACCTRGTGARACAATATAATGAGATACATYTGTAATATTTKTACTATAAGTCRCTGCAAATGGGAGATAGTAAGATAYTTCCTGCCATATTCCAACTTCATATGATTAAACTTAGTATATAGATTTATATCAATTTACACTGTTGTGCCATGTGTTCCTGAAAAAATAATTAATATAATTTTTTTTTATTATTTGCATTTTGAAGGAAGATAAGTGAAAATAAGCTATGCAATTTTCATCAGCTATGCAAATCAGAGGAGTGTGGTTTTTGTTTAACTTTCATTTATCCGGGTGCAAATATTAGACAGGGAAATTTGAAAAGTTAAAAAATTGTGATTAAAATTAAAATTCAAATTAGGCTTTTTAATCAGCACTTAAAAATCTTCCAAATACTTGACTAATAATAAATGCAGTTTTATTCATTACTGGCAATTAAATGCTAATTTTTTTATTATTATATTGTAGGTTTAAAAAAAAAAATCCAAATTGTTTCCAGTTATAAGAAAAACTGTAAAAGTATTTGTACTTCCATACTTTTCTACAGTGATCTTATGTGTGTTTATACTTTTACCTTGTCTTAATATGCAAAATCTTCTGTTCTCTTCCATGCTGAAAAAAAAAAGCGTCCAGTCCAAATGCTTGAACCAGAGGGAAGGTGAATGACTAGTGAGTTATTTTACAAATCATAAAAATTCAGACCAGCTGCCCTGAGTTTCAGAAGTGCCTGTAGTTCCTCTTCTGATTTATGCAGAAAGTGCATGTGCTGAAGAGCTTTGAGGCTTAGGCTGCATTCCTGAATGCTCCTATTTAAATTGCAGKGTGAATTTAGATGCTTAYGTTATGGCACTTGACTTTTCTTTAGTTGTAATTCTTGCTCATCCCGTCAACATGTGAAGGATGAAGTGGGGACCTGTACTTTTCYTTTCCAAAGTGTGCAAGCTCAAGGCAAGATTCAGGTGAGCTCCTGCTTTTCTTTATTGACCTTCATGTCCCTGTTAGCTGTACACATAATTGTGTCAGTAGGGTTGTTAAAACAGAAGTGAAAAATCTGAGTTTATCATGGATGAAACAGACTTTTTCAAGTGGCAAGTATTTTCCGAATAATAATTTTGGAATATATTCCAAATTAATAAACTCAATTCAGTATTGCTGCAGCAGTCTGCATATTATATTTTCACAGGGGTAGAAGTTAAGAAAAGCACAAAAAGCCCCAAATTTTGAATGTACTTAACACATGCTATTTATTCTCCTAAAATGTGGTTTGTTTTTTTTGGTGGGGTTGTTTGTTTGTTTGTTGGTTGTTTGTTTGTTTTTAAGGTTAACATCAGGGAGGAAGAATCAGCTTTTTAGTCTCATCTTATTTCTGTGAAAGCACTCACACCTTCCATCAGTCCCCTCCTAATTTAGAGGAAAGTACAGAGGTGCTGGGAAATATGGCAGCCCTGTCTGAAAAGCACACAATGCTGTCTGAATGAAGCATCTCAGGAAATAATTTCCTTTACAAAGAGGCACTTTAGTGTGAGTTTTGGTTTGTTTTTATGGTTTTTTTTTTTGTTAGTTTTACACGACTATCTTTACCAGCATGTTTTGTTACCCAGAGTGCAGTACATGAAGAGGTGACTGCTGGTGGAGGAGATCCTTGCTAAGCAAGGCAGAGTTCCAAAAAAGCAGAAAGTTTAGGATGGTGATAGAACTCAGACCATTGGGAATCCAAAATTTTTAAGGAAAAAAACTAAAACTTCCTGGAAACAGAAAGGCATCACAGGAGCTGAGGATGCAAGAACTTTGGTTATAAAAGATTAGGAAAAGAAGGTAACTGTTTTTTTCTATTTAAATTCTATTTAAGCAATCTCATGAGGTGGGAAAAAGTAGAGGATGAGGAAAAATGGAGATAACAGTGCCAGGAATAAAGTCTGATATGTTGTTAAAAAAACTGATAATTTTTTAAAAATTTGTAGTGTCATTGTAGATGTCATGATTATAAAAGAGCCAGAGTGCCATTTTTTCTGGGTTTGATGTTTGTTTTTGCTTTTGTTTTTGGTTTTTTTTTTTTATTTATTTTTAATTGATCAGCTTTTGCAAGCAAATCACAAATATTAAAACTGAGATATTACAAAATTCAAAATGTAGGAAAGTATTCAGTTTTATTTTTGACAAGGAACAGAGTTTAGACTTCTCAAGAATTGTAACTGTTCTATTTTAGTTCTCTGGGTTTGTATTACTGTTTTGGAAGAACCTCCCACACCCAAATGCAAGGTGAGGGAAGAAGAACATAAAAAGAACAAATAAACATGAAAAGAAACAGCCCTCTTCCAGTTTTGAACTGAATTATGTCAGGCTATACAATTACCAAATCAAACCTGGTCAGTTGATTAACTACAACACCCAGCAACCAGATGTTATAAAATTAATAAGAGTCAAAAATACCATGACAAGATTCAATCAACTAATAGCCAATTCATATGAATTCCAGCCTCAAGAATATGCTCATTCCAAGGCACAGACCAAGTGTAGTGAGTAGGGAAATTTCAGAATAATCTCCAAATAGTTTATCTATGAATTCCTTGAGCAAATGTTAAATGCTGATTCCCTCCTAAATACCTGACTCCTGGAAAAAAAAAAATTACAGATCTACCATGCTATTATTTTTAATTCAATTCTGCTAAAATTATATCTTGCCACTTTTTTTCCCCTTAGATTCAGGTGTGTAGAATAACATGTCCATATCACTGAAGAAATTCATCAGAGGGTGATTGGCTTAGTATTATTTTCAAATGTGTGAAATATTTGTAGTTCATCTGTATAATAGGAACTTTATAGTTCCTAGTATCTTCAGAATCAAGTGCTATCAAATCCAAGGTTTTCTTTTGGTGATACAACTTGACAGATTTGGTCTTCATTAATCTCAAAGTTAGGTTTTGAATGTCTTGATTTTTATGTCTCTGTAGTATCATCTTCAGAAAGCAGAATGCATTGGTCTAGATAGAAAAGATAGATAGGATATCTAGCTAGATAGAAAAGCAGCAACGTGATAAAACAGAAATGTATCCACCTCAAATACTTGGTGAGGTACCAGATGAGATGCATCTTTCAGTGTTGGTGGGGACATCTTTGTGTGCCAAAATTCAGTCCAGCAAATTATGACAACCTCTCTACAAATAATGAGATTTATTTGGACCTGTTAAAACCAAAAAGGCATCTAGCAGTGATCTCTGATTTGGGTTTGGAGCCTGGGAGCTTTCAAGTGTACTCGTGGAGCAAGTAATTGAAAATAAAGTTGACAATGTAAAAAGATGGTCAGCTCATGGTTCTTTTGAAAAATAGGAGTTTGTAGGATTGGTTTGACCAGAGCCTCCTAAACAAGTAATTAGAAATCATAAATGAGCTGGATTTAAAGAATTTAGGTGCTCCATAAAGCAAAGGCTGCAACATGAGATCAAAACCCAGCACCTCACAGTGCTTTCCAGTGGCCTAGCAGCACAGGCAGGAGTGGCATGTACTCTGAGAGAATGAGCTGCTGGAAGTGGGGTTTTGGAAGTGAACATTGGTTGGCACATCTTTTGGCACAAACTGAATGTTAGAGCTTGGATCCAAGGTATTGATACCATGAAGCAGCCACTGCTGACTGCATCCTCATGATCACAGTGTGCTTTATTTAGATTCCAGCCTGTGATGTGAAAATCAAGCTCTGCCTAGGAGTGTCACTACCAGTGGCAGCCAAACAACTCATCGTGCACCTTCCAGAGTGCAGCACAGGTGGCACTGTGGAAAAGACAGAAAGTCCATCCACATGCTATGCTACCTTTGCACCTGGGAGGCTCCAGGCAATCCAGCAAGGCACTGAAGAGGATCAGGTGCTGAGGATGGCCAGAACCCAGTGGCACGGGAGGTTATACGTATTGCACCATGAAAATTCATGTATTAAATTAATTACTTAAATTTATTAACAATTAATTTTTTTATACCTAGTTTGCTTAAAAATTACTTGAATGGAGGGATTTAAGAACTGACACCCTGAAATAACCATGTGCTTGAAATGTCCTGGCAATAACAGTCAACTGAGAGCATTGCACAGCAATGTATATTGTACAATAAGTGACTGGTGAGACAAGCCAGCTTTAGAGGCAGATCTGCACAATCCCACTCTTAATCTACTGAAAGGCTTGAAACCCAAAGGCCACGCTCCAGAGAGGATGAGAAATTCCTGTTCAGGAGGTTGTTAGTTTAGGGTTGGACTTTTAGAGGAAGCTTTGACAAGACTGAGGATCAGAAAACTAAAGGTACACTTTGCCAAGTATTGTAGCTCTGTCATGCTGTGATTTGTAAATAGCTGCAGAAAAAATAAGGGGTTTCAAATGTTCAGAGCCAAGAGGATGTCTGAATTTAGACTGTTTTTTCAAGTTATATACCACACAGTAAGGAATAGATTTTTTTGAGTAAGACAGCCAGAAAATTAATGGTCAAAGCAGGAAATCACAGGACCAACAAAGGTACTTTCTGCTGTGATCAGTGTAAGTCATAGCATATATCAAATTCCTTTCCTGTCTATATATTTAATTCTCTTGCAACTTTTACCATAAATAGTGAGAAATGAACAGGTTTGGCAGGTAGCTCAAGTGATTTCTGAACATTATAGGTGGTGTTATGATTAGAAATAAAGCCAGATGCAGGTGACTTCCAGATGGACCTGTCAGTAGTGGAGGGAGCACGTTTCCTGAGATAACATACTCAAGCATCAAATTTTAGTTTTTGGGGAGTAGTATTAAAGGGTTCTGTGGAAAAGGCCAAATTTAGAAGTGAAGTGAGAAGGTAATCTCTATTTATTCTTCCATTTTGCTCTTTTGGCACTGGGGGAGGGAAGGGATGACACAACAACATTGCTGGAAGTTTCAGAATATTTAACTTGTTTTGTTATCCAATATAGGTTAAAAAAAGTGCTAAATTTTCAAATAATTTTTCCCTATTTTTTAGGCAGATAATAATAGAGAGCTAGATTATTAATAATAATGCCACCATGAGATGTAAATTTGAACCTTTAAGCTCCTTTTACATTGCAACTGAAAGAAAAAGGGAGAAAAAAAMCCCCAAAAAACAAGCTCTAAAAACCAATTCATGAATACTTAATGAATGAGCAAACATTTGCATCATATAAATATTTTCTTTCTCCTCGTCAGTATTCAGGGGCTGTGTTGCCATCTGGCAAAGGTTTCAGTTGACTAACGCTGAAGCAATAAATTAATACAGTAAAAGATGCTACCAACAGTTTTAAACCAATTAAAATGCCAGAAGCAGACTATGTGTGTTAAAATGTCATGTCATGATCCTGCAGCAGAGAACCAAAGTGCTGTAATAATCCAAGTGTGAAAGAACAAAGATTGCAGGATTCGAGAGTATTGCTTGGTGTGAGCCTTATGGCATGCAGAAATATTCTCATACTTCAAAATAGTAAATATTCTGAGTCATAGGAGGGTGGACAATAGTTTTATGATAGAACAGAGTTTGTTTCATTTTTTTTAGTCTTTAACTTGGATCCAAGAAGAAAAACAATGGAAAAAAAAGGATAAGTCAAGTGTGTATTTTAGCTGTCCTATTACCATCCAAATGCTTAACAGAAAAATCGTTGAGAAAACTCTCAAGTTACAACTTTTCACTGCCTGGAGACAGGGAATAGCAGAAGGATTCACTGGGGGTCAAGGACCAAGCAACAGCTGCATCTGTGGCTCTGTCTCTCCAGGGCTTGGACTGCAAGATAAGAACCAGGCTCCACAGGACTCCCCATCCAGAGCTACCTATTCCAGCACAGGGCACTAGCATTCTTCAAAGGAACTGAGCAGAGTTTTCTGCTGTCTTTTGATGGGTCTGGTTTCCTCCAACTTTTTATGGAGAGCTTAGGAGTTTGCGACTTTCCTAAGAGAAATGCCTTGTGGCCTGACTCCTTTCTTGCGGAAAAATGTCACTGGATTTGCAAGCTGAGTGAAAAGCTCTTGTAGCAGTAATGCAAAGCAATGCCATAACCTCTCCTGAATCAAGGTAAAGAATTTCATTGAACTTTTGAGGAATTTCTGCCTCTTTTTTTTTTTCTTTAAATCAGGACAGGATACTCTAAAACAGTCTGGCAAAAGGATGTTATCAAAGATCTTTCTGAAGGTTTCCAAGGCCAGGAATACATATGGGAACATAGGACAGGGAAGAAGTCCATTCTCAAACCCG
>CADDXX010000569.1:0-21730 GCA_902810485.1 Alauda arvensis
TCTAATGGAAACCTTTCTATCACACCAGGTGTCTTAATAATCCCCTGGTGTTTGTATCCTTCTGATTTGGCTTGACACTTACATCATTGTCTGTTTACTCATGTCCAGCTTCCTCTTCCATATTTCCACTGTATGTAAAAATCCCCTTCCTATAAAAAAAAAATCATAATTGCCAGGATCATGGACTACTTGAATGTTTGAATGAAACAAAACCTCATGGAATTTGGAGAGCTGCCTGAAATTATCTTGAAAAATAAGTTTGTCTTAATGAAAAATGTCCCATTTAAAAGAAAAGCACAAGACAGCCTATTGTTTTTGCATTGTTTATTTTGTTGACATTTTTATAAAAACATCTTTTATTTTTGCAAACAGTCTTTCATTAAATCAAATGTTTGAAAGCTTCCATTTTTGGCAAAGGTAGAAAAGATAGTGGAGGTGAAAGCCACTTAGGCTTTTTTGTTCGTTATTTGAGTAACTGGTTTTTTAATGCAGAACAATATATCAGTGAACACTGGAAATTATTTTAAATTATTTTCTCCATGGTTTTCTTGCTAGTAGTGTCCAGTGCAGGGCTGTGAAAGTACCTACCTAAAGGGATCATGAAACACGTGAACAGCTCAGCTGGGCGCTGCTTGGGGTCCTTGTGTTGGGCACAACTCTGGCACACATGATAGGATATTAGCATTGCTGTGTCCTCCCTGCTGATGCTAAGCATTCCCCCTCTCCCATGGCAAGCATTCCCTGAGAGAAGGTGGCCTGAAACCCAGGTCTGCAAGGCTGTTGCCCTCCTGCATTGTGTAGGACCTTTTCTTGGGCACAGAAAATACCACCACATCATAATTGCAGCTCCTGCCTTGCCAAAATGCTACAGAATATCTGGACTGCCAGACAAGGAAATAATATTTCATGTCAGCAGTGTTGCTAATTAATGCATAAATAATTTTGCTCACTTTTCACCATCACAAGATAGGCTTAAAAAATAACAATATTTAAAAATTATATATAAATATCTGCAACTTTTAGAAGTCACAAAATATCATGCTTTTCAAGGTTTTCTTTGCCTTGAGGAAGAACAGAATCTCATTTTAATTTTGAATGACAAATAAGTTTTCTCAGTCTAGGAATGGGGACAGTAAGAAAAACAACAAATACCATGATCCTGGCAATAAAATCCCAGAGTTGGCAGTCGTGGGTCAGAGAAGACAAGGCTTGGGAGGGAGCCAGACCCTGCCTGTGAACAGGAGCAGCAGGCTGGAGACAGCTGTCTGGAATCTGTCTGGGCAGCAGGCACCCCAGGAGATGAGAGAGTCATGCAGGGAAGCAGCTTTTTGCTGCTATGGAAGCCGAGCATCGGAGCTTGTTTCCACTTAAAAGGAGGTTCCTGTTAGAACTGCCACTGGCAAACCCTGCCCATGAAGATGAAAGCTAGACAGCTTCCCAGAATAGAATTACATGAGCAGAAGGGAGTTGCTGCATGTATAAAAACATTTATGTTAGAGGATTCATTGACATGGTTATAGGGTTTTAGAATGGGTGTGTGGTTTGGTTGGGGGTGATGTCTTTTGTTTTTGTTTTTTTTATGAGGAGCAGGGCTATAGGAAAGGGAGAGGGCACAGGAACCATATAGGGAGACACAGGAACAACATGGGGAGACACAGGAACCGTGTAGGGAGACGCAATTTCCCTTTCTCTATGCACATTTTTAACAACTGAAATGAGGTCAGATAAGGATTCCCCAGGTGTTAGAACCTGTGGGGAGGTACAGATGATCTTTGGTAGCAAAGCAGTCTTCTATTACTGCCATGAAAGGTGGGAAGGCTTATGAAAATTCATTGTAAAGTGTATGGGTTTGCAAAGCCCARAGCACATCCCATTTCTGGCTCTAGGCTTCTTGTGCACAGAAATTCCATCACAMACCARTKATTATTTTGGGGCTAGCTGGAACATGAATTTGAGGACATGTAAAGAGTTTCAACCATATTAGCCATCCATTTTTCTTTCATCTTGGTAGCTGCATAAATTGACTGGGCTGTGCTGAGGAAGACCCAAGTTTCAGGACAAACCATGGTGGACCACTTTAATTCAATGCAGCTGATATCAGTCTGGCTAGACTGTGTAAAGGAAAATTGGAATCATGTGATAGCATAATGCAAATATTTAAGCTTTCACCACTCCAGGTCTGGAGTTCAGCATTCACAAACCAGCACGGGTGGTAGAAGGTGCTGAACTTGAGAAAAACTCAGACCCAGAACTGATGAACAGTGCAGGCATAGGCAGAGAAAGACTGGCTGATCTTGGAGCTAAGGACAGCATCTGAGGGTGTAATAGTGTCTTGGTTTGGAAAGACAGGTGTGTCTGCCAGGGAAAAGCCAGATTCTCCCTTGCAATGTAGAACGCCAACCCTCTCTCTCCAAATTATTATAAATTTGAAATTAAGGGGCTTTCAGGCAAAAAGATGTGGGAATAGGAATAACAGTTCTTTACTAGGGATATTTTAAAAATTAAAATGTAGTAGTACAAAGCACAAAGAAAACAAAAGGAAAACACTGACAGAGTCAGAATATGACCTGGCACCCTGTTGGTCAGCGTGCTGGCTACAGTCCAGTTAAATCTTTCTGGAGTGACAGATATGGTTTTGTTGGGGCAGAGATGATCCTGTAGAAGGGTGTGGTTTCCTCACAAGGGTCCAGTTGTAATAAGATGGGTCCAGTCTCTCTCTGGAATCCAGTGGAAAAAAACCCAGCTGTCCTGGTATTCTGAGCCCCAGGTTTTTATCCAGGTGGGAATGCTTGGCTCTTCCCACTGAGTAGAGCATCTCACAATGGGATGATGTAATTCTTTCAGTCATGTGGTGAGCCTTAAATGGCCCTATTAACAGCAGATATGCCCCTGGAGGGAGGATGGGTCCTGGCAGAGATAAAGAACACTGTCCCACCTGGTTTTAATAGCTGGGCCATTCACACCTCCCCTTCCCTCCCAGAGTTAGAAGAGATCAAGAAAAATACCTCCCCAATCGATTCCAACAGATGGTAGATAGAATATATACTTTTTTTACATCTTGCAATCCAAGACAGATAGGTTTAACAGTGTGTTGCACCTTCTTACTGGTGTCTGCTCCTTGTGCCAGTGCCAATAGTGGAGTTGGACCCAAAGGCAGTGACTGCTGTTCGTGTAGTGACCTACTTCAGCATGTGCTTACTAATACTGCAACATCCCAAATGTGTCTCCTGCTGTACAAGAGACCTGCTGCATTTTCAGATTTCCTTGCAACTGTCAGACCTCAGTTCTTTGTGACTGTTTCGTTCCTTCTCAATTTCCTACATCATATTCTTTCTCGGAAACCCTGACTTCTCCTGCTTTCCCCAACCTTTGCTGATCTTGTCRGTTTTCCCCCCTTTCCTGCTGTTCTCTCCTGAGGACATAAACATCCCAGAAGACCAGCGGATTTGCAGCTGGGGAACTGATGCAACCCATTAGCTGTGCTTCAAGAGGGCTGTCAGTGTACCCAGTAGAACATAATCCTGTGGCAGTACCAGGAGGCTGCCAGCTGCTGAATGGTGCCTCATTAAACTGGGAAGGTTATGGCCTTGCTCTTCAAGATCCAGACAAATTCCTGGGGTCGGCATGGCTCAAGTGTCTCCAATGCAGACAGCTCAAATCAATCTTTGGTGGGAGCAAAGCACCCTGCCTGTTCAGCACCTGAACAGTTTGGAGGGGCACACTTCTGGCACTCCTATGGGGCCCCTGACTTTCAATGAAGAGCCATGCAAGGACATATAAAGGGACATGTCTTTGGTCCTCTTCCCCAGCCCAGCTGGAATCAGGGGAACAACATAAGTGGACCAGCTTCCAGCCCCAGATGTGTGCTGGTGACCAGCTCTGGCGCTCTACATCTGTGAGTGACCACAGCACCATTCCTTCACCATCCACCCCTTGCTGTTCCAGCCTCCTCTTCCTTCCTTCCTTCATGCTTCCCCTTCCTGGTGAGATGGATCTCTCAGTGGGGGAGGAGGTGATAAATGTGAATTGTCTCACAAAGTGACTAAAGGCATGGGCTTTCCTTTTGTCTTTCCAAATCCCACAGAGCTGATGCTAGGGCTCTGGCTGTATTCCAGACAGAATGTATGTCCCCATAAAACTGCTCAACAGCTCAGAAACCACCAGCATGTTAAAACACCTTGTTACTAGTGGCAACCATTTTCTGCTAGTCTAATTTCTGTGCTTTCAAAGAATGGGAAGGGATAAAATAGCATTTCTTGTTTGCTTGGGAAGCCCCAGTGTCCTTTACATTCCTGCACAGGTCAGCCTCCCCTTTGCTGCTTTTGCAGACCATACCATGGCCAGTGAATTATCCCCTCAGCAGCCTCTGGTGCAGAGGGTTTTCAAGACACCTGCCATAACCCTTTCCCCATACCAGCTTTCCCCATGCTGGTACTTGTAAACACAGCAGAGCTCACAGCCTGTCCAAATGTGCAATGTGAGCCCCATCTCTCCTGCCTTCTGTTAAGTGGCCTCTTAGCCATCCTCATTTTTCCCCAGCAGAATTATTTTGTCTAGCTCAGAGATAAAAATAGCTTGCTGTTTTCTAGGGACAGATTCTAGAGAGATGTTCTCAAGAGAAAAGCACTGAGCACCAGAAAAAAATAACCAAAGGAGTATAATTCCATTATAAACCAAATACCTTTGAATATACCTAGATGATCTGTTGATGCAACTATAAGAAATAAAGACCATATATTTTTGCTTTTCCAGTCCATCTCTTTTTTGTTGTTTTTCTGCCTCTGTCAGAATAGGCAAGTATTTCCTCAGAACTCACACCCCTCTGGGCTTGCATCCATAAAGCATCTTGTGAGAATGTTTTGACCCATTTATAGTTCACAGACCAGAAAGACCAAAACCCACCATCTAATGTGATGTGAGAATAGCTGGAAGGCTGTGTTATGAGAGATCATTTGCTCATGTGTGGCTTCCCACAGACTATTTAGTTTTTGCCTCCCATAATACCTCCTACCAGAAAACTGAAGCCCTGTTGCTTAGGTATAATTTCTAAAAAACAGAAAGTTTTAAAGATAGCTGTTGGAATACACTGAGTTTCTGAGCTCTACTGGAGAACCTCAACAAAAGCAGGACTTAAAAACAAAGCAGTGACATAATTCTCATTTCAGCCTACAAAGTTAGCTGCTGGGAGCTGTGGATATAGTTAGTTATATTAGTTGTCAAATTCTTGCGCTCATACATAAAAGTTTTGATTGCTGGATATGAACTTTTGCTCATCTCAGTCTTGTGCAGAAGGTGCAAAACATTGCTACAAAAATCCTGCGAGGACAGCCTGGTGAGGTGCTCAGAGGTTTGCCTGGCTTTTTCTCCATTGCCCTGTGCCTTTCTGTCTGCCCATATCCAGAAGTGTGCTGGGTGCAGAATGATTGAAGGGTTTTCCCCTCTGAACTTGACCAAATGTGCTCCCACCCTAGTCTTGACAAGCAAATATGATGCACATCATGGCATGGATGCACAGCTTTACAGGATAAGTTGCTTCTTAACAGAGCAGGCTTAAATGTTTTGAATCTTTGCTGACCTCACTTCTAGCATCAGCTGAAGTGATGGCATCTAGCTTCAAGATTGGAAGCAAAATTATTCAGTAAATGTGATTCTAAATCCCAAACCCTTAACAACAAGGGCCATTTTAAGTGATTTGGTATCTCTCACTTGGGATCCTTTCTTCTTAGCTGGAGGCTCTAGTTCAGTCATTGCACAGAGCAAACCCTCAGAATTTGCATTAAGGCTGGCACTCAGCACCCCTGTCTGCTCCACGGGTCGTGATGTGATGGTGGCAACTCCAAAGCCCCTCCTGGTTTAAACTGCCAATTCCAGTCCCCTTTGGTTTCACCTTAAATCTATTCCCTTGCTTATTACCCAAAACCAACATGTTTATACTGGGGTGACAAAGCATTCCCAGAAAAACAGCTTTCCTCCTATCCCAGACTTTTCTCTGGGATTTTAGTAACAGCTGGGGATGTTGGGGGTTTATATTTGTTTCTTTTTTTACTTATAGAATTTTTCCCCTTAAGTTGTTAAGACACTAAAGATCGAGCACTTATCTGGACTTAACCAAAGACAAAAGAGGTGGCCAGGGAAGATAAGGGAAAACCTGGCTACACGTTTTTTGGGGATTTTTTTGTCTCTGGGAGGTTTCCTTCGGAGAGGGAAGATAACCCGAGATTTTGGGGGCAGGTAAAGGACGGAGCTGGGGGGGCAGTCTCTCTAGCTCCTGGCACTTTGGGGAGAGGACGCCCAGGCTGTTTGCTTGCTGCAGGAGGAGTTTCACTGTCACCACCGAACCCAGTCCTGGGAAAACAACCACCATCTGCTCGTGTGCCTGGGAATTCTGAGCTCACCTCCTGCCCTGTTGGAGCGGGCCAGGCCCTGTCCCGCTGCTGGCCCTGCTTTGAGGCTTTTGGCTACGCTGTAACCTCGCACCCCCCTGCCCTGCCGGGATGTCCCTGCTGCCATTCCAGCCACCACCACAGAGCTTCTGATCTGCTTCATCTACTGCCCATCTTCTGCCACCCCAGCTTGGTGCCTCAGGGCCACCGGGATCAGAGTGCCCCAGGGCTTCTGTGGAGCAAAAGCCGAGGTTCTTGGTTCTGTCTTATTATTAATGCAGTAGCTGTTTGTTTGTTTGTTTTTTTCTTTGCATTGTTATACATATTAGTAAAAAACTGTTATTCCTACCCCCATACCTCTGCCTGAGAGCCCCTTTGATTTTATAAATTATAACAATCCAGAGGGAGGGGTTTTGAATTCTCCATTCCAAGAGAGGCTCTGACTTTTCCCTAGCAGACACCTGTCTTTCAAATCAGGACAGGGGGGTAGGATGCATAATGCAATACAGACAGCATGTCCCACATCATATTCCTTTTTCCTAAAATCCTGTCTAGTACCATACACAAATTTTGGCATTTCCAATTTCATTCTGTGCAGTTTTGGTGTGCCATCTTTACAAAGGTTCTGAAAGAGAAAATCAAATGTAGCCTGTGGGTCTGTTTCCACAAGGTTTGATACTTGTGTCCCTGTGTCTCTTGAGTTCTTCAGTTGCCAGACTCCTTCCAGCCAAGGCAACATTGGTATTTGTTCTGGAGGTTTTCTGGGTGTTGCCACACTCTAAAGACTGTTCTTCAAAATATGTATCACTGAATGATTCATTGCTCTTGCGTCCTCCTTGGTTGTCAGTCTGTAGTTGCCCAGTTTTTTACATGCTTATATCGTGCTGTATGTGCCTTTTCCTTTTGCACTCTCAGTGAGATGCACGATCTTCTGTCTGCTCCAAAGTGACAGTGTGACACCCAGGGTTGTCAGTGGCTAAGGAAGGAGGCTTGAGATGTTCACCTGATCGAGTGCTCATTGTATCTCTGAGATAAGCATGGTGAAGCTGCTGTGGTCAATGCACAAGCTCTCAGGTTTGGGGGTGTGGCAATGATGAGGTGGTGAGGAAGGGTTCATGGCTACAGCAGTGCTTCCCCATAATTTGCCACCCCAACACTTGACTACACTTCTCAGACAGTTTAAACAAAATACAGACATGATGGATTTATGCAATGGTGGTGTTAAAGAACGCAATTCTTTTCTGTTTTGATTTCCAGTCCTTGTCCATCTCTGTGGTCTGATCCCCACTGCTGCTGCTGCTGCACATCCTCTCCCTCTGTTCAAGGCCAAATTCCTCAGCACCAGAGATAAGGTGTCCTTGGTCATTGGCCCTGGCCTGTGTAATGCCTTACTGGGAAGTCATTACTAGATATGACAAAGCCAAATCTGCCATTCAAGAGTATGGTTTTAGATGCAATAACTTGGAACAAGTCAAAAAATCCACGAGAAAACAAACCACAGCAGTACAGTATGTGCCAGTGCTCAGGGTGGTGAAAGGCAGGCTCCAGTGATGATAATCCTATGAGACAGTATTGTATTTGGCACTCAGACAGTGGTGTGATCTGCATTTCAGGAATCCCTTAGCAAGACAAAAAAAGGGTTTCYAATCRAAAAGAAAAAATGACAGAAACTAGRAGTGAAAACTCACCTTGTTTMATTTATGGCATGTCCATGTTTGTATCCTCCATAAATCTTGGAGAAGAAGGGACCAGCCATTGCTCTCCCACTCACCTCTAACTGATAGTGTTCTTTCTCTGCAGACTTAAGTTCCAAAGAAATAGGATTTATCTTCAGAATTTATGTTTAGTTTTGTTCATGAGAGAATTCTTCTGTTTTCTTAACTTCAGAGAAAATGAATCATAGTACAGTGGGAGGCTTGGACACAAGGTTGAACAAGAATTAATTTCTTGTTTTATGAACTAGAGAGTACAAAACCCAACACCTTTTAGTAAACATTTTTTCATGAATATTTTCACAGTCTGATATAGTTCAAACACCAATAGTCCACACTGTCTAAAAGTATTTTAGGAGCTTGTCAAGATTTTAAGTATACAATCATTTAAAATCTAACCATGTATGTTCTTCCATTTGCTATTTTGATATTTTCAGCTTTTAATTATAAAGCATTACAAGCTGGATAAAAGCTCTCTAAACATTTTCAAGTTGAAAAGGTAGCAATTTTTCATGTAATGAAAGCCTAAAAACTTTGGTATATACTTCATATCCAGCACACAAACAAAACACATTGTAGAATCTTTGTAATGTGTGAAATGTTTTGACTCAAAACATAGTTGGTGATGAATAGCTATAGAGATATATGTGTGTGTGTATAAAGACAGATTTGATTTGTGGTGACTGTAGCACCTCCTTAATCAAATATCTTAATTACAAGTCATGGTGTATCTAGTCTCTGAAAATAACATACTGTTTTAAGAAATTAATGCTACAAATTGGTAAAAAAACTCAGGTTTTGGATTTTTCATACAATTGAAAATATATTAAGCATTGTAATTTTCAGTCTTTTTTCTCTATTAGAAAGTAAGTAGCAAATGAATATCTTATTTTCTTATACAATCAGAAAAACACTGATTATGCAGAAAAATGAGGTTGTGAAATTCCTGAAGTTTGCAGAGAATCCATTCGGCAGACACAGGACTTGTAAACATGCTGAACTGACTTCAAAAGCCAATAGGTTTCAATTTGTGTGTGCCCACTGAAATCCATGTACAACCTTGCTATGTCAACAGCATTTCTGGGGAGAATTAACACAGAGATAGACTTGGTATTACTTTATGTCTTCTTTCAGACTGCTCAAACAACAATAGCAATAGAATGGAAGTGCCTTTTGTGCCAAGAACAATAAAAGGGATGCACTCAGTCTGAGTATTCTTGGCAACAAATACTTCACACAAATTTGGCTCTCATGTGAAGTATTTTCAGTATTTTATCCTTTCATTGGATGTGCAAAGGATAAGACTCCTTGGAGCAAGTCCCTGTCTGTCTGTTCCTTTCTGGAAAAGAGTGAAGTTCTTGGAAATAGGGCCTGCATTTCATTCCAGGAGAAATTCTTACTCATTTTATTAAAAATAGAATTTTTTTTTAAAATTATTAGTTCAACACAGAAACTCCAATTGTGATATACTGACAACCTCCAAATTGTGGCAAGGGACTAGTGAGAGAGGGAGGACTTTCCCTGAAGTCTCACAAGGAACTGTGGGTATCCAATGAAATAATGATGTCCAACATTTTCAGCGAGCAGGTCTGTGTGGACAATTGTCATGTTGCTAGTTGTGATAATACCACCTTGCACTTCAAAATGTTTTTTTTTTTTTCACATTGTAGCACCAAGAGCTCTGTCATTACATGAGACTCAATTTTCATTAAAAGAGGGAGGGGAGAGAGTGCATGCCTAACCCATAGAACCATGAGGCATGTGAATTCCAGCTTCTTAAATAAAAGACAGTTCTAGTTTTTATATGTTTTAAATCAAGCACAAGATTTTCAGGATCTGGGTTTGGTTTTTTTGTTTCTTTTTTCACATGGTGGATTGTACTTCTCCTGCATAAGCAAATTGTCTGCTTCTAGAGACAAGAGCTAGATTTCATTGTCTTCAGGTTCTAATTGTTATCTTAACCACAGCACAGCAGTGCTCTCTGGGCAAGAAGGAGCACGATTTTGGTTCTGCTCTGCACAGAACTCTGTTCTTCTCCTACTGAAAATCCCTCTGAATTCGGTGGAAGGAGGGATGAAACAGCGACTCGTAACAAAGACAGCATTGTTCGGCATTGCAGGGGTCTGGGATGCTGGTGATGCCTTTCTTCTTTGTGCTCACTTCCTCTGGCTCATTAGGGCTGTGGCTTTTGGTTTTACAGCTCCAATGTGTGTGTTTGCTGTTGGGTGTCAGCAGTGTTTTGTGGGCTCTGGTGCTTACTGTGCCACAAGGCAGGTGTTCAGCAATACTTTCAAATGCAAGATCCATTGCAGGGGAGTGGGATGTCTCCTCCTCATTTAAATGCACAAAATCTAAGATTGGTTTGCATTTCACTTGAGATTAGATTTGCATGGGTTTTTTTTATTTCTTTTTTTTTTTTAATTTCCAGTACAGCGTAACTTAAACCCCAAGAGACTGCCTTAAGCACCTGTGTAGCTCTTGTCTTTCTTCATGTGTTGATCAGCAGTGTGTTTCCTTCACACAGGATGTCAGCAGGCTTCATTTTCTATGCTGAAGTGGTAGTAAAATAGCACAAAGAGGGGCTGGGAAATTGAGAATTATGGGAGTTATCAAGACCTCGGTCTTGTAAGAGGTCCCTGGAGGAGCACTGGAACATTGTGCCAGTTGATATAAAAGCACTGGCACCCTGGTTAAGTGGGTGCGAGGCACATGGAGGATTTGAGCAGCTCTAGGGGAGGAGGGGATCGTCAGTGTCTCCAGAATAGTGGCTCCTTTTGTAAGCATATGCATGAGCTTTCAAATGCATATTTTAAAATTCTGATACGTAATGATTCTGTTTTTACAGGCTAAACTATTAAGATTAATTACCATCTATTTTCATTCTTTTTAATTACTGTAAAGGTTAGAGAGATGTATTTGTTTCAAATTAGATTTTATTCTCGTACTCAAGTATGTATTTAGATTAATTCTACCTGAAGTGGATGAACTATTTTTGTTTTACAAAGCAATCTGGGCAAATTTCCCAACTGGGCATTTTAAAAGAAGGAATCTGAAACATCAAATGTGCTCATCATCCCTCGATGAAGAGACCTTTTCCCTGCAGGGAAACCTGCATTTATTGTTGTTCATTCCACATTTCAAAAGCTATTCAGCTATAAATTTCAGACATAGTTAAAATACATTTTTAATTACTACTAGTATTTCCAAGGCTCTCAGAGGTGGCAGCTAGCTTCTTGAAGCATTGTCGTATCTGAGTGCATCTGCTACTAGCAGAAGAAAAAAAAATTCTCTCTGCTTTGGTATTTCCAGGTTAGAAATTAATTTTTATATACAATTCCCAGTTTAATCTGTCTTCTCTTCACGAGACTGAATGGCAGCTAAGGAGATTTTGTCCCCAGCTTTCCCCAGAGCCACTGCRGAGCCTGGTCTGTGGACTGTGCCARYTCACTCTCCCTGAAGGGTCCAGGTGCTGTGGCTGTACAAGACCAGTTCTTCCTTTGCACCTCAACCTGTGGTCCCCAAGGATGCAGGACAAGGCCAGAGCACCTCCACAGATTGGGAAGGAGCCCTCCCTGAAACARTGCAGGTACTGCTGCCCATGCCCTGCCTCCTGTGCATGGTCTGTCTCTGGTATCCAAGGGTAAAAACAGCCACGCTCTCYTTTAAGGCTGCTGGTGTTACAGAGCCTGTGTATTGTATCCTGCTTTGGGAGAGCTGGAGGAAGCAGTGTGAAACCCATGTTTATAAAAGGATGTGAGATATAAACTAACACTCCCTTTCTGATATCTGAAGATTTATCTTCTAGCTGGATTCCTGAAGARAAAACTACAAAAATTCAACCTCRGTGTTAATTAAGAACCCATAAACTGCATTTATCTGAATTTACATATGGACGAGAAGGTGGTATGATAAAAGAGAGATTTAACTATACATCCCTCTCTGAAAATATAAACACAGTTTTCCCTGTGTTTATGCTAGACTGTCTACAAATGCATTGTAGTACCAAAAAGGGATCCTTGGACCCCTGAGCACAGCTCTGTGCCAGGGCTGAGCGCTCTGGCAGGCAGCTGCAGCACACAGAGCAATGGGGACTCTGCAGATGAGGACAGCAGCTATGATCATGACATGAAAGGCAAATCCAGGGCAGGATTTTGAATGGGGAGAGATGTGGTCAAAGATGGGAGATGAGCAGTTGGGGAGGAAGATGTACAATTATTCTGTACAAGAAGGAAACACTGCCTGAGCAGCGAGGATGAGTAAACAGGATAATTACCAGGAATTTACAGAAGTATTACTGCAATCATGGAATGGCCTTTGTTTGRGCACAGAGAAGGCGGTGGAGGAGCCAGAAATAAAATCCTGGTTAAAAGCAGCAATGACAAAGATTTTAGAGTAATTTTAATAGACATGAAGAATAGGGGAAGGAGAAAAAGCATTAATTAATTTTTGAGATATCAGTGGACCTTGCAGGAGAAGAGAGCAAGGAAAATATGTAGGTCTGACTGCTCACTCACAGTTGTTGGTGCAAATGTGAGAATTTTAACTGGAGAAAAGAATGTAAATAAGCAGAATGTAAATAAAAGGGAAGCGGCGTAGCACCTCCTCCAAAGATAAGAAGAAGCCAAAGGAAAAAATAGGAAGAAAATTTCACTGAGAAAGGATACACTTGGGTGTTGAAGGTGAGGGAGAAGTAGGGAAAAATGAAAAAGCAACTCTTACTCTTAAGAAAGAGGTGGAGGGGCTGCTTTACTGCTCAACGGAGAGAGAAGCTGGTAACAGGAAGAAAAGGAAATCAAAATACTGGAAGCAGAAGACTTAAGCTTTTGAGAAGCCTGGAGATGAGGGGGAGGAGGGAGAGCAAGCAGCAAGCAGAAAAGGAGGTGGAGCTGGGCAGGCTGCTAAAGCCTCCTAGACTCCCAGGGAGAAGGAAAGAAACCCAGGAAAAAATGGTTAGTGAGGAGCTGAGAGGAAGCGCAAGGCGGGTGTGGGGACATGAGCTACAGAATTACAACTGGATTGCAGTGAGAATGAAGCAGGAAAGAGGTTTGATAATGCATCCTCATACAAAGCCTCTTCCCATTATGTCTGAACATGTTTCTGTCAATTTGATTAAATTAAGCAGTTGATCTCGTTATCCAAGTGATGTGTGGGTGCTGATGCATAGCCCTCAGGAGCATATAGAGCCTATAGGAAAAATTGATTTATGGGTCAGTGGCTAAAATTAAAAAAAAAAAAATCACTAAAAATCCCAAGCAACATGGTTCCAAACAAAGCTTATATTTTCCCGTTTCCTTTTTTTGTTAATTTTTTTCCTTTTCATGGTGAATGAATAAGAGCACAAACAAAATTCTCTGCATCTGATGTGAAGAAAAATGTCTAATTATATATATAAATTATATATATATAAAATATAAAATAATTTCAGGTCTTCATAAGGAATGCCCAAGGAACAAAAGAGCAAAATTTTTCTGCTGCTGCTACTGCAGGAGCTGCAGSCTCACTGCCCCCCATGGGAGAGCACAGAGCACACTTCCAAGGAGTTGCATTTCACTCCTGCCAACAGGAACTTAATTCCACCTCTCTCTGGTGACTCCCTAAGGGCTGGGCTGATGACTCCTTTGCCCGTCACACTTTGTACAAGGCACAAAGTGTCACCAGCTGGGACTGGTGTGTGTCACCTGCCTGGGCTGTTCTCCTCTCTGGAGGGACACGGCARGTTCACACCCACTGGCTGCCCAGTCAAAGCTGTGGTTGTCAATTAAATTCCTCCATCTTTCACAAGCAGGCACTGCAGGTTGGTGTTGAGGGGTTATCTGCCCTCCCTGCTGGTAGCCAAAGGTGRTCCACAAAAGAGTTGCTGGGGCATAAAGAGAGAAGGTGAATGGCTTTGTGGCCTGAGACTGGAGTAAAGTTTGAAGACCAGGGAAACACATGACACTTGTTTTAGATGGGCTGATGTTTTTTAAGGAAGCACAATTATTTGGGATGATCAAACATCAGCAGCCACTGTGAGAGAGGCACAGGACTCCCTCACAGCTTTCACACTGAGTCCAGTGGATGCTGGAAGGCCACTGGAGTATGCACTTAGCAATGTTTGGAGGAGATGAAACTGCCTAAGGGAGCACTTGGTTGGTGAGGCTTGGTGTCTCCCTCTGAGAAACTCTTACCAGCAAGGACTGGTTCATTTGCTCTAGAGCAAAAGTCTGATGAGAAGCAGCTCAGCTGGGGATGTTTGGCCTGGAGAAAAGGAGGCTAAGGGGAGACCTTATCACTCTCTACAACTACCAGAAAGGAGGTTGTAGCAAGGTAGGTGTTGGTCTCTTTTCCCAAGTAACAAGATGAGAGGACATCAGCTTAAGTTGTGCCAGGAGAGGTTTAGATTTGAAAAGTTTCTTCACCAAAAGGGTTGTGAAGCTCTGGCTGCCCAGAAAAATAGTTGACTCACCATAGCTGGACCTATTTAAAAGACATGTGGATATGCCATCTATGGACATGGTTTAGTGGTGGATGTACTGGTGCTGGCTTAACAGTTGGACTCAATGATCTTACAGGTCTTTTCCAGCCTCAACACTCCTACAAGTTGCTGAGGTCATGTTGCTTTTGGGGCAGCAAACATACATGCTTGAGTGTAAATGTGGTCCTCAGAAAAGAAGAAATTAGAGGAGATTCTARATCTTGCTCTGTGCCATGCCTGCTCCTCTGCACAGGGAATGTGAAAGTCCTGGCACAGGCAGCGGTCAGTCTGGTCAGCAGGGAAACAGGATTCATTCCTCTCCATAGCTGTTGGCTCCCAGCAGCACAGAGGTGCTGGGCTCCAATCCCCAARGAGCACATCAGCACACCTCAGCCCTTGCTGAGGAGCCTGTCTGGCTAGTACCAGGGGCTTTGTACCATCCCTCCAAGGCCCAGCCATGTTCCCCAACACAGCTGTTGCTCTTCAAGCATGGTGCATTCCATGGGTTGCTTTGGGCAGAGGYCTGTAGACCTGCCAAGCACCTCAGCATGTGGGAGGCCTTTGTTTTTGCTGTCTCTCTCTGGCTTGGGTAAAGTGCATGTGCTCAGTGCCAAAGCTTTCCCACCATTTGCTGAATCTACTGCAGGCTTCCCGTATCCCAGCTGCAAACTCCACACCCAGGGAGGGAGGAGAGGGAGAAGCTCTTGGCCAGTCATTCCACTTACTAGTGTGAAGGTTTGAGCTCCCTGGCTCTCAGCACCATCCCTGTTCAGTGGAGCTCGGGGTCACCTCTCCCACTGCCCCGGCTGAAGCCGAGCCTGCCCGCAGTGGGACTCAACTGGCACTGGCTGAGAGCAGGGCGTGTTCTCCCTGCTGAAGCAAGGTCTGTTTAATACTTGTCTGCACTCAATGTGTAAATATTATGAGGAATCTGAAAAAAAAAAATCTTCTGAAACCACTTTACACAGATGTTACCATGAATAGATTATTGTCCATTTATGGCCGAGGGAGAGACTTTGTAATTTACAGTTCATTTTATGTCTCTATGATTTCTGTGGCACTGGGAGTAGTCAGCAAAAATCTATTAATAACAAAGAGGACAGAGTTAGGATCTCTGTAATAGGAGAATGAAGGATGGTGGAAGGTGATTTATGATTACTCAAAGAAAACAGTTTATCTGTTTGCTCAAAGGCAGATTGTCTTCTTAAGAAAAAATATTGCTATGTAAACAGGGGTACACAATCATTTATAATGAGACAATTTAAACAGGTGATTCTTCATAAAAGTACAAATAAATGTACTGCTGTTTTGACAACAATCTTTTTAATGGCCAATGTCCCCTTTAATTAGCTCTTGGATACACCGCTTTAGACTTTCCTTTACCTGCTCCATGTGCAATGTGACCTCCTCGTAGGAGGGCGGCCTTTGTACAAATGAAACTTGGAAATGCTGCCAACCTTTAAAATAATCACAGCAAAAGAAAGCCCAGAGATTTTCTGATAACCTTAAAAGCAATGTAAATGYAACTTCACTGCAGGCATCAAACCCAGAGGGGTGCTAGAGCCAAGGGAAGCTCTTGGCTCAACTTTCGCTTACAAATGTGTTGTAAATCCATGTTGTTAATGCCATGTGAACAGTGTGTAAAGAAGTATGAACACAGAGCCTTAAACCAGGGCYACCTTGTCCATGGAGAAATTGTTATACTGGCAAAAGTCTCATAAATGGCTTTTGTTGTGGGTTTAGAGGGTTGGGGACAGAGGGAGAGGCTGAGAGGGAAGTAACATAGCAGAAGACACTGGGCTCTGATGCATCTCACCATTTGGGCTTCTTTTTATACTTAGTGGAGTTGTTCTAGGAACATTCCTGTCCCAGGAATGGATATGCAACTAAAAATAACTCAAAATGAATGTAAGCTAAAGTCAGCCCACCTGGTGGCTGCAAACACATTTCTATCCTGTTCTTTCCTTTCTTCCTTCCTTCCTTCCTTCCTTCCTGCCTGCCTGCCTGCTTCCCTGGGCTCAATTTAACCAGAGAACAGGTGTCTTCCTGCACACCAGCACTGGAAAAATGAAGCAACCTCTTTTCTGTTAAACCAGTGGGGGGTTGATCACTTGTGTTGACTAGCTTTTGAGTTGGAGCAGGGTGATGGTAATGCCCTGCAGATGCTTCCTTTCAGCAGTTGCAGAGGGAGCCAATAAGGAGGGACATGGGATGGCTGCCCCACCTGGACTGTGAAGGAGCAGRTTGCCTCAGATCTCACAGAGAGAGGAGACAGTACTACACCAGTCAAAGCCAAACACAAACACGAGTAATATCAGCACAGGTAGCAGGAAGACCCATCCTGGGGTTAGACCTTGCCTCTATCCCTTTGATCTTTTCTTGGACTCTAAACAGTTTGTCTTGKGTTGCAAGATGAAAAAAAAAAAGTATATATTCTATTTACCATCTGTTGGAATTGGTTGGGAAGGTGTTTTTCTTAATCTCTTCTAACTCTGGGAGGGAGGGAGAGGTGTGAATGGCCCAGCTATTAAAACCAGGTGGGACAGTGTTCTTTATCTCTGCCAGGACCCATCCTCCCTCCAGGGGCATATCTGCTGTTAATAGGGCCATTTAAGGCTCACCACATGACTGAAAGAATTACATCATCCCATTGTGAGATGCTCTACTCAGTGGGAAGAGCYAAGCATTCCCACCTGGATAAAACCTGGGGCTCAGAATACCAGGATGGCTGGGTTTTTTTYCACTGGATTCCAGAGAGAGACTGGACCCATCTCATGACCACTGGACCCTCGGAAGGAAACCACACCCTTCTACAGGATCATCTCTGCCCCAACAAAACCATATCTGTCACTCCAGAAGGACTTAACTGGACTGTAGCCAGCACCCTGACCAACAGCGTGCCAGGTCATATTCTGATTCTGTCAGTGTTTTCCTTTTGTTTTCTTTTTGTTTTGTACTACTACATTTTAATTTTTAAAATAYCCCTAGTAAAGAACTGTTATTCCTATTSCCACGTCTTTTTGCCTGAAAGTCCCTTAGTTTCAAATTTACAATAATTTGGAGGGAGGGGGTTTGCGTTCTCCATTGCAAGGGAGAATCCGGCTTTCCCTGGAAGACACCTGTCTTTTCAAACCAAGACACTTTTAACCCTGTCATGGTTTAGCACAGCTTTTAGGTAAAGAGGAATTAGTTCCCTGCCAAGACCTCAGACTGACTCCTGGTTCAGCCAGTGAGAAAGTGAGTTTGGCTTTGTGAATGACCCATATCAAGCTGAATATCCTGGGAACTGCCTCTTTTGCCTCTTTGCCTCTTAAGAGGTAAGAAGGCAGCCTGGCTCCCTCCTTCCCGGGGAAGGGGGGAGCCGGGGGCCTGCTGGGCCCTGCCTAAGCTTTTCCTGGGATGCCTGCCAGGCTCAGTGACTCCTGGGCAAGGAGGGGAGAGGAAGATATGYTCTGTGMTGGCTCTGACCAAATTCCAGTGGCTGCCAGCAGGGAAGGAGAAGCCACAGCTTATCCTCAAGCACCACCCCCTCCATCTAGAGCAGCCCTGAGACCAAATTGAGCCACCYCAAATGAGACCGAGGGGTGGAGGGGGAGAGAAAACATCTCCTAGCTCAGCTACCRAAGTCCTGGCCGCCATTCCTACTCCCCCTCATGCAGCCTGGGAATCTTTTGAGTGGCCGCTGCTGCCTGGCTGAGAGCAYGTGAGCATCTGCAAACCTGAGCTAAAGTGAACTCTTTCTTTGCCAAAGTGGAGYTTGCAGAACATTAGTCCTCTCTAGAGTGAAAAGAAAGCCATAGTGTGGACATTTTATTTAGGCCGCATGAAGATACTGAGGTCTGTGAAAGAGATATTGTATCTTAAGAGATGAGSAGATGAKAAGATGCCTCAGGCTRAAAATCTTTTGTGAGTTGTGGTAACAGACTATAATATACTAGAATATATCTTTAAACCATGGAAAATATGAACTGGGGAAATGATTGTGCAGAGTGGTGGTTTTGAGCAAAGGTATTTGTAATGGACTAAGTGAAGCAGGGACCTTGTGGTCCCCTGAAGTATTTGAACAGAGGTTGAATTGTGCTAAAGGTAAAAAAAAGCCTCTGTGCCAGTGAAGAGGTGAGAGATATTTCTGCCCTTGAATGGGATGAAGAASATCTTTTGCACCTGAACTGTTAATTTTAAAATAACTCCCCAGAATGCATAAAGTCCATGACCCAAGTGCAGCTGATGGGAAAAGCTGAGTGATATGGAAGAACCACAGAGACAGGTGCTTGGGCACTGTTTTTGTGAGAGCTAACAGCCACAAGCAGACTGTTTCTTTCTTGTGAAGAGTTACTGTAACCAAAAGAKATTTCTCTCACTAAAGAGATTCATTAAAGATTATTTTATAAGTACAGACTTCAGGTTATGAGGTTTTTTTTTTGCTTTCATATAATGCTTGTGAGAAAGAAGCTAGGTGGGAGAGGGAGAAGTGTTTTGAAAGTTTCATTTTGATATTTTTTTTTCCTTTTAGTGTGTATGAATAAAACTATCTTTATATCTTTTAATTTTGAGCCTGCTTTGCTTTCTCTTAATCCTATCTCACAGCAGAAAAACACTAGAAACGCAACTTTAATAGGTACACTGTCCGGGAAAACAAAATTAGTGAATGTGAAACCACTACTAAATTTAGATAAGCCTGCAAATGGRAGGAATATAGCCATGACCACATGCCATCCGAACCAGGGTAAGMTAGACAACATGGTCTTACTTAATGAGGTTTCTACATCCAACACACARAAAATGAGGTCACTCAAAAACTGTCCTTTTTTTCTCAATGCCCTCGTGCCCCACGTTGGGTGCCAAAATCTCTCTTGGTCCCTCCYRCTGRGTAGAGCATCTCACAATGGGATGATRTMATTYTWTCAGTCATGYRGTGAGCCTTAAATGGCCCTATTAACAGCAGATATCCCCCTGGAGGGAGGATGGGTCCTAGCAGAGATAAAGAACACTGTCCCACCTGGTTTTAATAGCTGGGCCATTCACACCTCCCCTTCCCTCCCAGAATTAGAAGAGATMAAGAAAAATACCTTCCCAAMCGATTCCAACAGATGGTAGATAGAATATATACTTTTTTTTGGTTTTTTTGATACATCTTGCAACCCAAGACAAACAGTTATCAGTTGAGGTCTTCTTTCCATCACAGCTGAAGGGAGATAAGCAGACATAAACAAAAAATTGAATTATTTTATTTAGTTAGACCTTTTATGTGTACAAGGCATCTGCTTCATGTTCCTTTCAAAGAATGCCTTCAAAGACACCAATTTCTTTTGGCATAACCATGTCGATCCAAATCTAACTTGAAGGCAGGACAGGGCAGAGCTGTTCTGCCAATTCCTGCTCTTGGAAGTGGTCACCAGCTGWAGAGATTTCTAGAGGTGGGACTGGGTGCAAGGGAACACTGTTATCAACTTTTCCAGCAATTCCCATGTGGACATGGGCATATCACCTAAATTTTCACCCTCTGCATTTTCACAAATATAACAAGAATAAAGGTTATTTTTCTAAATAACTCCTGGATCTAATGAGGAAAGGCACCACAAATAGGACTTCTGAATATGTAATCAGGCCCAAGAGGTAGCCTGCAGGCCAGATCCCGTCTTCAGCTTTGAGGTGGTTGTTTTAGCAGTTCTTTAAGGACAATCTTGCATGTGAGCTGGTTCCTGGACATGTGAGCAGTGTACAGTATGAGGGGGATCCCAAATGGGGGCCATCCCACATTGCTCTAGAGGCCAGCTCATCCTGGAAACACTTTCTGCTTGAATGGAAAATGGAGATGCGCAGTGATAGCCCCAAATTTTGCTTTTATTTTTATCTCTGCATGTGTAACAAGTTCATACACAGAATGGTAATTGGAAATGTCAGGTTTTACCCTGAATTAAAGACACCAAATATTTTGGCAAGAAAGCAAAATCCACAGTGAGCTTACGACTTCGGGTCAAGYTTGTTGTTTGATCCTCCCAAGAAAATGTATTCATTCACCTGAGGAAGTGATATCTGAACTGGGAGAGACCTCCATTCATCAGCCAGGAGCAAAGAAATAATTTCCAGCTCTCACAGTCGTGTTTCTATGACCTCTCCATTGCCCTCTTCTTTTCTGTTTCATAAATCTTATCTTCTCTCACAAGCACTTCCTYAAAACCAGCGCTTCTTGTCATCTCCCTTCTGGCCTGAAAGATGTTTACAATCAATCATCCACCATCCACCATCCTTTTGTCGTATCTACCAGAAAAATCTCCAAAGCGTGGGCTCATGGCCAGCAYTGCCAAGGGGAGCTCCTCAAAACCACTTGTATGACTGTCTCTGGAGTACCCTTTGGTGCAGCCACATCAGGCATTAGGTGTGCAGGACTGCTTGTCCTTGTCCTCTTCCATTACTCAATACTTGCCTGTTGTCTGCAGTGCTATATTTAAACAGTGAACTCTTTGGAGCACACCCTGTCCTTTTCTTTTGTGATTGCACAGTGCCTCATAAAATGGGATATTGCTTCATGGCTTGTGCTCTTCAACATGGACACAAAGTAAACATATAATATTAATACTACTAAAAGCCTTTCCTTACTTCCTGCTTTTGTCTTTCTTTTCTTTGTTTATTTCTTTGTTTATTTTTTTCTTCACTCTTATAGCTACACTTATTTCATTTAAATAAAAGAACCACTCAGATACCACTTGTTTTTTATCTTCCCAAAGACAAAAAATTAGTATTTCACTTAGGGATTTTCCCAAAGTTAAAAATACTGAATACTAAAACAAYCAGCATGAAGGCTGTTTTTAATAAAATAATTTGTCTTGGTGGGCACTACTCTTTCTTGGGAAAATATTCCATTCTGTCTCAGCAAAAGCCTGTGCATAGTATTGCAACCAATCCCTAATTAATTTGTTTTTCTTGTTACTTTGATCAATACCTCAAAGAACAGCTCTTTTGTATTAAAAAAACCCAAAGTCTCTTACACATTTCCGTTTGATCACTTTAAGAACTGCTACTGAATAATTAACTCAGTTCTTAGAAATCATCKTTACTTTTCTCTCACATGCATCACTAAGCATGGCATACAAAACACAAGACACTTACAGCCACAGCTCATAAATTGCAGTTTTTCTTTTTTTACTGCAAATAGTGAATTTGCCCCTAAATCCTGTTTG
>CADDXX010000569.1:22270-120760 GCA_902810485.1 Alauda arvensis
TGTTTTCTTTTTGTTTTCTTTTTGTTTTGTACTACTACATTTTAATATTTTTAATATCCCTAGTAAAGAACTGTTATTCCTATTCCCACATCTTTTTGCCTGGAAGTTCCTTAATTTCAAATTTATAATAATTTGGAGGGAGGGGGCTTGCATTCTCCATTGCAAGGGAGAATCCGGCTTTTCCCTGGCAGACACACCTGTCTTTCCAAACCCATACATTGTTTTAGTTATTCACAAACTATTTTTATATATCAGAAAAGTGTACCAAGTAGTTTTGGCTATTGGACAGAAGATATCCACAATTTATACAACATTCTATGATCAGTATTATCTAGGAAGTAGAATTCTTGCATGTAATCTCCATTTCTTCATGTGGGACTTAAACCCTGCTTCCCCAGAGAGTTGTCTGAGCAGCAGCCTGAGGAGTATTTATGTAAAAGAGCTGACCACAGACTTCTGCAGTCCTGCTGGGGATGGGATATGACAACAATCTTACTAATTTTGCTGTTATTTTGCTTCAGGCATAGAAAAGAGRGACAGACATTATAGCAATATATAAATTCTTAATAAAACTAAAATTTTTGTATGTTCTGTCCTTTTTTTTTTTTCCTAGAAAAGACTGTTACTAAAAATTGTATTTAGGTAAGAAAAAGAAATTACAGAATTTAAGGAAAAAAATACCAGATTGCCATAAAACATGGGAAATTTCTGGAGTGCTTAGGCAGCAGCCTGATGGAAAAGAAGACAAAGGATGGAACAGAATTTTTAGTATGAGCAACTTGTTCTCCATTCGTATGTTCACTGCATCCCAGAGAATTAATGGTTCTATAAATGAGCCACTGAAATGGTAAGAGTTATCTACATATTCTATTTATTTTATAATAGCTGTTAATCTTATACCTGATTTGATAATTCAGATCATCACTYCTTGATTTTTGTGTGCTTAATTTAAACAGTAATTAACTGTTCATTATATATGCAAATTGCAATGCAGAAGTCTCTAAAAGTAAATGAGGATGAGGCTGTAGTCCAAAATGAACTGTACAAAGCTGTTGTTGAATTCCTGTGTGCAAAAAGGAGACTGTCTGAAGAAACAGAATAGCTACTCTATTATAGGCCAGCCCATGCCAGTAGGTTTCCAGACACATGGTACAGGGAAAAGGAAGATATTAACCTAAGGGGCCACATCCATTAGAGCCTCATGACCAGAGTATCCCTTCTGGACAAGTTCTGCTATAATAAAATTTGGCTGTTTTTATGGCTCAAGTGAACAGAAGAGACCCAAAATGCCGTAGGAGGGGATTTAAATGACAATGCTTCCTCTTGGGGAAATGAAAGAAATAGATATMTGAAAGCTGAAGTGCAAATGCACACTGAATTCAGGCTGACACAATTTGGTACATTGTCCTTTGTCCCAGACCCATGATTTACCTCTGAGTCTGAGCTGAACGGGACATCTAAATAATGTCACTGAAGTCCAGTGACAAACCAGATCTGCAATGAAAACACTTTAATTACAATGACTCCATTGCCTTRACAACAACTTAGGCTCTTGTTTCGTGGTCACATCCATGAGAAAGTTCACATCTTGGTGGAGATTAAGTCCTGCCTCCCCTGGCTCCTGCACACATGCCTCCCATCCTCCCTTTTGCCACACACTTTATGTGGCCAGGCAATAATTTGGCTCTGGGAATTCATCTGGCTTCAAACAAGCTGGTTTTTCTCTATAAAGAAGTGCCCCCAAGCCCCTTCAGCACTGCTTTTGGGGTGAGCCACCAACAACAAAACCCTGGCTGAGGTGGGGCAGAGTGCTCTTGCTCTCTCTCCTGTTAGGGACATTAACTTCTCAGAATCAAATGTGGTCAAAAGACAAAAGAATCCTAAATCATTCAAAGTTTTATGGGAGGGATTTAAAAAACTGGCCAGCCCAAACTTGGGTACCCAGGCAATTGTCTTTGTTCTTTGCCCAAGATAAACTTTTTCTCCACTGTTGTTAAAAACAGATAAATAGAACAAAAGAAAATTTCTCTCCTCTCTCTCCCTGAATCCATCTAGTCCTTCTTCATTTTGGCTTATCTTTGCATATGTATCTTTTGAGCTGTGGAAGAGATTTGAGTGGTATGTTCCCCCAAAATTGCCCGTGGTCTTCAACATACCTATAGAAAAGCATACACTGATATTCATTAGGAGAGGAAGGAGTAAATACATCAGTATGTACACACCTTCAGTAAGTATTTGTTTTTAAAAATAGGTATGTAAACAGTCATGTTGGAACTTGCAAAACTTCTTGGTATAATTATTACTGTCCTATGACTGTATCCCTATTACTGTCCTATGACTGTATCCCTGTATGATGAACACTCCTTTAACACCGTTCAATGTAAACATTTCGTGAGTTAAGAAAAAGCTTTTCTTTTTTTTTTTTTTTTAAGGGGGGGTTTGGGGTGTTTGTGTGTTTGGTTGGTTTTGGGTTTTTGTTGTTTGTTGGAAATAGGTTCCATTGGGTTATACTACTAAGAGACCTGAGTTCCTTGAAATGTTTTGAGGAATAAATTTTTTGTGTTGCTAAAATATAAACTGCTGGAGCAGTCTGTTCCTGAAGGACTGCATCCCAAAGAGGGACCTGTATGGGATGCAGGGCTGGAGCACTATGTGAAGAGCTGAAGTGGTTGGGAAAGACCTGYGTTGGAGGGCTGTGTCTCACTGTCKCATGTGATGGACTGGAGCAGGGGAAGAGCACAAGGAGCAAAACAGAGAGAACATGTGATGTACTGACTACAACCCCCATTTCCCCTRTCCCTGCACTGCTGGGGGGAGGAGGAGGTAGAGGAATTGAGAAAGAAGTTAGGCCCAGGAAGCAGGAAGGGATGGAGGGGAAAGGTGTTTTAAAATCTGGTTTTATTTCTCATCCTAATCTGATTTGATTGGTAATAATTTCCCAAATTGARTCTCTTTTGAYTGTGACAGTAACTGGTGACTGATTTCTCCCTGTCMTTAYCTCAACCCACAAACCTTTCATTATATTTTYTCTCCCCTGTTCARCTGAGGGGGAAAGTRACTGRTTGGCTTGGTGGGCACCTGGCATCCAGCCACAGTCAGCCCACCACCACACATGGTTGTGTTGGAAATGAGAAATCCAGAGCAACYACTGGCAGGTTTACAGGCTTGTGGTGTGCAAAGTACACCCTCCCCCAAAGAAGGATGGATTTGTAACCTCTGCTCTCAGACAGATCCCATTCCCACATGTGGAATTCCAAGAGCAATGACAGATTAGAAACTCATGCCAAAGTTGCTCAAACTCCAGACTGCCTACAGTAGATGTTGTGAATATAACCATTGTCTTGGCGATGTGGGAAGGCTGTATGCTTGGTGAAGAAAACTTGAAGTATACTGAAGGCTACTCCAAAGCAATCCAACTCTCACAGATGTCAGTTGCCCCTAAGTAATCCTATTATAGACCAATACTTTTAATTTTGTCCTTCTGCTAATCTTCAAGGTCACTTCTCCAGTCTTTCTCATACTGCAGGCATTCCTCAAGTCAGCATCATCTCCTCTGGCCTTCAGATCACTGTCTATTGTTCAATATAGTCARGATACAGCCAACAGATTCTACCTTCATTGTCTCTTGGTAACCTACTGGTGATTGTAAACACCTCAAACTGTCATTGTTCTTTATCCCATGCTTTTATTATGAACATCTGATATGCATCTCCAACTGCAAGTTTTTCAAACAGTGCTTGAAGAACCTTTTGCTTCTCCCTCATCTACAGTTTAGTGAAAACATTATTTATGTAAGACTGTTTTCTCACCAGGACTCTTTCCCTTGCTCATCTGAGCCCTGCACCACAGACAGAGTCACAGGGGCAGATACACTGCCTGGGTAAATAAATGTGACAACAATGCTTGCAGTTACTCYTTCCGTAACAGCACTGCCATGTAAGGTCATATTTATTTTCATAGCCTTTGTTTTCTGACCTGTTGATTATAAGACCTTTTTGTTTTGCTGTTCTGACTAAGCTGTTTGTCTTTTGTTGTATCTCATCTGGTGATGAATAGATATCCTCAGCAAACCAAGACTGCCAAACACCCCTGGGACTCCAGTCTCAGTGCAGATATTTGTTACACAGCACYAGGAGACATTGCAGGGAGATGATGTTGCTTCACCTATGCTGGCAGTGACATCAAAATGATTCAATTACCTGTGTACTGAGAAAGGTTTTGGAAAATATGAACAATTTTGCAAAGAAATCCATAAATTTTCAGTGTCTTGTTACAAGAGCGTTGGTGTCAAATGCTTTCCTACAATCATTGAAGTGTAAGAGTACTACTTGCTACTAATTTTTTGTTCATTAGTATTATGTAGTGTAAAGGTATGGTCAATGACCAAAGTACTGGGAAGGAGACCAGCCAGCTCTACTTAGTGGCTTATGTTCAGAATAATTGTAAAAATCCCCATAATGGACAGGAGCATTATTTATCTCCAGTTGTTTTCTTACACAATTTTGTCATGGTGGATATTCTCCTTTAAGATTAATTTTAGACCCTGTTCTCTGTTGTAGTTTCATTCYTTATATCACTTTGAGTGGATGTACACTTCCTATCCTTGCTGACAGTCTTTATAACTGTAGCTGACTGCTGGAAGCTTCCAGTTTACCYTCTGTAATCTACATGGTTATCCAGATCTGTTCCCTTCCTTACTTTGCCAGGTTCAGTCTTTCGTTGGCTGGGGGTCTGTTTAGTGTATAATAGAAGTGGTCCATGATCCATGTTGGAATAAAATGTATGCCCTATGTGTTTTTGTGCTTGCAGTGATTCACTGCTGCTTCCTTTCTTCAGAAAGTCCCATCACATCCTCAGCTRTATCTGTGAATGTGCTTCTCATGAGTYTCTAGGTCTAGCCCATTGAAAAGGGATTCCAAGTCCTTCCAGACAGAAAGCTCATCTGAAGAGAAGTTGGAAACAGAGCTGTAATGTTTCCTATTGCATGACTGAGCCATTGACTCTGGGTGACCACTTCTAACCAGAAAAGCACCCATTTCCATATGCAGCCACATCACTAAATCTGTCATTATAAATCCCACAGTTAAGAGTAAAGAGATGGATCTGAATATGAAATGCTCCAATTGCATAAAAATGCTTCTACTCTGTTCTTCCAGAGAGCCACATAGAAGGCTCTTGTTCAAAGGTAATTTTTTTCTTGCTTTCTTGTTTGTGAACTACTGTCAGAAGTACCTGTTTTTTTACACATAAAATATGAACTCAGGAACTCCGTTCAAGCAATACAGTTTATGCAATTTTATACATTTGTGAATAAAACAAGTGGTATTAATGTGATAGATATTTGTAAATCACCAATGTTGAATGGTCATTTCTGGTTTTACTAACATTAAAACACTACAACCCAACTGATCAGTGTTAATAGGTAATGAACTATACGAGCTATGAAAACTATTGACAGTGCTGGAGAAGTTTCTGTGGGCACTTTTGGAAGACTATAAATGCTAAACAATTYTAAAATCTTGGGTAGCCAAGGAAGCACTCCATGCAAAAACCGATCTTTACAAGTCAAAGGATAATGGTGAATTTCTTCTTTGTGACATTAGTTCATGACTTATTACTTACAGCCAGAACACTTTTTTTGTGATTGCCAGCTGCAGGTGCTGATTCTTATGTTGGCRTCTGCCCTTTGCTAAAAACCTCCATGCAAGGGCTGAGATTCCTGTTAGGACACCATTAAAAAATTACCATAATGATCCCAGCTGATGCAAGTGAAGATGGGCTTGAAGCCTCTTGGAGAGCATGGTGGAGAGCTTTCAAGGAGCAACACACTCCTTGAAATCAGTTGTCCCTTGCCACCCAAGAGCCAGGTGCTGTACAAACAGTATGCATCTATTCCTGAGTCCTTGGATAACTACAGAAGTCACTGAGACCATGGTAAGCACTGACTTTTTGACACTAAGACACAGAATGCAGAGGGCTCTCCATTTGTTATGTGCTGTGAACCAACAGACCAACAAGCTTCTGCCAGTAAATCCAAACGCTGTCATCAAAGCAGCTGCTCAGATGCAGAGGTATGAGTTAAGAGATCCTGACAAAGTCAAGCTCATAAATAACTTAATCAAAATACATGAGAGTGTCAGATGATAACCTTTTTCTTTCAGTACTAAAGATTAACAAAAGGCTCATTGTCACCAAATCACAAAAGGTTGCTGAGGCTATTTTTTGCTGAGTTTCTTAGGAATTAGAGGATAGCTGGCAATTTCACTTACAATATTTGTCTTCCTAGATGGGCAAAGGAAGCTTGGAAGGCTGGAAGAATGATGGCTGTTCTGTATCTGCAGAGAAGGCAAACAAGCTCTAAAACTATAATCCCTGGTCAGGAAGCCTTCTCTTGGTTTGATACACAGAGCTGGAAACTGTTATTAAAATGTGTGTTTGGGATCTGGCCCTGGGACCAGGATCTAGCACAATCTACCCAGAGACTGGCTCCCAAAGGCAGCAGCACTGCTGACTGACCTCTCTGGGTGCTCTGGGGAGTGTCTGCTGTGCTGAGCAGCCCCAGTCATTTTCTCATCTTTCAAAACCTCAGCGACAGCAATCTGCATGCCTTGCTTGGCAGCCATCCCAGTAGCACAAGAGCACTCTGTGATGGGCTCTTTGAGTTTCTAGGCTCGTGTGACTATTTTTCAGACCTTGTAATAGCAGCATTTCACGCTATCTTCCACGGTTTATAGACACAATGGCACTGCAAGTGAAATATTAGGCATACACTCTTCAAGGGACTAAGCAAACCCTTARAGATGATCAGGGATTTTGAGCTCTACTGCTTTAAGGAGACTATATCCATATATATGGACACCCTCCCCCAAAGAAGGATGGATTTGTAACCTCTGCTCTCAGACAGGTCCCATTCTCACATGTGGAATTCCAAGAGCAATGACAGAGTAGAAACTCATGCCAAAGTCGCTCAAGCATTTAATAGAGTCTGAAGAAGGCAGTGTCAATCTTTCCTTTGTCCAGAATTACTTTAGCAGAAGTATGCAGGCTCTTCACATTCTCTGCATGGTTCAAGCGAAGCAAAATCTCATGTAAGTGCAGCGATCTCGGGGCATTAAATTACATTTAACCTAAATTGTTAACTGTTGTTGATTCTCCATGTTATAATTACATTGGCTAGAAACGGGATCAAGTCAAGAGCGTGGAGGAGACGTCAGTGGGGTGACTGTGAAGTGACAGGCAGCAGCACCAATCCCGGCCCCTCTGCGCAGCTCGTGTGCGCTCGCAGCTCCAGCCTGGGAGGGCTCAGGGGAGGAGGGGGGCTCTGCACATATGTCCAGAAATTGCTGCAGTGGATGGCTTGGCTCGGCTCTCGCTGCTATTTAAAGGCACATGAGCTGCATGTTAAATTGGGCACTAGTATTTGCCTGGCTCTCCAGCACACGGCGGGGCTGACTGTGCTGTACACACATCGAGGACAAAATGCAGGCAGAGCTCATGAGCAGAGAAATTGCAGGACACCAGGGGCTGACTCCTGCTTCTCCTCTCCAGATGACAGTTTCAWAAGGGCAACTGCCTAAAACAGAACAGTATTAGTAAATTAAGATTATGGTTTGCCACTGTGCTTTGAGCTGCCAAGAAGTGCTTGGTTTCTTCCTCAAAGTGCCAACTCAGATAGGTCTCTGGACTTCCAGTACAAGAAAAGAAACAGAATTTGCAAGCACTTACAAGCCAAAAAAATAAAGAAGATTTGTCTTTCCCATCACCAAAATACTCAGCATGAATTCCCCTTGCTAGCAGCTATTCCAGCTCCGTAGGAGGTGGCTGTAAAGCCTCAGGATACCTGAAGATTTAGTGTGGACTCATTCTAGGAAAATAAAACAAGGAATTCTGCTAAGTCCTTAAATTGCTGTCTAAAATACCTATCAGCTGACGAGCAAATTGTTACCAAAAAGGTTTTAAAACACAAGTGTGTGACAGAGGAACCACAGCACAAAGAAACTGAAGCTGTGTCTATACTAGCAAATTAAATATGCCTGGGGCCATTCGCTGGCACTGAGGCCAGTTGGCAAGGAGCTGCCTGCATCTGTAACATTAAACTGTCTTACCCTCCAAAACAGGGTGGCCACATGGAAACTGATTCTGGGAGCAGTCCCTGGCCCATGGTGGTACTGAACTCTACCCAGGCTGATTGGGATACAGCCACCTGGCAGTGGTCAAAATGTGTCAAGATGTGTGCTAAAAATTAGCGGTGTGGAGGATGGGGAGTGATGAAGGATCCTGGTACTGTTAAATGTGGTGATGTTGAGGTAGACTGAGAATTTCAACCACTGCTATGGACAAAAAGAAAAATCTCAGAAAGAATCWCAGGAGCAATGCCACCCTTTAAGGTTCCTGGTTGGGAGCATGAGGACATGTAAGATGTTCTGAAAATCTTGCTGGCAGCAGTCACAGCCCATGTGCATGGGTGGGCATTCACCGCCTCTGGAGTACAGCTTTGTGTTTTGCCAGCTAAAGAGCAGCTTTTTACATTTTTTGGTTTTTTAAGTATAGATTTTCTTATGACTTTGTTTGGTTTATAGAGCTTTGTTTTGCTGTAGTTTGCTTCCATATTGTTCTACACTCTGTAACTGCTGATATGTATGTACTTTCACCTCTCAACCCTTTTCCACCTTTGAATTTCATTTTCATGACAATAGATGGCAAACATGAACACTGAATAAAATAGCCACAATATTTGTTGTGATGGAAGACATCAGTGCTTAGTTATCTAAAACAAAAAAATAAAAAAAAAATCCCAGGAAGGATGACTCCCTGCTTCTAATGGCARCTCCTTTTGTAAATCTGAACAATGTGGAGCAGGCTGGCTGTGATTTTTTAACACCACATATTCAGGGGCAATGCTCATTTCAGTTTTTCTCACAATCACACATTTCCATCACACAACTGACACTTATTGGCAGGATTTTTTAAAATTGTGTCAGGCCCCTAATCCAGTTCAAAACTGAGTCCTGTAAACTGTTTAGTCACMGTTTGTGCTGTCACAGCTGAATGGGCTCAAGACCAGCAGACAGGACACAAGAGACAGGGAATGGGAGGCAGGGAAGGTACCAAATATTGAGCTTGCATTGAGTTTGTAGTTGCTCTTTCTTTCTAATGGCTGCTGCTTTTGCTTTCTGCTCCACCTCTGGGTGAAAGTGTAATCTGAGGAGATTGTGAGCTCAGGCTTTCACAGCTGTTATATTGATTTTCTTTGTACCCTCCTTCCTTCTCAGACTTCAGTGATGGTTTGTGCATAGTCCCATGCTCCTGAACTGCTTTGGCAAAGCAGTTTAAGYATCCTCTTTCCAAGAAGGAATCATTCAGAAGGCAGGAGGTTTTTAGGACAAACATCAGTTTCTTTTGCCTGTATAAGACTGGTAGATCTGGCCAATGCAACCACCCCTTTGAAAGGCAGTCCCTATTCTATCAGGACTTCCATGATCACTCAGGTTACTTAATAGACTTTTTTCTGCATTCACCTTCACTAAAAAGATTATCAGCTATCAGGTGTTTAATACAATTAACAGCACTGTTGAAAGGGGAAGAACTGAAACTAGAAGAGAAGGAAGAGATTARGGAATGCTCCTTCAATTAGATTTTTTCAGCTTGATTGGGTCTAATGAAAATCACTCTACAGCATTTAGGGACATGGCTGAAGCAATCATGAAGGTGTTTGCAGCTAAAACCAGCTCTCAACATCTAYGGTTGAATTACTCAGTCTGTAGATWATCTGTGCCACAGATAAAGAGCTAGCTGGTGTCTGACATGGCTCATTAGCACCAGCCCCACAGGTACAAAGTGTTGCATATTCCAGAGTCTGGTTGGCTCTGGAAATAGTCCAACTTCTTCCAAGCAGGGCAAAGCTAAGATTTTCTCTCTGAAAACCCATCTGGATATGAGCTGACTGTACACCTGTACCTATATCATATTTCCTGCTGAGCTCCTGGAGAATCATCATAACTCATCACAGGCTTAGGCACAGCCTGAAGGAGGTGGTTTGGGTAATTTCTAACTTGTCAGGTCCATCCAAAATCCACACCTAACATGAGCTCCTACTGAGTCTAACTGGATCCAAACTAAGTTGGTAAAAATCCTTGGACCATCTCTGTTCTGTGTCCTCACAGACCTGCATGGTTCCTTGTATCCATCACCCAGACTGTCTCAGCAACCTGAGGCTCCAGTGGGGAGCTGATGATATCTTGGAGGGTTTGTGAAGCTGCAGAAGACTGGAAAAGGGGTAAACATTAAAAGACCTGKTATGGATCAGATCAAAGTCATTAAAAGGCTGAATTAAAAATTGCCTGTTGGACTGTGATGGCGAGAAGAAACTCAGATACAAAGTAGCAGCCCACAGGCATTGACCAAGTCACACTGAAACAATTTCATTCCTTTCTACGTTTTGATCCAGCCCTGCCTGCAACTGTGGCTTTTCTTGCTCCCAGCTATGGGTGTTTTCCAGCATTTGCTAAAGATGCAGAGATGATGTCACCAGCTTCAGTGCTTGGGAGGTCCTCMTTGCAGCCCTCTTCCTGGGAAATGAGGTGGCTTCATGGTGCAAATTCTACCAGGCACTGACTGATCYGAGCTTCAGCAGTAACCTGTTCTGAGGAGCCTTTCTCAAATAAAGGGTCATTTTACTGCTCCTGGTTCTTGACTGGCAGGATATCAGTGGCAGTGGCTACACAACTGCAACAAGCACCAAAAGGGTTTTAGCCAAATCACCACACAGTATGAGGAGACAGAAATATTTAAATAAGGTATCTAGACAACCCTGCTTCTTTCCATTAAAAACCCTGTGCCTTTCCACTAATTACAATGGAGTAAGAAMGAAAATTAAATACCCTCCTTAAAGTATCTCTAAGTAGAAGTTTAATTCTAAACTGGATTTATGTAGATGTTAGAGTTCCTCTGTTACAACTGCACTCTACTTGTACACTAAGTAATTATGTGACTGGGAAAGGTTGTGAAGGTATTATAGATGTGTTTTTCCGTACCCTGAGATATTTTGATATAGATTTAAAAGAAGTAATCCCACAACTCCAAACATTGCCTGGAAGAATCYAGTTAAAAATGCAGGGCTGAAATAAGAGACACACTCTTCTTCCAGCAAAAGACACTGGGAAAGACTCAGCACTAATATGCTGCCCCTCACATTTTCCAAACCATATATTCTCTATATGCCACATCCAAGAAACTTCCTTYTCTGATTCACCAGTACTGAACAGTGATCAGTATTTTCCAGTCCTTCAACTGATTAACACCTTACTCATCACATACTTGAAGGGAGGCTGAATTACAYCCATGACTCAGATTTTTCTTGTACTATAATTATACACCTACAGCAGAAAGGGATGTTTCATGACTTTGTCACTGGAGGTAATGGATGTGTCTGTGTGCTGACAGTGAGGAGAGCATCTGCCTGTCTCCTGGCTATTGGAGAGAGATCAGAGTGACTCATCTCTGGGGTACAGAGTCACATCAAATTCCTCACACTAGTTCCTCCTTGTTTCCTTCCTCTTTGAACTTTGCTCTGTATGTCCAGGTGAATCTGGGACAATCAATCCCATGATTACATTTKAAGGCAGATTAAGTGGCTCAGTCCAAGGATCTCACCTCACTGCAGATGCCAGTGCACACCCATCTATGTCAGAGCTGGCTGCTCTGGGTTCCCCTTTAGTCACTGGAGGGAAATCAGRCCTGATTCACCTTCACTAGATTAAATATCAGCATTAGCATGAGGTGACTCCTTTTATAACAGTGTTGGCTCTCTTGCTGACTCCTGAGACAGCCTCAATACATGCCCTAGGATCAATGGCTATGCTGCAGAAAACCTGCAGTGATGGGTGATGCATCCTGCTCCAGGAGAGCCAGAAATATGCATTTTGAGATCTGATAAAATAACCTGCTCTGTTATCCAGACATAGTCTCCCACCCCTCTCTACATGACTTATCTTTCTTCTATTATTTTTTTATTGCATAGGTAATATTTGGGCAGATCCACTGGATTGGCATGACAAATAAGGACAAAGGAAGTTATTTGATGCCCACGTAAAAGAACACTTCATCTGTTGAGATAAAATGTCCTAGGCAGCCTTTYCCTCTGCCCCACCCTCAAATCAACAGCCTAGCCTAAAGTAATATACAGTCAAAAATTAGTACTTATATCAGAATAAGCTGGACATTCTTCAGCCTCAAGTCCCTTTGGAAAGGTTCTCTGGACTGATACAGCTGTGCTGGCCCTCCAGTGCCAAGGCTGTTCCCATTACTGTGTGTGATGGGAAAATCCCAGGAGAGCCAAGGACAGAAAAGCCTGGCACTCCCTGGGATGTGGAACACCCGTGCTGCCCATGGCAGCTGCTGTGCCCCGTGGGGGCAGGAGGCAGCACAAGCAGGAGTCAGAAAACCTTCAGAAACTGTCCTGTAAACAGACTGGGAACTAACCTGACCTTTTTATTTGCTGTGATTTCCACTCTGGTGCAGCAGCCCAGCACTGCAGTGCACCTGGGTGCCCACCAGCACTGATTTGGTCTTCAAAAAAAAAATAATTGCAAATTTGCCAAGCTATAGATTTAGAGACCYAGTTTCAAAAGAAGCAGCATAATATGTTCTTTTCAGGAGCTGAAATGCTCCACTGGATGGTTTCCCTGGGTTGTTTTTGTTTTTTTTTTTCATTACTTATTTTGATGTATACATCCAGTAAAAGGATAGTACCTAATCCCAACTCTAATGCCACTGGCTACTTTTTAAATGTCTCATTAAGCACTTTTGCTGAACAATCCTTTTGGAATGAAGAGAGAGAAAAAGAAGAGCCTAGCAACAAATAAAAAGCCATAGCATTTTAACAAAAAACATTTATCAAATCACATAGAAGCCCTTTCAGGATTGTAATCAATTTCAGTGAAAATAAATTTGAAGAAGAATTATGGCAATTTAAATACTGTTATAAAAGTGCAGCCTAGATAGGTAGGTAAAAAAGAGAGATTAAAAGTTCCACAATGTTCACAGTGACTTTGCTGTGAAGCCTTGGACCAAACCAAACAGAGGAGCACCCAAAAAACCCTCCTGTGATGTGATTTCTGAAACAAAGCACCCCGAGTGTGGTGAGCCCCAGTGGATGCTGCTGTGCTGGGAACAGCCAGACTCAGACTCAGTGGCCTCCACTTCAGAAACATGCCACACCACCAACTTATAGCCATGCTGGTTTTGAGCACGAAAAGGGCATGAAAACCTATTTTTACATCATAGATACTTGTGATGAATTTTTTTGAGTGCCATTTCATAAGCATATTTATGGAGGCTTCATTCCTTCTAGGCATTTAAAATACTTTAAAGTACTTCGGCTTATCCAGAACAAGACATTCTATAATCCAACCTCGACATTGTTATCCACCTTCACACTCTGGAAGAAAACCTTTCTTCTCATGTTCCTCACTCTTTGATACAGTCTCAGACTGTAGRATATCCATGAACTGCAGTTTACCTTGCAATGATAATGGAAGTTCCCAGCTCCAGCTGGTGCCCAGGGCCAGGGTTTTCCTACCTGTTCCTGACTCCACTGCACCTTGGAAGAGCTGCAGCCCTGCCTGCTAATAATGTACTGTTCAACAGCATCAAAATAATATTTTATAATATGATGAGAGTGACAAAGTGCTATGGCTGGCTGAGGCTGTGGGTGAAAAACACCAATGTGTCTGGTAAGAGCAGAGTGGTGCAGACAGCCCCCAGATCTTTATTTCTGACATCAGAAATTATACCTTCTGGAGCTGCATCCTGACAGGAAGAGCAGGAGCTTGTGCACAGAACTCCTCAGGAATGTCTCCATTAGTTTTAATGACCAGGCATAATTGCAGCACAGATTTTGAACCAGGTACTTGGAAAGTTTTGACAAACTCCATCAAAACTTTTGCAGTTCATCTCAAGGACTACCATTACAATAAATGTCATTCTCTAGTTTATAGTTCTCATCCTGGAGCAAGAGCTGACGATTGTTAATTTTATGCTTTCTTTCTTTCTTTCTTTCTTTCTGCTTACTCATTATGTCAGCATATTTCATTCCTGCTACGCTTTCTGAAATCAATCTTCATTTTAATGTATGGCTCCCTACTGCCTTTTTTCCAGTAAACAGATGAAGATTTAGTGTTAGCCTCTAACACACTGAATCCATTTATGATAGTTTACATAATCAGATTTTCAGTGCACTGTAAATCCGTCTTTAAAGGCTTACATTGCTCCAGGACTAAACTGGTTAAGTTTCTGAGTTGTTTTTCATCATTTGTGTGTACAAGACACCATTTTAAGGAACAGTTAAGATGCTATTTTGTTGGGCTTTAGCACCTTCTATGTGTCATTGATTATTCTTTCCCCAGTGGGGAATTTCTACAAATAATGTTATATTTCAGAATAACAACTACTTTGGTCATAAATATCTTCCAGGCTACTAAATGTCAAACTTTCTTGCAGCAGTAGGATAATTCATCTCTTGAATATAGCAGCTGACTTTCGCAATTAAACAAAAAGTGATGACATTTCACAGGGAGGAAGAAGCAAAACTAACCAAAACCTTAACATGCAGATGGGTGGAGAATCTATGAAGCAGCTCTGATGGGAAGCAGAAATGTGCTTCCACAGGCTGCCCATGGATTTTCTTCAAGCATGTGGCACCCTGTTTTTTTAAGCTCTGAGGAGCATCAGGACTAACAGGAGCCAGACACAAGCCCAGGTGTGGGGCAGTGCAGTCAGGGCTCTGGAATGGTCCCTTCCTGCCATGGAGGACCAGACCCTTCAAGCACAGTGTTTTACTCTGCTGTTCCCTTTGTCAGTGAGCCACAACAACAAGGTGTAAGCCCAATGGAAGGGCCTGGCAGCCACTGGAGCAGACACCAGAACACCTGCCCAATTTACCCAGGGATGTGCTGCTTCCCTGATGTGGGTTTTAGGAGGCTTCAGCTGAGTCATGGCCCAACAGACACATGTGTGRCCTTGCCATGAAGAAATTGGAGGGTGAAGCCCCTCAGCAGCTGCCAGCCAGGCTGGAGCATGGAGACAYAGCTGGGGATTGCTTGCMTTTGCAAGGGYGGGTCTGACCAGCAGCTGATCCTTCCCTGAAATCTGACATTTCTTCCTCTCCAGTGTGAGGACAGCTCTACAGAAATGCAATCCATTGCACAAGCTGAGTTTATAAATTGATTGCATAAATCAACACAATTTTCTCATAAGGAAGTGCAGTGACTTTGGTTCATACCTTCTCATATAAAGCAGACTCAGTACCAGCCACTTGGAACTTGGTCTATAACTGTTCACACTGGGGTGTTATTAAATCATTTTAGRAGCTGAACTGGTGTGTAGAGTGGGAAAATTGCACTAGGATGGAGCTTGTGAGTGTGGACAGATGCCAAATACAAAGTGTCCAAGTTCAAGGCTGGGAGATAACAACTTCCCAATGCTGCAGCTGGCTTCAGTTGTTCCCTGAGATAGCATCACCTTGCAAAACTAAGGGTAAAGGAGCAAATGATAATATGGATTTAACTGAAGCAAATCCAATATAACTCAGCTMCTGTTGGGTAAGTATCACTTTGTTTACCATATGCCAAGACACAGGACTTTATCATATGCCAATACAGCCAGACAAATGTCTATTTCTATGAGTTTAAAATAAATCCCCAGGACAAACCTAGGTGAAACCTAGATGAGGAGCAAACTGGGAAAAGAAGCAGGTGGTGTGGAAGGGAYGGAAGAGAGGGGAGAGCTCAAAGGAGCCAAGTCTGAAGTGAAAGTTTGGTGAAAATGAGTCAAAATATTTGTAGCCCTGAAATACTGAATGAGAAAAAAAAAAAAAAACTCAACAGAGCCAAATAAGATTTAAAGGGTTCAGATGGCTCATGTGGACAGCAAACACTGCCTATGGATGCTGTCCCTGACTCCCTGATACCAACGGCATGATGATGTTTATGGGACTTTGGGATGAGTTTTTTTTCCTTTAAAACTTAGGAACAAACCCATAGGTTAAAAATTGTGGCCCCAGCACATTATTAAAGTTATGATGCTAAACTCTTCAGAATTTGGAAGTGCTGGAAAGAAGCACATCTGTGCTTTCTGTGCACATCCTGTGTTGGGTGGCCTTTAACCACACATCTGGGTCATACCAACAGCCCAGGCTCTGCTGTGCTGGGCTTTCTCCACTATTTGACCTCCAGACACTTGTCCCCTGTAATTATGGGCTGTGGCACTCTGCTGAGCTTAGCAGGGTGGGCAGGTAAGAAAATTGTCTGGGAAGCACCTGCTGAATTTACAGAGCTCTCAGGGCTGGATGGCCTCATAGCCATTGAGTGTTAAATTGTTCTGTTAGATACAGACACAAATTCTTCCTAAAACCTTGAGTAGTTTCTTTTGCTGGTATCCAGGACTTTGGTCCTAGAACTGGGGAAAAAAAAAGGCATATTGCTTAATTGAGAGTAATATGATCCTTATCAACCAGGTGGRGCAACACCATGAAGCAAAGGAGAAGGTCAGCACCCAGCAGTCSCTGAGCTGCCCTCTTTASTCCCCTGTTCTATATGTTAARCCATACATTTGCCCTTACAGAACAACATCCAAATTTCTGCCTTGTGTTGGTTTGTGCTGGATGTAACTTTGCTCTCTGTCTGTGGGATGTGGCCTGTGCTAAGGAGTGGTAGCTCACAGCTGAGGCTCTGCATGCTGCTCTCAGGGTGGTCATGAGCTGCCCTAAGGGTGCTGCAGCTTGGTGGAAGTTTTGACTGCTCACCCTACTTCATTTGCTGGAGTATTTTTCCTGTTRGGGAGTTGTGTGTTATTTGAGGTGGTCTCTAGAGGACTCTTCAATGCAATTGGGGAATAACAGCTGGAAAAGGCCATCTGCCCACAGAATAATTATTTGTTCTGGAAGGCAGATCAGRGAAACTGAGATACGTTTTACTGTCTGTTCATGTCAGGAGTGTTTCTAACCAGATATGGATCTGAGTTAGGTTTCCAAATTCACATACACTTGAACTTAAAATTAACTCAAACCAGGCTGCATGGTCAAGGACTGAATATTCAGTCATGGTGATGGACAGGGCTGAATATACAAGTCATTTGAATCGTGGAAGAAGAAAGATGAACTTGGATAAAAACATGTCTATGCAATAGAGAAAAAGATAATTGAAGGAGTTGGAAACTGTGTTGTGCAGCTCTGGGTTCATCCCTGTTTCCAGCTCCAGCATACATAGAAAGGGTGTTCCCAGCTTTCTGAAACAGGCAGGCACAGTGTGTTCATGGATTTGAATAGTTTCTGAGTGCAGAGTACTCCAGCTGACCATCCTTAAAGTTAGGCTCCTTTTGCAGAGTTACATAAGGGGACTGGCTGTCCTGGGGGATCTCTAATAAGCCATATCTACTGTGAGGCTGCTGGGTGCAATCTCAACTGCACAGATTTGTAATGGAGCTGTTACATGAGTGATTGTAGGATCTGAATTTTTGCACGTATGGAAAGATGGAGCTCACATTTCTGCACAAGGCTAAAGATCAGAGCTGGAAGGAAGGAATGTGGGAAGGAATTCACCCTGCRGTGCAAAATGTGGATTTTGATAAGGGAAGCACCATCAATCATTGCCTAATGAGCATGAAAAGTATTCCTATACAGCATAAATTAGCAGACTCCCTGGTATGATGATGACAAAGCAGTGGCACCCTTTTATAGGAAGCACCTGAAAGGACTTAGGCTGCAGCTTCCCAGGATTCTGACCCCTGCCTGGGAAGAGGCTCCCTCAAAATAAARTATCTGCCCTGAACACACAGGGAGGGAGCTGGTGCTGAGCGAGGGATGTGCTGCTGGCAGACTGGGTCTGGAGCTCTTGCTCACCATGTGTATGCTGAAACACCACATGGACAGCTTGAAAAGCCTGTTCTACTTAAAAAAAAAAAAGAGGAGGTGGAAACTGGATGTCCTCCACGTACCCTCTATTAGGTTCTCTAATCAGATAATGTATTGGTCAGCAGCAGACTACAATATCCAAAACTTAGATCAGCTACTATTGGGCTATATATTGTAYATGTAGATAGCTGACATACAGTCAGGATTGGCAAACCTGGACCCACTCAGTCAGAAAAATGTCTAACAASAAATTTGTGGCAGGAATTTCAAAAGAATGAGGTAAAACACAGCCAGTGTGACAGTATATRTGCTCTTTCTGTTTGCTGAGCCCCCGAGGTTCCTCTTTTTTCCCTAGCCAGAAGATTATCAAATTTAACRTATAAAGTGGAAGTGGCAGTGCTCCTGTAATTTCTTGACACTTTTAAATGCTTGTGTAAATGTGATTTTTWAATTAACAATGAAGCTGAGCAGYTTGCTGAAGACGTYTCAGTAGAAAGTTTTTGAAGTYGTATTTATAAACAAATTGCAAATCTCTTCAAATCCATAATTATCTGTCACAACTGATGAGCACTGAAAATGTCCTCCAATATATTGTTAACTTTTTAGAACTGTTGGAGCTGTGAGTTGTTAYACCTTTGTTACTTCAATCAGGGAATGTTTATATGAAGTTTATATTCACCACGTGGTTCTGTGAACTAGTTTTAAGGGAAACAGCAAACACTGTGAAACTGTGATGAAGTCTGGAGAGCTGGTGAAAGCATGCTTGCACAGCCAGAGTAGATCCAAGGTGAGACACCCTGTACACTCCTGTGGGATGTTCCTTAACATGAATGGCAAGTTGAAAATACTGGTTGGCTGCCTCAGATGCCAGCTGTGCCCAAAAGGCTCGTCTCTCAGCACTTCCTACCTCTGAGAACTCCAATATGCTGAATAAGCCGTGGGCATCACCCTTTGTAGTTCTGGCAGAGAATTTGGGAGGTGGAAGGGGACTGCATTGTACCAGCTCCTCCACATGTGGGTTATCGCTGGGGCAGCCCTGCACTCCCAGCCACCCACCTCCACAAGGACCAGTTACACAGCCATCAGAGTTTTTGACATAATTTCCTTATATTCTTAACTACAATCAGAATCAAGAGCAAAAATGCTGTCCCAGCTCTTGGATTTTTGGCTGACATGAAGACTGCAAGAAGGGTGGGTGCAGCTGTTCCTGGTGTCCTGCCCCAATGCAGACCCTGTTTGTCTCTTCTCTAAGRATGGGTGTTTGGAAGGTCCCTATCTCTCAATTTCATCCAGTCTACMTAATGGCACACCTCTGACACCACAGCCACCCCCAGATACTCTGAGCCATTGACCAGACACGTGTCCTGCTAATTGTGCCATGCCTGTCACACCAGAGATCCCTCATACCCTGAATTAGAAACTGGTGAAAATTTGGCTGCTGGTCCCACAGCAGCAGTGGGAAAYGTGGAGAAGTGATGCAGGGTGGTTTGACCCTAACACTGAGGCTGGAACGGCCCTGGTCAGATCTGGGATCTTACCCTCCATCATGTAGGAAGGTTTTGGGAGCTTTTAAGTACCTCACACCAGTCACACATGCAGTATGGGACCCCCCAATGTATCTGTTTGAAGACTGTAAAAAAACAGACTCTCAAACACATTAGTGTGCACCTAAAAATGGAGTTACAGGAACAAATTTAATCTCATAACAATGATATTTCTGACAGATATATTCCACAATTAATGCTATTTGGACTTGTGGTAAAAAAGTGAAAATGCCAGCAGTATCTCTTTCTATGACCTCACTCCTAAGATTTTCAATAGTAAAATAATTCAACATTTTGAGATAATTTCCCCCAGCTGATCCTTGGCCTTCAGTATACCACAAAAAACATTCCAGTGTGTTCACATAATGAGAACTACCGATGGTACTAAAAGGAGGAGCTCAGCATCAAGGATGACATCCAGTTTTATCATGCTCCCATGTAGCCTGCTGAAGATAATGAAGAGACTACTCCAACCAGAAATTTTTGTTCATCTCTATTGTTTAAAATAATAATCTCAAAAATGATCCTGAAGGCTCAAGGATGGCAAAGACCTTTGCATACAATATTTTAATAGCTCATTTATCAAATTTATTCCTGGCAGTCAATGCATACCATTTCTTCCCTAAGTTTGTTTTGAATCATGGCTGTATTTCTTTTGGGATGAGGAGAACTGCATGCTACTTCTTCTCCATTCCTGGGACTACAGTCCAATGTAGCAAATGAAACAMTAACCCTAACAGCAGTGGCACTCTTTAATCATCCTTTGGTTGACTTCTGTGCAAGGCTGAGCAGTGTAATCTTTCCCTTAAGCCTTTCAGGTAACAACCAGCCTCTGATTTTTCAGGCTGAGCCCCCWGCCTCGTCCAGCTCCTGCTGTGAGAGGGGCACCTCCAACACTGCACAGCTCAGAGGGAGCACAATGGCAGGAGGAGGGAATKGAGGTCTTCGCAGTGCCAGAGCATAAGACATTTGTTCCATGAGGCAAATGTGGGTTTGTGGTTCAGGAAAACTATGGACCTGGTTTTCTACTCCCTGGAGTTTTTAATTGTAAACCAAAAAGCTATACACAGAATTGTTTGGAGAAGAGGAGCTGAGGTCTTAATTTTAGACTAAAAATTGCATTTCCAGATGGAGTTTGTGGATTTGTGAYCTAAAGCTGTGGTGTGTATCAATACACTCAAAGTGATGGGACAAGCTTGTTTTGCAGAGAGACCAAAACAAGGCTGAAAYGAGCCCTCACTGAAGGCAGCAGCACAAGGACCTGGGATTTTCTTTAGGAATGGAGGTAGATGAAGTTCAGAGGTGAACAAAATTCTGAGGTGACTGAAGTTCTTAGTCATGTTTCAAGTGAAGCACAACTTCCTCTGGCTAACCCCCAAGGCAGCACCACATCTCTTGCAAAGGCAGCCCTGCCTGAGGGAAAACTCCTACCCTGCCTGTCTCCTCTGTTTTCCACCCCTTGTGGATGAGTTCAGGCGTGCTGCCCAAAGTGGGACACCAGAGGCACATGGAGAGAAACAGGGGCAGAGAGCAACTCACACACCTCTGCCTTTCCACCTGCACAGCCAGGGTGTGCCAGCTCACCTCACCACTSCTTTCAGCCCAAGTTGGGAGCAGAGGGGAATCTCAACCATCAGCCCCAAGTCTGGCTGGCAAAAGGGGGAAATCCCTCTGTCCCAGGCTGCTGGGGGGCAGGGGAGGGAGCAGGATCCTAGGCAGTGCTGCAAGACACACAAGGGAGGAACACTTATGTAGGTCATGTTGGTTCATAGTTACTTCTTGGAAGACAAGAGAGTRTGAGTCCTTTGGAAGGACAAGGTAACAATGCTTTGGAGAGGGGTTGGRTTGCATTCTCAGGCAATTGGCAAGGGTCATCCTATGGCTTCACCTTCACCAGCAGCAAYAAAAAAGGCAGTGGTGTGGCCACTRCCACCACCTCTCCATCCCTCTTTGCTGCTCCTGCATCTTCTCCTTCTGCTAAAGCAACTGCTCACCATGTGCAGATGGGAGGATGTAACCCAGCAAAAGGCTGAGATTTGGTGTTTATTTTTTGGTTTTTTGTTTTGGTTTGGCTTTTTTGTTTGTTTGTTTGTTTGTTTGTTTTAACCCAGTAGGTATTTTTCAGCCAGTTAAACAACCTGAACAGGTTTGCTGTACGGCTGTGCTAGCAGAGCAGAAGCACTGGTGCAGGTTGAGTATGGACAAAGCCCAGCTGAGCCCACAGCACACACAGAGAGCAAAAGCCAGTAACTTTGGAAAACTAATGCCCCTCTCATGCACATGGGAAAGAAGAACAAAGCTGATCCTCAGAAAAAAAATCTTTCTTTCTCAAATTTTTGTAAGTATATTCTAGCTTTTGAGTCTGGCAGCTATATGGTTTGTATGTCTATAGTTTTCCATAGATTTTTCATTCTTGGGAGTTGTCACAAGAGGACAATGTCTGTGATGATGAGTCAGGAATGAGGAAATCAACAGTAGAACAGCCACAGGTCAAYGAAGGGCAGTGAATTAACTGTGAGTGAAATGCAGGAGGAACAGGTAAGCAAACAGGATGATTGACAGATTTTACTGTGAGGATGGTAGGGGTCCATCCCCACCACAGCTTCAGTGCTGTTGGCAATGGTTCTAAGCCCTGTGCTGCCCCTGTGCTGGGTGTGGCCAATGGCCCAGGCTGCAGCAGGAAGCAGTCACCTACACACCACACCCACAGGGATTTTTCCTTCTGTCTCCAAGTTTGTCTTGTTAACGTTATCTGGAAGTTCAGGGCTAAGGGTACAGCTCAGTCTCCCCATTTCCTTCTGCAGGCTTGTGYGTCCTCTGCCAGTTGCACATGCAGTTCCCAGAACACGCTCCAAATTCAGCATTTACAGCTTGCTAATTGCCTTCAAGTTTCCCTGATGGACATGCAAACATTAATTGACCATGCACTTTGAYACCCAAGATAAAAGTTTCCCTTGTCTGCTGATTTTTGCATACCTGTACAATTGTAAATGTTTCTTCTGTCTTTGGGGATCACTGGGCCCTTGCTTTAAGTGGGCTCTGTGGTGCATCCTCAGCCTGGTGCTGGCCCCCAGCACAGCAAACAGCAGTGCTCTAAAGGGTGCCCAAGCCAGACAATTGAGCTCAGCACATCATCTCGAGGCTGTGCAGAGCTGGACGTGGGGCTGAATTTGGGGAGATGTCCCCTCCCTTCCCATGTCAAGGTATGTACTGCCCCAAGAATGCAGGATGTGGYTCCACAGAGAGTGGGCAGGGAGAAGCTCTGGGAAGGAAGGGAGGAAGAATGTGGGGCAAGGATGGGGGCTGGGGCAAGAGTCACACGGGAAGGGTGTGGCTTGGGGCACGACAGGAGTAGAACAGGCTTTGGGGAAGAGGCAAGAGGCCCAGGGAGGGAGAYTGGAGGGTGAAGTGTTGGTGTGGGATATTATGGGTGAGAATGTTTGGTGGGTTGATGGTGGTTTGAGAGGGACCAGAGGYGTAAAGGGCCTGGGGTGTTCAACAGGAGGGTCTGTAGCAGAATCACCCAGGCCAGAGACCTGAGGGAGAAAATTTCCTGGCCTCAGGTCCAGCAGCAGAGTAGTTTCACTGGATTGTAACAAGTTTTCTTCACTGGGAGTTGCCACTTCAGATGTTGCAAGGCCCTTGGTGTCCGCACACAGGCTGCGAATAGGAAGCCATCCCTGGCTCTGCCGGAGCCCAGGGCTTGTTATCTGCAGGCAGTGGGCAGKGGGCAGAGGGCAGGAAGAGGCTCTGCAGGCGTTGGGATGGTGCAGTTGCAGCTGCCAGYCCTGTGTCATGCAGCTGTGGGATGCCTGTCACAGGTGGAGGCTGAATGCACAGTAAGGGCTGGGGGTGCTGTCGCCCCCATGGGGGCCTAATTCCTGGCATGAGGACAGTGCAGCACTGGCCCAACCTCTGTTGTCACTTCCTGACACTAATCTCCCATCCTGCGGCTGATTTCTGGACCCAGTCCAGTATTTTGGGTGTCTTGCAGGGATTGGCAGGCTTTGAAACTGCAGCTTCCTCACTTGGATGGGTGATGAGATGAGGAGGATGACAGCTGTGCTGGAGGGAGGGATTTAATGGACCCTCCCAGCTCTGTATTAGTCACAAAGGTCACATCTATTAACAGACAGAGCTGTAGTGTGTGGCAAATGGGTCACATGCTACCAGCCTCTTTTTTCCACTCTAATTCATGCTAGAAGGGAAGTACTGTGATGTCAAACAATTTCTCTTGGGATCAGAGGTCTCAAGGCAAGGAATGCTGCTTCCATCCACTGGTTAACAGGAACAGGAAGGAGAGGGGGGAAGCTACCAAAATATTTTGTGTATATAAACTATTTACCTTGTGTCTGCACACGAGGGGATAGGAGAGCACAAGGTGAAGCAAGGGGATAAGAGAGCACAAAGTGAAGCAAGAAGCACTCAGAGAAACTTTTATCTTACTGCCTTTGTATTTACAAGGAGAGAGCTCTTGCAGTTCCTTTCCCATGTGAGCTTTCTAACCAAACCTCTTCAAATCCCATGTTGGGCATCCATGTGTTACTGCTTGTCTACACAAGCTAGAATTGCCTTAGCAGTGGGAATGAAATGAGAAAACTCAATTCCTAAGGAGCAGGTCCATAGGGAAAAGGCTTGGGTTGCTGCCTGAGGAAGAGCTGGCAGCTGTGGGAAGAGGTTACCTCCCTGGTGGTGGTACAACTGTTAGTGCTGCTGTGTGGTAAATGAGATCAGAGATCTGAGCTGGCTGGAAAATAATTTTCTTTTGTCACCCCCCTTTTTTCCTCCTTTCAGCTGGGTGAGTTTTCAGCCAGATCAGTTCCCTGGGCCAGTTCATGGTGCAGCTGCACATTGACTTGTGATGGCATGACATGAAGACCGCACAAAAATAGACTGAAGGCACAGAAGGGAGAGACTCTTTCCATAATGCTCACCAGATGCAGCCTGAATGACCTCTGAGGCTCCTCCTCCTTCCCAACAGCTAACAAAAGCTCTGTTAGGCAAYGTCTTCAGCAATCCTGAGGCTTTGCACCGGGGAAGATCTGCTCTTCTTCCAGCATCTGTCCTCAAATGCCAGCTTCCCCTCCCCATTGAAWATGAGCAAGMGGAGCAGATGTGATAAGGAAGACARACAGGAGGATGGATTCTGAAAAGGTGGTGGAGACCCACAGATGTAACCTCCTGCTGCCAAAATGCATCCTTGAATAGTGGGAATCAAGGACTGATCTATGTGGAGGGGCCCAGCTTTGCAAACTGGGTGTCTGAGCAGCACGCAGGGGAACAAACATAAAACAAAGGTTCACACAGAGATGTCAAACTTCAGCATCAGAACCAAACTGCTGCACTGCAAGTCTTTTTTTTTTTTTTTTTTTTTTTTTTAATCTCAATAGTGCAAAGAAGAAACAACTTGAGGTGCTGAGGGCTAGGGGCATCAGGCTGAAGAACAGATCCAGGTGGGGTCAGGTATTTGTAAAGTTCTTTGTGAAGGGCTGTGTGTCCATCTGTGCATGCTGTCCTGGATACACTGAGAGAAAACTGAGAAATACTAATACATTGTTCAAGAAATCATATTTATTGGGTCTGAGAGGCTGGTTTCCTCACAAGCAACATGTTTTGTAGGAATCTTTTTTGAGCCCTAAGCTGAAGGACGTTTCCAGCAAGCTGCTTGCTTGTGCATTTCCCAGTGCACAGCTGATGTGAGCAGACATGGCACGTCACAGCCTGGAACGATTTCCAGTCTCAGTGCAGGTCAGCAGCTACGCCATGTCTGCAGAGCAATTTGGCACATTTCTAGCTTAACCCAGTTAATCAGATCAGCTTCCTAAATTTTTTTTTTTCAACTCTCCAGGAAAAGCAGGCTACTTCAGCTGAAAGAATAAAAGACTCTTCCTCAAAAATACTGCCCATAATGTGTGCACTTTTTGAGAAACTTCATGTAGGAGTTGTAAACTAAACAAAYCAGCTCAGTCCTTCAGGAAAATACAACCTCAGAACAGGAAATCCTTATTTCAAGGTCATTTCCCAAAATAAGTGTTGTCTGAATGAGAAAAAAAAAATCATGGTATTTAGGAATATGTCCTAGAATGTGAAGCATTCTACAGTTCTGTGAAGAAACATATTTATTTTGCTGGTTTTTGCTGAMGGAATAGTGCTTTGAGTAACTAATGAATAGTGGTTCCTTCCACTTGGATATTTCTTAACACTTAAAGAAAATTGAAAGCCTTGGCCTTTTGGGGGGCTTTGCACCTTGCCTTGGGGCCATGACTCTGTAACATCTCACTACTAGATTATATCACAATTGAAGTGGAGCAGATCTGCTTATCTCAAAGTGCTTATTAAAAAGATTGAAAAAAACGTATGTGCTGTGGGCAATACTAACATAGTAGTTATCATTTAGGATATCATGGAGACTCTGCAAAGGAATATCTCTGAATTCAACATTTTCTTGGATCCAATCAGGACYGAAATAATTTGGATCTGGCTGATAGATAACTAACACAGATAAATTGCAAATTCTGCCTGTACAGACTCACCTGTGCCAAGATTTCTCTCCTGTTATCTTGGAGATATTCTTTGACCCYGAAACTCCTCTCTTAACTGTTTGCCTTTATGTCTCGAGGGCTTGATCTGCTGGAGTCAGTGGAAGTTTTGCTCCTGATTATAGTGGGCATGTCTGGGCTCAGCCCAAGCGTTGATGGAGTTGAAACTGCARCTTTTCTTCTGCCTCCTCATCTCCACCTTTGGACTGCAGTTTAACTGTGCCAGTTTCCCCCAAACCCCTGACTTCCCCTCCTGCAGTGCTGCATGCTGCTGCCTTAGCTCCCTTTGGCATCCCTGCATTGACTTGAGTCTATCTTATCTGTTTGCACTCCAGGTAAGAACAGCTGTGCTGCTTTGGATCATCCAACCCATTCATCTATGCTGCCTACAACAGGGGCCATAAGCAGATTCCTATCAATCAGTTACKGCAGCTTCCAACTATTTTGAGCTCAGAGGATTTCCTGAACCTGCTGTGGTTTGCCTGTGGCATGGACCCCTCCAAACACTTGAGTAGGCATGTAAGTTCCTTGCATCCTCAGGGTGCCTTGGAAAGGACCTCCTCAGCAGATCCTCYGCCTGCTGCATGACAAACTCCTTCCTTGTGTTTGGTTGGAACTTGACTCCTACCAGCTTTGTGAGCTGATCCCTCACTGTCCTGGGGACACAACTAACACTCCATCCCTATCCACTCTCTCAGTGTCATTAATGGTATCACAGCTTTCCCTGTACTGTGTCCCACATCYCATATACTTTCCATCTTCAGAAGTCCTATTCCCCTGCACTGTTCCTTGTACAGAAGTTGTGTCACACCTTTGCTCATCCTGCTACTCTTCCTGAATCTTTTCCATCTCTTATCTACCCTTTTAAAGGGCCCAGAACTGCACTGGGCATTCGAGGCGCAGACACAAGATGGATTTATACAGCAGCACAGTGATCTTTCTACTTTATTGGCTCTTCCTTTTGTAGTAATCCAAAACATTTATTTGTTCTTTGACTGTTGCAGAGCAGTGATTTAATATTTTCAAGAAAGTGTCTATAGTAGTTCAACCAAAGCTTTCCTCCTGAGTAGCAGCAGTAAGCATGGAAAACATTATATGTGAAGATGAAGATGCTTCTCCTTAAATGCTTTCATGGCTTTACACCTGCCTAGACAGGATTTTATTTGGACTGGTCATTCTCTCTCTTAATCTTCCTGAGGCCTTCACCATCTGCCCTCGYACTCCCTACCAATAACTTTGTATTTGTACCTTGTAAGCTTTTGACCTCCCTGCTCCCCTCATCCTGCATTTCTCTCTCTGKCTTCCCTCTCCTGCTCACATCTCTGCCTTTTCCTTGTTTTCACCCCTCCAAAGACTCACAATATCCTTCAGATTTCTTTACTTGGACCCATCATCCTTCACATTCATTGTCTGCAGCCTACACCATCCAGAAAAGCCATATTCTTTTTTTTTACTTTCTACTTTGCCGCATGGTTGAAATCAAGTCAAACAGAGTTGTACCAATCCTCCAGCATCTGAAGGCAGACTATCCCTGCTGCAAGGGGAAGAGAAAGAGAAGACAGGATGCTCCTGCCAGGCAAATGAAGTAATATTCAGGAATTTCCAAAATTACTCATGATGCCATTTTTATTTTTTGAAAGCTATAGAAAATAAAACTGTGGGGTTTGTTAACAGGAAAAAGAGGATTTATTAGCCTTTTTTGACCCGAGTGGTTAGCCAAAGTTTGGATTGTTTCAAAACCTAGCTGTTTATTTACAAAGAACAGGCACTGCTTTCTTTGTTTGACATGAGGAAACACTTTGGTTGCAGCTCCAAGCCCTTTTCCAGYGAGTGCTGCCTGCAGTCTGTCCTGCCCAGCAGCACCCGGCACAGCCGGCGCAGCTCGGCTCCCTCAGAAGGCTTGTGTCCTGCCTGCCTTTGGGATGCTGGGTCCTATTGTTCCTGAGAGTTTATCCCATAAAGGAAGTTAGTGGTTCCCTGTTGCCTAATGAGAATGAATAGGGCTGCAATATCTTCTGTTTCCAACAAGCTTCAGCATGATTTATGATGAAAGGAACTTCCTAAGGAGCCAGTGGTCTTCCAGTTGTGTTGATTTTTCAAGAAGAAATACTCTGTCTGAAAACTCTTGTTTTTTCACTACTTTCTTTCACCAGAAAAGCACAGTTCAGGCRTGCAGTCTTCATACCATAGACATCTCAGCTCTCAGAAGTCCCAGCAAAGTCAAGCCTTGTTCTAATAATAGCATGGAATTCCACCACTGGATGCAATGTTAGCCATGCTCAAGACTTTCAGAGATTAAGCTCCTTCCCTATTGAAAAGTTGAAAGCAGTACATTGCATCTTTTCTTGTTTTCAAGGATTTGTAAGTGGACTGTCTCTAATGAAAATGTTAGGGAGACAAAGAGTTAATTTGGAAATCTGAGTTGGCTTTAAAGACATTCAGAATTTGCTACATCTTTTTGCACTACATAAAAAACTTTCAATAGGTCTGTGAAATTCCAAAAAAAATGCATGTGACAACAATTAACTTCAGCTCCTGGCTCCAAACCTTTCTTTCTTCTCCATGTTGGARTATCTCTTGCTCCTTTCCAGTGATWTTTCTCATGGAGATGGRCTGATTTTTCCTCCCTCCATTCAGACTGGTCCATACTACAGTTTGGATCACACCTCTGAACACCTGAGGTGATGCAGGTCTGAGCACTTCCTGTAGCCTGTTCACATTTTGGTTATGTTGCCCAACATCACTGCTGGTAGCCACACTCCAACACAGCCTTACAGACCAGCCAGGCACTGCCACTGCAATTCCCAACCTCTGCATGGCATAACTCAACTCATGGCACAGCAGGAGGGGTAGCACCTCTTACATAATCCAGGGATTTTTTGTTCAGTGCCCAGGCTYTTTCTGAGCTATCTGCTAGGAAGACATTCAGAGGCTTCAGAGGAAACAGCAGAGAGGGCTTTCTAACAGCAGATAGATTTCTTCTGCTGCATGTTGTCCTGCAGAGGACATAAATGCTTTTCCCAAGAGACAGTGCTCCTTTTCTTGTTACAGATTCTGCTTCTCACACTCCACTTTATGAGAGGACATATTTTCAGCTGAAGGTGTGTGTAAAGAACAAAACCAAAGAATCCTCAGTTGTGTGAGTGATGTTACAGCATGCTACCTTCCAGGGCAGCACAGCAGCTTCCTCACTCTGCTGCTTGTCAGCACAAGGATTAAATGCCCATGGGCAGCTTGGTGGGCTATTACAGGCACCTGTACAGTCAAGAGTTTTCTCTTGACTGTGACTTTGGTTATTACTCTTTCTTAGGTTTCTCTTCACCTTCAGCATCTCAAAGAGCAATTGTCTGTCCAGGGAGAGAGTGTCCCAGGCTCCCTAACACAGAGATGCTCTGGAAGTGTGGTGCATGAGACCCTTTTCCATGTAAGAGCCCAACAGTGAGACCTGGGCAGCTTTCTGCATGTGTCAGATGTGTAARCTCAGGGTTAACAAAGGCTGAGACAGGGTTCAGTGTGTCAGACAGCATCTTCTGTGTAGCTGGAGGTGAGCATAGAAACCTTGATAGATCCCCAAAGGCTCATGAGCTTTTCTCAATGGTTCTTTGGTACATCCCCTGCTGCAAGGCCCAGGCTGATGGGAACAGGRGAGAATGGGAGATGTTGCCCATAGAAATGCACTCTTTCTGCAGCAGCTGCTTGTGTCTGCCATCCCCACTGTCTTACAGCTCTTTGGCTCTTGTGGTCCCAGAGCCTCCAGATACATCTCAGACCTGAGTGGTATCATCYTTTCTTTAAGGTTTTGTAACAACAAAGAGACACCACACTACAGAAGRAAAACACTGACTTGAACTAGTACAGGCCAAAGAATTATGATGAAAGYACTCCTTTTATTGGATACTTTTCATGGTCCTTTCTGCAAATATGAAAATGCAGCATGGCTTGTAAKGTGTTAMGTTTGTACTACAATATACTTGGTTAGAAACKAATGACCTTGCCTCTCAGATGCAATTAAATGAAATTTCCCATGGAATATGTGATATAAATAGTTGCAGCTTCCAAAAAAACAAGTGTTAATACTTTATACATATCTTTTTCATTGCATTGGCAAGTTTGTCCTTAATCCAATAATAAACCTTYAGTTGTTCAACTCTGAGAAAAATTTTTGGTATCAAAAAGCTGACAAAATTCAGTGTTTGTGAGTGCAAAAGTAGTTCTGCTTTGGTAGATTCAGACTCCACTAATGATTAGCTCTTGATATGCAGTAATTTACACCTTGTAAAACAGGAGATTTTGCAAAATTTGGCTTTGCATTTGTAATGCTTGAAGTCACTTGCACCATTATATCCATAAATAGCAATTCTTAGGTCAAACCCCCACATATATATGCTTTATTTCAACCAGACAAACCTTCTGCTGCAGTTTGAGCAGCAACTCAACCCAAAGCAGAGGCCAGGAGCTCACAGCAGAGGGTGAGAGGGGTGAAGGACTGCATCAAGCCCTCAGGTAAACAAAATGCTTGTTAATCTTTGCCCTTGGCATGCAGCAAGCGTGAGGGAATGAGCTCTCATCTGGAAGAGGRTTTGGAGAGAAGTAGCAAACATGCTATAAATTAACACCCTTGTTGACTTAATGAAAACCTTCCTGCCTTAACAACCTGCCAGACAGGGGTATGATTGATCCATCTTCCCACCAGTGCTCCCTACCACAGAGGAGTTCTGTGTGAGCTGTGGAGGATGGCTGGAAATGAGCAGTGAGAGCAGCTGYCCCAGCCAAAAAACGGGCCATGTCCCCAGCAGTCTGCACAGAGCTGGGTGTGCTGGGTGCTGCACCTGTGTGTGTGCTGCCACCATGGGAGATCTGCCACCAGCAAGGACAGAGCTGAGATTTATTAAAAGGAACTGTGGTTTAAACAAATCATAAACAGCCTCAGTGCAGTGTGGTTCGGCTGGACCCAGCTTGCTCTTTGCCTCTGAAGCTTCTTGTTACCAGGAGCCTGACTACAAAGACGTGGCTCCTTTCATGTGGTGTCCTGCCAGGCTGGGTCACAAGTGTGCTACTGAGAGCACTCCAAGGTCTGCCACCAGGCTCTCCTCTGCCTCTCTGTGGGACACACCAGTGCCTCTTCTTTATGATAAGGAATTCTGTGAATTGCTAAATCATCCAGCACCTAAGCCATCTGGGAAACAAACACAATTACTCTGTCACCTTTATCATGCCTCTCCTGTGGATCTGCATGTATAATCCCATAGAGGGCTTTGGGCTAGAAGGTTGTTTTGTTATAATCAATGACAAGTTTGCTAAAAATTCATGTCTTACTGTTGTCCTGTTATAGGTATTTTTGAGGGATGCTGAAAGGTTGGGGATAACATGCAGCGGGACCAAATTAGGAGGCACAAGGAGGGCTTGTGTCTCCTTTAGCAGTGGTCTGAATCTGCCCTGGTTAATTGGTTAATCCTAATAAATATTTGTCAGCAGCTTGGCTTGTAAGAGGGAACTGTGAGGATCAGTCCCRAGCATGGCTTTGTTGTCAAGAGGAGCTATTTTATATGCAGGCCTTCTGATGTTGCAAAGAGTACAGGAAGGGTATTTCCTTTAGCTTGGGCTGAGGAAAGTGAGGRGGAGTAGAAAGAGGCGGTGGTGCTTATCTTGCTGATGTGCCCTACAGTAGATTGCAACCAGGACCTTGTCTTTGCATGGAAATTTATACTGCAAATAGCTATTCCATGTTTGCTCTTTGTTGAGAAAAGAGGGCCATTTTAAAGAGCCCATCCCAGGCAGCAATTTCCAGGGCCCAAGAGCTGGGTACTTCTGGTGCTGCTTCAGGCAGAGGGGAAGGACAGATTGGGTTGCAGAGGCACGAATAAACTTGCATGTAGGAGCTGGCCTTTTGGGRGCTGCTTTAAAGCATTTTGACAACACACATTCCTTTCTCCCATGTATCTCTCTGGCCTTTAAACAGCAGATTTCAGCACACACAACTTCTGCTCCTGGACTTGGCCATTTAGAGCAAGTGAATTTTCTGCTGTAGTTTTGCAGCCACTCTGGGTTGATAATTGCTGCTGCTACTAGTGTTGTTCCCCACCCTCCCCATTGTGCCAAGGGGCAGCAGCCCTTGTTCCCCATGACCAACTGCTCAGGGAGGGACAGTCCTGGGGACACCTCAAGAGGGGTGTTTCATGAAGATCTGGTGAGGCAGAAGAGAGGAACCAACAGGCAGGARCACTGGTGTTCTGCTATGTTAGAGGCATTTCTGGTAGCATCGAGTTATATCATTACATGGAGAATGTATAGCAGAAATTTCAGCCATGAACCTTGTTTCAGTGACCCTGATCTGAATGGCTGTGCAAGGGCTTCTTTGTGTAAGAGAGGCTGCAAATGAAGGAGCAGGATACTGAAGGCAAGTGAGATTTTGGTAAATGTGTGAAAAGGAAGCAGTTGATGCAACATTTCCTCTCTTGAGCAAGGGGCAGCTCAACTCTCAAGGCAGCTTAACTCTGTGTGGGTCCCAGAGCCAGTATGAGSAGAGGTGCTGGCACTGGGAGAGCCCAGGTGGGATCAGAGGCAGGTGTTCCTACCAATGCACCCCCTCATATCTCTTTGTCTGGTTTCCATCCCCTCCACCCCCTCCCCTTTAAGAAAAAAAMTGTTTGTAATTTGGTTCATAATTTTGGGAGTAGGGAAAATTTGTTTAYCGAGTACCAATTTAGCTCAATTTTCCTGTGTTTCTGAATGGTGGTCTTGCACCAGGGCTGCTTTTAATGGCAGTGTTAAATCTGAGGTCTGGCATTGTGCTGGCTATGATGGYTGGCAGAAGGTCTGCCCTCCTACTTCTGCTTTTGCACTTCTTTCTCCCACTCAGTTCAGGGTGAAATGCTCCCATTCTTTTCATGGCTTGGTTTTACACCTTGATTAAAGAAGAAGAATACATGTGCTATGTAAGAGTGCTTCCTTGTTCTTCATCAGAGGTGACCTCACACATGTGGAAAGTATTTTCTACTCTGAAAATGGGGAAATGCAAGTTGGAGCCACACCAACCAAGAGGTAAAAGCTACCAGGAAGATAAAATGCCATCCTCACACATAAGGAGTGAGCCACAGGMCAACCCCAGCCAGCAGCYCTGCCAAAGAATCMGGTGCTGCTGTGGCTGCTGMCATCAGGGGTTGGGTTTTTTTAACKGAGTCMCTTGAAATGTGGCCATGAGCATAATCTGAAGAGAAAGGCAGAGGAGGGCAGTGGGCAGCCCTCCCACCAGGCTGTCTCCTGACARCTCCACCTCTGCCTGYCCAATCCCCACTGCATTGACACAGCTGTGTGTAAACATCTCTCACCTCCTGTGTTCCTCCTGTGCTTTTTTTTAGACAAACCTCTGCCTTTAGCTGGTGAACAGCCAAAGCACTTCTTATAGCTTTCTCTGTTCCCAAGGATGGAGGCTTTTCAGACCTWTAATGGGATCTTCATTGTCCAAATCCAAATATCTTTCAAGTCTTTATTGAAATGATGCACCAGATGTCCCTGTTAGAGCCATAAGGATTTGGCATCTGAAGATAGGCAGGAGGAAGCACAGTGAAAGGAACCATTTTCTCAGTAACAGACTCTGCTGAGGGCTTACGTTCAGCTGTGCTCTCACATTTCAGACCAGTGCAGTGTGCCATCCATGGCACCAAAATAAGGTGGTGCATTTTTCAGTGGATTCCACCTCTGTGGACTTCCCTGATTGCTGGCTGCTGCTCAGCTGACAGAAATGCTCAGGTCCAGACCAAGCCTTGTTTCTCTGGTAGGCTTTTCCCATGTTGCTGCCCATCAAGGATGCCCATGAGGTTTTGTCTGGGAGGTGCAACCACTGCTGCAAGATGGGCAGGAAACTGCAATGCCTCCAGATATATTTGCTTTTTAAGATATATAGCAAGCTTCTGCCTGCTAAACTGGCAGGTAGCTGGTGTACACCAGGAGCTTTCAAATCCTCCTCCTGTCCAACACAGTGTTATCTCCCTCACCCACACCAGGCTGGCACTGCCTGGCATCACACCAGTGTGCATTGGCAGAACCCCCCTAATCATGTCAATGTTCAGGCATCACCTGTAGTATTGCTTAGCCTAGCCCTTAATTGTGTGAACAGGGGGACATCAGTGACATCAGGGAGTGTGATAATCTCCCCTTATGCTTCAGTAAGGAAGTTTCCAATGCAAACAGTAATACCATGAAAGGTGATTTTTCAATGGCTCTTTTACAAAGCAACAAAGAGAAGGCAAATTTACCTTTGAGGATATAAAATTGCCCATCTGAGTGGGTGCATAGCAGTGGCAGCACCACACCAGCAGCACTGGTGTGTGCCTGGATGACTGCTCTGGCTGCATTCCCTGCAATGGGCTGAGCTCCACGGAAAGTAATGGAAAATTCTGTATTAGGGAGTACATAACTTACCTGAGACCATAATCTGCAGAGACTTCTTAGCTTGCTTCACATTYCTTTTCTGAATAGGAAAGAAAAAAGGAAGTTATTTCTATGGAATGCTTTGATGAACGCTATTTGTAAATTCTTTCAATAATTTTTTCCTCTTATGGAAGCCTAGAAGGCCAGTGTGTCCTTTTTGTGGGGTGTTTGCAATCAGACTTGGCCACATCTGTGGAATATTCCTGTCTTSTAGATGATTTCTCTCCCCCTGCTGTGTGAGAAATCAGCCTGCCTGGCTGCAGCGAAGCATTTTGAAACAACTATCGAGTTTGTACATCTGTGCTTTTGCGTTTTTTTTTTTTATTTTGGGTGCCCCCTCCCCCTAGTTAACACACAGAACACTTCTCCAATTAGCCCAACTGACTTACAACTCAGCCACTTCTGTTGGATACTCTGACAGTCACTGCAGCTGCAAGGAAGTGATTCCCGAGTTTTAAAGGAAAAATGAGCCTGCCCTCTAGCTGCTGAGTGCACCCTCATTCCCACTTCCTTGACTTTCCTAGAGCAGCCAGGACAGAAAGCCAGTTTTGCTCCCTCYCCTCATGCTTCTGGAGCTCTGATGGTCCTTGCCCTGCCCAGGGTCCCCAGCTGCATTTGCCACATGGTTCCTCTGCATGGACACCATCACCTGGATGGCCATTAACTGATGAAGGACAGCTGTGTGACTTTTGCACAGCAAAGCTGGCTCTCCAAGCCACAGGGCAGCAGTTTGTGGCATAATTTCAGATGCATTGCCTTTGCCGTGGTGAGGAACCCATTCTTGAAGGGCAGGACTGTCTCACAGCCCTCAGGGTCTGGTGATACACAGCACCCAAGGMCAGCACCTGGGTTTAAACCAGGACCACATTGAGAGGAGAAATTATTTTAGGGGTTTCAGCATAGCTCAATTATTTTTGGCTGTGGTAAAGCYTAGCACTGGTCTTTCACAAAAGAAAGTAATTTCTCCATTGGTCTGAAGAGACTCCCCAAAAAAGGTACACCATTCCAGAAATGCTGAAAGAGTTGCTTTGAGTGTTTTGTTTTGGTGGCTTTTTCCCCTAGAAAAATCAAAGAATTTCTTGCCGAGAAAACKTTCAAGTACTTTCAAGTGGAACTACTCTGTTTTCAAGCATTGAAATGAAATGAAAACCAAGAAACAAGTATTTAGGGAACGTGGCTTCTTTTCTAATGCTGCCTCTGCCTAATGGAAGTGCTGGAGATAACCTGGATCAGGTCCAGTTCCTTTCTTGGCCCAGAGTAGCTTGGGCAGCCATTACCCTGATTTAGTGATGTTAAAGTTCTTCTTTTCACAGAGCAAAAGCCTGCTCTGTGTCCTCTGTCGGGCATCCTGGCTGGAGCTGGGCTTGTCCCCAGGGGCCGTGGTGCTGGCAGCCCTGAGGAGCTCCGGTGCCGTGTTCTGCAGCCACATCTCACCGTGCTGGCAGCAGCCAGGGGCACACAGGCAATCCATTAACACAGGGGTTAGGCCACCTTGTTGAGAAGGGAGCAAGACTAATCAAATTACCTCTTCGGGAGGATAAACATTGTCCTTAACCAAAACTTCTTGGAGAAATGGCCTGGCTGAAAGGCTGTGGTACAACACCTTTTGTGTGAAGGAAAATGGCTGTAGGGCACTCAGCAGCTGATGAGCTGAACAATTAAATCCTCCCTCACCCTTGTAAGAAGTTAGGAAGAGGGGAAAGAGGAAGACCACTTTAAGGATTCCTGATTTATTTTTCCCCTTGGAAAACTAGGATTTTAACTAACACGAACTTTGTGGTGAGCGTCTGCCGTCACTTAACGCTTAAAAGTAAAATGTACAACCAACCTCCTTTCTGCCAGATATTTGGTGAAGGTCGCGGGGCAGAGGGGCGAGGTGAGCAGCCAGATGGGGCTCCGTGAAGGCTCTGAACATGGCAGAGAACGGGAGGGGAGGCCCAGGAGGCGGGGATTGCTCGGGGCAGGCTGAGGGCGCCGTGAGGGCCCGCTGAGGGCCCGGTGGCGGGCGGCTCTCGGCCGGGCCYGCGTTCTYCAGCAGCGAGCCTGGGGCTACGGARCAGCTGCCAGAGCTGTGTCTGTAAATCAGTTTAACAAGGAATTTTCCACTTGGGAAGCCACTAGGTGGCATGTGAGGTGCAGCAGAAACGAAACGCGAAAGCAGGAGGGAGAGCAGGCTCCTCAGGGGTCAGGCACGGCCGGAGGGGCTGCGGGGCACCAGAGCCAGCTTGTTCTAGTGCCTGTGTTCTAACACATCCTGTCGTGGCGTTGTGTTTGTTCTGATTGTTTGATTGGGATTTTGTGTAATTGTGGTTTCTTTACATTTTATTTTTTTGTTTGTTGGGGGGATTTTTAAAATGTTTCTTTCGTGGTTTTTTTGTGTCTGTCTGGTTTTTTCGTTGTTTTTGTGGGGTTTTGGTTTTGTTTTGGTTTTTCCGTTGTTTTGTTTTGTTGTTGTTGTTTCTTTAAAAAGGAAAGAAAATATTTGGGGATTGTGGAACACAATATTTTAGCAGGCAGGAGCCAGCTCATGGTTCTCCACAGGTACCTCCTGTGGGGTACAAACCAGGAGGGATGCAGCCACCCACACCCTTCTGAGCCTTCACAGCATTTACCAGTTACCTCCTGCTGCCTTTKCAGCTTTAAACAAAGTGTTATTTTACACAGATGTTCACTGACTGGGCCTTTATGTGTGGCCAGATAYATTTTTTGAAGGTCACTGAAGAGCCACAATCACTCTATACAATTGCAGTGTTGGAGCTGTTATCCAGCTCTGTCGTCTCTGCCTYGTAGTGAACCATTTGGTCATTTTCGTGTTTTTTTCTCTGATGTGTGGTTTTTTTAATATTCAAGTTGAACAAACTCCAATAAAGATCCCATGCAAAGCCAGATGACCAATAGAGGCTCCTTATTCGTAGTGATGGGTCACAAACACATCTTTGTTTCAACAGGTAAAAGCATCTTCTGCAATGTGCTTTTGATATGTTCCTCCAGTAATTTTTGCAAGTAAACAACAGAGGTCTCTTAAATTCTCCCAGTGCATTGTTGGCACCAGTTTGGAAATAACCCTCAGGATCCTGTTCCTCTGGRTTGCTTGATCATGGCACAGAATGATATTTTCTGTGCTTGCAGAAATAGTTCAATTTGGAACAGAAAACTTAGTGAATGAACCAATTGAATGGTATGCTAAAACATATGAAAAATAAATGGTTCTTCTACAAAAAATGTGGAAGTGCAAATAGCCCTGGCTATACATGGGAAGACACAGGTTCTACCTAGTAATGAGTCCTGGTCACTAGGAGGAGAGAGGTAGAGAAGTATTTTGAAAGGCAAAGAGGCACCCTAGTTCTGCACTGGGCATCCTTTGTACAACCACCACCATGAAAGCTGTARATTGGATGTGTGAAACACAAGGGCAGGGACATGTTCCCACTCCATCACTTGCAAAGAGAAGCCAGTCTCTAATTTGATTATAAATTGTAGGTACTCATCATTAGCTCTGGAAATGTTTTCATTCTTCTGCCCCATACAATATTTGAATGCTATTGGCTAGATGGTCTCCATCTGCAGCCTACACAGCTATCAAGGGCCATCAAGACATTCATGCTTCTACTGCTTCAAGTCTTGAGTGAATTTATAACTGAAGGAACAATTCAAAAGTTTTATGAAAGACTTGCTGTTTTGACTACATTTKATTTTTCAGCATAAACACCACTAAGGGCTTTTCAAAGCAAACATGCGTGTTTGCTTTTGTAATTTCAGCATTTTCTGTCAAAACAAMCTTCTTGGTGACTCTCTTGTCTCTGTGGTTTGTGGGCCTGTGTGACTGGCTTTTGGCTCTGCAGTTCAGAAGAATATGTAAAACTGAGCAAAAGGATAAAGGCAATCCAGCCACTTTAAAAAAGAAAACCAAACCCCAAACAAACAAGTTATTTAGCAATTTCTGACTGATTTTATCCTTTTGTCTAAGGATTCAGGCTGCAACAATTGGGCRCTGGGGCTCTATATGTTCCTGCTGGTTCAAAGTAAGTAGCTCTGTTGTGTGAGAGCAGTGATGGGCCTACACTGTGCTATTTGAGTAACAAAAATATGCATTAAAAGGTTGAGGTAGCATTGGATTTACTGTGAAGAGAGRTGGTGCTAAAGGAGCCCAAACTGCCTGTCTCCAATAATTTTGTCTCCTGCCCTCTGCTGAGTTCAGGCACATTGCCCTCTCCCTCCCTTCTGCAGAGTGCTTKGGCTTTTTTCACTCTGCCAGCAAGTGCTTCCCCAGAACCCAGCTACTGCTCTGACCCTGTCAGATAATGAGCATGGCCTTAGCATTAAAGTTCATGTAAATTAAAACACAAGCAAGAATTTAGTCTTAACTGCATTTGATTTTGACATGGTGATGCTGCATACTGTAGCCACACAGAGACCCTCTTGGACAGGAACAAGTCTTGGAGAAGAAATCCCCATGAGGAACACCCAAATGGAGATGGTTTCACTCTCACAGATGTCTGAGAAATCTGAAATGCTCACCATTTACTTTGGAATGAGCCCAGATTCCTGGGGCCTTTGCTGTTCAGCAAGAAAGGCCATGGAGGTCATTTGCCTCTCTGTAACAGCCTTGAAGTAACCAGAGAGGCATCCACTAGGCAGTGACAAAGAATCAGTCCCTGCCTGGTGCCTGGTTTCAGGCAGGAGCTCTGCACTTTCATGCCCACACACAACAGGATGGGACAAGGCATGCCAAGGGGGCTCCTTGAGGAAAACAGTTCCACCTGGTTTTAGTTTATTTGCCAGAAGCTCAACCCTTGTTCTCCTGCAGCCTGGCTGCTCTCCCAGATCTGGGGATGGTCCCTCTTGCTTGGAGAAGAGGTTGTATGTCCACAGCTCTGTAGCACTGTGGCCTTAGGCTGGTTGCCTGGACTGGTGCCTTCAAATTTTTGAAATCTTTCATCTAATGCTTGATCTAACGCTTAATCTTCATCTTAGATCTTTCATCTAATGCTTAATCAGTTCTCAGTAGTGTCACATTTCAGCTGAATTTAGACAGCAAGACAGGACACTGTCTGGTTTCTATTAGGTGAAGTTGGAGAAACACAAGGTGGGCCAGAGGAGGGGTCCCATAAGGATAATGATCATAAGGAAGGATACTACAAAGGATTGACCAGGACCCCCCACCTGGGCTGTGGCCATATCCCATCTGACTTGTTCTACAGAGTCTTGGCTACATGAACTGGGCTTCCAAAACCCCAGCAGATATGAGCAGAGGGTTTCTATGCTGCTATTGCAACACCAGTTTTTCCAAGAATTTTAGCTGAGCTCTCACTGTTCCACTCAGACTCCTTGGAAAAAGATCATTCTGACCTTACTTTGGGACAGTGCTTATTTCCTCATCAGAAACTGGTGTCCTGATCCAACCTCAGTGATGTAAGGCACAGATAGGGAGGGGCCCTGGTGTTTGGCCTCAGGCCAGGTCAGCAATAAGGACACACCTGCAGCACTCTGTCAACAGGGATTTGATTTTTTCTATAACTAAAACAACAATTTTTTTTCCTAAAAATTTTTTAAAATGTTGACTGAGATAACTACACTCCTACAATCTCAGCCAAAGCAGCTACCTAGTAAAACTTTGCAAAGTAGAGGCTGATCCAGAGTTTTCACTTTGATATTGGAGTAGAAATGTKGCCTAGGACTGTGRGAAAAGAATGAAGTTCCTCAGGCAGAGCTAGGTTTTTGAAAAGCAGCTCATGATCATGTGTTTACTTTTCAACTGAAAGCTTTAAGTGCATGTTCCTCACTAAAGGGTCAGCTTAGTTTTCCAGGCACTGTGTGGAGCTATGTAGTACAACTCAGGGGCAGCTCCCTTTGCAGCACACAGAGCAAGAATCTTCAGGTCTTATGGGTAGGAATGACCCTAATTTAAAGAAGCAAAATGAGATCACAATTAAAAAATACTTTGATGCACTAAAAGTTTGGATCAAATGCTGAAATGTTCAATGCTGAAATRTTTGGAATGTGTTTTTAACATTGAAATATCTTAATTAGACTACAAAATGAAAATATGCCCTTCTGGCAGTGCCCAAACAGAACTTTTAGCCTTATGCAAATGGGTGTTTACATTTTTTTCCTATTAAATGTCACTGAAATAATCCTGTTTCCTGGGGTATCTGGGTTTCAACACAACTGTGTTTATCCATACACACCATTCTGTTAGAAAATTTTCAGCTCTTTTTAGCTATGACTATTGGCTAATATAGAGTCAGTTAACTTACCTGCTGTATAAATTTGTTCTAAGAAATTACTCAACAACATAATTTTAATAAAAGCTGAACCAATGCATGTATGTTTGAAACATGGATAGAAACATGTTACACATCTTTTCTGGCACGAAGACTCTGGACAACCTTAAGAGGTTTTGTCTGTTCTCAATTCCCACATATCTCTTAGTACACTTGATGCAAAATTTTACTGTAAAATTTAGGAGATTCAAGTTRCAATGTGCCAGAAAGGGCAGCAGAAAGGAGGAAAAGGAGGAAAGTCAGATAGTTCCAGATCCTCTGACTGGTCCTGAGTTCCTCTGCCAAAATGTGATGCACACACTGCCTTGTATTTTCAGTTTCCTTTATCATGAGATGGAAGGACTGGACAGATACCAGAAAAACGTGCAGACTCCCTGGCTGCACAAAGGGACAGAAAATGGGAATAGTCTTTAAGTCCTGACACTGTATCAATATACAAGGTTAATGAGGGACTCTTCTGGGTAATTGTTCTGTAACCGCACATGCAAGAARTGACAGCAGTAAAAACATTTTTCCACTTGGGAATGTTATTCTTTTACAGAGCCTTGTTTTTCTCCTGTGATGATATGGTGACAACCTATTATAAACAGGAGCATCACAATGAGTAGTATGTCCTAGTTAGAGGGTCAGGAACAAAGCTCCTTAAGTCACAGAGAGAAGTGTCTTTTTGAATCCATTTACACCATCTCAGTGCAATGACTAGATTTGCTGAAAAAATTCTCAAGGGGTTTTTCATTCTATTTTGGTTGTTTATTATTATTATATATGTGCTGAGTACAGTGTGTGCAGTGTGTGCTACGTACAGTGTGGGCAGTGTGTGCAGTGTGTGCTGAGTACAGTGTGTGCAGTGTGTGCTGAGTACAGTGTGTGCAGTGTGTGCAGTGTGTGCAGTGTGTGCTGTGTACAGTGCGTACAGTGTGTGCAGTGTGTGCTGCGTACAGTGTGTGCAGTGTGTGCTGAGTACAGTGTGTGCAGTGTGTGCAGTGTGTGCTGCATACAGTGTGTGCAGTGTGTGCAGTGTGTGCTGAGTACAGTGTGTGCAGTGTGTGCTGCGTACAGTGTGTGCAGTGTGTAATAATAATAATAATTTTTTTTCTTATTTCTTGCATTCTAGCAGTTGAAGTTGATAGTGAAGGTAGCAACTATAGAGCATAATTATTACATAAAGCATATTATAGTTCCTGTTCTAATTTTGGTTTAAGATCCTTGAAGCCAAAGCTTTTATTTGCTGCAAATCAAGGGCACTCTGGTGGGCGCTTTCCTGGCTTCCAGAGAGTTATCACCMGTGACAGCTAAAGATCTCATCTATTATTTATCAGCTTTATCATATTTTGAGTTTTGTAGGCAGTGGAGTAAGAAAACACCTCTGCATGGAAATCATTCAACATCACAGGGATTGATCCAGCAATAACCTGGCCAGCATGCAGGTAGAGAACTTGGACACTGGAAGCTTTATGGAAGAGGTGGTTTGCCAAATGCTGGGGTTTCTTTATTGATCACCTCTCATAACATCTTTCCCTTTTTAAAAACCTGGAACATTCATCCATGCTGAAAATCAGAAAAGGCACTTTTATTGTCCATTCCTGCAGAACAGGGTGCTCAAGCATATGCCAGACACTACTGTTATTACCAGAAGTGCTACACCRCCCTGGAAAACTGACCTTTCTAGGATTGATGCTAGGTTAAATTTCCATGGGAAAACCTGTCTGCTCCCCTGCCACTCCAGGAAACTCCATTAGTGGAAGCAGATGCTTCCTACCAGCCTGATACCCAGTGCCTGACATCCTGCACCAGGAGGGGCTGGTCCATGGCAGACCCCATAAAAAGGGCATTCAGACTCTGYAAAGTATCATTTAAAATCCTGTTTATTAGAGTGTCTGGGTTTCAACTGCACCAGAGTTTTTCTCCTAGTATATGGTGCAGTCCTGTGTTTCAGATTTAGTATGAGAATGATGTTGATAACACTGATGTTTTATGTTGCTCAGTAGTGTCAAYCCCAAGGCAAGGACTTTTCAGTATCTCATGGTCTACCAATGAGCAGGTGCACAAGAGGCTGGGAGGGAGTGTGGCCAGGATAGGGGACCTGAACTTGCTAAAAGGATATTCCATATCATACAACATCATATCCAGTTAATAAACTGGTGGGAGTTGGCCTGAAGCCACTGATGGCTTCTTGGGGTGGTGAGCAATTATACTGGGCATCAGTTCTTTTTTTTTTCCTGGGGTTTTATTCTTCTCTTTTCTTCTCTTYGTTTTATTACTATTTTTCCTTCTCTCTTTTTATTACTATTATTATCATTATTATAGTTTATTTTATTTTAATTATTAAACTATTTTTATCTCACTATTTTTACCTTTTTCTGATTCTCCTGCCATTCCACCACTGTGAAGGGGGTACAGAGGGGGAGGTGAAGCAAGCAGCTTTGTGGCACYTTAGTTGCCATCTGTGGTTAAATCCTAACATGGAGAAAACACTATAAAAATCTTACATCCCTTCAGACAGCAGGAGCCCTGAGCTGTGCACCCACGTGCAGCCCATCATGCAGACCCCTCCACACGGAGGATTACACCAGCTGGGTGATTTGAACAGTTACAGGATTTTCTTACAAGATAGCAACCTGCTCCTCATTTCTACTGTGTCAAACAGTGGGGACGTTCACATCACAACTTTGTGCTGCACTTTTGGACAAAGGCAAAGCCATGCCGGTGATGTAATTGCTGGTGCCAAGTGGGAGACGCCCACAGACTCCTGCATTACAGCTGACGGTGAAATTTGCCCTGAGGCTGCAGGGTACCTCAGTGCACACGAAGGCTAAGTGCTCTACGGGTCACAAGGTCTTCTTGTTGTGAGATCACTGTCTTCTCAGCACATCTTTCAGCAAACATTGCTAGGGAGGTTTAAGACGCCTGTAAAAGCCCTTTAGAAGGTGAAAATTGAACCTCAGTTCAGTGTTGTCAAACTGCTGCACGTTGTCACTAGGCAGATGTTCTTTAAGCAATGTAGAGTTACACTTGATTGACATGAATGACCTGAGTGTCTTTGTGCACCAGCTGATTCATGCTGGCATTTTTATTATTCTGCAGCTATTGTAGAAAAATAGGTCCTGATCCCCTGTCACCCCACCCAACTCTGTCCCTGCTCAGGCCTCTGCCAAGGAAGTGGAAGAGGCTATGAGAGCAGAAAAGCAGCCCCTCCTGCTCCTCAGCACTCAGGACGCACTTGTGCAAGCAGGCACAGGGTGTGCCCAGGCTGAGCCCTCCTGCTGATGACCARTATTTCAGCACTGACAACAGACCATGGTAGAGACATGGTAGAGCTAAGGCAGTGACCTCCCTGAGCACCTGATGGATGCTGCASAGTTTTTCTTGCAAGCTGGGTAGAAGATGGCAGTGTGGAAGGAGACATTGGGAAGTTCATGGGGACTCCAACCCATAGTGGGGGTGGAGGGTGGTGGCTGGCAGGCAGCAGGGGCTGCCAGGACCACGCTGGGCACTGTGTTTGATGGGCTGGCACTTGCAAAACACAGATGCCCCAACTCAGTGCTCCACAATGTCTCAACTTGCAGAAAGCCACATTGTCCCTCCTCGATCAGTGCTCTCATGTCTGTTTGGGCAGGACAATTTTACTTTTCTCACTCTGAAAGAAATACCTTTGAACAAAGTTGCCTTAGTCTCCACAGAGGGTTATTACAAGTTACACAGGCATGCCTGGAGGGTGCAGTGGGGCTGCTCAGGCTTCAAAAATCAGATTATAAATCTGGAGGAATGTGTTCTTGAGGCTGAGTCACCTTAACTGTGACATATTCAATTGGACTGTTTCTGCTTAAAATAGAAACTCTGAGCATCATCCAGCAGCGGGAGGTGACAAGGGACAGACAAATCCTCCAAGCACTTCATCCAAAGGGAAACACAGCAGAGGATGTGCCCAGCCCCAGCAGCAAGGAGCTGTGTCCATGTATCTTGCAGGTGCAGCTGGGTGGGCTCCTCCCCTAGGCACATGGCACWGTGTAGAAGGAAGTGCCCAAGAGTCACCAAAATCTGTCCTGACCTGACCTGACCTGAAAGCAAATACTGTTTTGGACTGTCCCTCATAGCTGCCAGGTGAAACCTTTGGCTGTGCTGCTTGGAGCCTGAGTGRGGCTCTGGTGTGGGAGCAGGGAGCTTCTCAAGTGTGCCCAGAGCTCCTGCCTGCAGCTGTGACATTTGCCCTGGGCACGGCTGGCATGGGCTGACGTGTCCCTGTGCCCTGCAGCAGAGCTCAGTGCCACAGCCTGGCCCTGCTGTGCAGTGAGGTGCTGAGGGTGCAGGCTGTCCCCAGATGGGATCCAAGAGCCTGACACAGCCCACARCACTGCCTTGGGATGCCTCAGGAGGAGCAGCCTCTCCTGGGGGTTAGAGAAGACCTGACAGTGCCTCCAGGAAGAATTTGCAGCAGCAGTGAAGGATKATGTTGGGTGTGATTCAATGRCACTCCCTTRAGGAGCCATGGCTGAGTGCTGCCCYGTCCCACAGCCAGCCACTGCCCTTGGCAAACGGTGGAACAAAACAACCTGGAACCCTGTCCTTGTCTTTGTACCACAACTGAATCAGGGCCTGAGGTGATGGGAAGGGCAAAGCACCAGTTTGGCAACTCTTTTTAGTCAATGAGTAAACAAGGCCTGACCACAACCTGCTGACCATCATTGATAGTGGTGCCTCCTGATTTACAGGTGCCCAGTTTGCCTTCAGCAGAGGATTGGGCACTTGTGTAATGCAGCTCTGCTGTTATACAACTAGCTCCAGCCACATGTTTTCTGGTTTCACTTGTGATTCATATCACGCAGGAGCTGAAAGGTGCTCAGAGGCTCCTCCCAAACAAAAGTCACACTGCATTATTTAGGTAAAGGTTCGATGTACTCAGACCCTTGAGCAGCAACAGGCACACCAAACCAATTTATAGCACTTCATATTTATAGGACCAAAGYTCACAGAAAATCAGTAAAGTCTGTGAGATGATCTAAGCAACAACTCCAAAATCAGAAGTAAAACCTTCCAGGTTAAAGGGACAGGAAAAGACTTGTCAGTSTCTGACAATGAGGTTTGCTTCTTTCTCTTGTGCATGCTCTTGCACAAAGCTGCATGTACAGCTTAGACTGAAAGCTTCTGACCCTAAAATCAGGCTTTATATCACATGCCTCAATGAAAGGACTTGTAATAGGCTAATCCCAATGGTATCTAGTTCATGGAACACTTTCCTGGAATTTGTGCAACAACCAAATATTGCAGGCTGGTGCTTCCTAAGCTGCCTTATGGTCTGTAGGACATGGGTGCATGGGCAAATTTTTTTAGGATACAATTCCCACTGGCAGACTGATAACTTTGTGGAGTCCCAGACTTTTGTGGCATGCAATGTAGGACTCTGAGAACTACACCATGCAAGAAAAAGYTACAGAAAYAGAGACACAKAGAGAGGAACAGACAAATCYTATGGCCTTCCCTCAAGCTGTTAACCTGTAATATGTGTTTTTGACCTGCAGMCCAGGGAAGGTCCCTCCTGAAGTGGCTCCCATGCTGCACACTGGTGTCAAGGCCCACAAGCTGTCACTGGACATTCATGTTGCACCTCCTGCTTGGCAGCCCCAGCATAAATCCAGCTGGAGAGTGGGACAGTGGTTCCCACATTTGATTTAGCTCATTTCTGGAAGCCATTCTCACAGACAGGGCATGCCCCTGGCCAGGCACCTAACCTGGTGCTTACCCCGAAATTACAGCCCAGACCAAGAGTCTACAAAATCAGGGGGGTGGTATGGGGGTGTGGTTTTCAGTACATCCCATTTTTCATCCCAGATGATGTTCTAACTGCAGGCTTGTTTGTGGAGCCAGAGTTAGACTGGGACTAGATGCAGATTGGGTTGAGTCCCCTYGCACTCTCTCAGGGGGAAAGTGTCCTCTTTTCCCCTGACAGGGAGAGGACAACTGAGGAGGACACAAGASAGTGCAGAGGTGTCCAGTCATGGCCAGAATGATGCTGGTCTAAAGGGGACCTGGGAATTCTACCTGTGGCCACAGAGCTCAGGTGTAATCCCTGGACAGGGGAAGGCACAATGCAGGGTGGTTGCTGTGGGGCTGGGGCTACCTGGTGCAGTCCTCACCTGGTATTCTTGGGGTCTTGTGATCCCTCAGCCTTGCATCCCAGAAGATCTCTGAAACAAGAAATAATGCTAAGGAGCCTCCCATAACCCCGCCATAACTACACAAGGTAATCTTCTACTCCCCTCCTCCCTACATCTGCAGCAGCTGAGCTCTTTCTCTCAAAGTATGACAAATCCTTCTGCAGAATTAATTTGATTGTTATTTAAATCAGCAGCTTTCAACCTGCAGCCCATTAAATCCCACTGGTACCAGGTAAGTAGCCAAAAATGTGAAGTCTGTTATCAGAAAGCTTGAATTTGTCACAGGRGGATCCCACATCTGTTGGGGGAAATATCTGAGGCCATAAATATAAAATAGTCCACAGCCTCCCAGATGTGAAACATCCAATATTTTGGTGGAACAACCTTCCTTTGGAGTTAGTTTAGCCATGAGATAAAAATAGCCGAGGCTAACATTTGGAAAAGTCATCTATGTTCTGCAGATTTGTAAAAAGCTGTTGTGCAAACCCAGTTGTGCTATGGCTGTGTCATTTAATATCACAGGGATTTAAAATTTGGCCAACACAACTGGCTAGCCAGTTCTTTCATAATCTTAAAAAAAAAAAGCAAAATCATGTATTTTCTGTGTGGGGCTCTATTTGGTTTCTTGCACGCTTTTAGCTCTTTCTCCATTGCTTAACTGCTTGCATAATACATTACAATTATAATTCAGGGAGAAAAGCCTTTTGTGGCTGCCAGTGGCAGTAGAAAATGTTTTACCAGTGAAGTCAGGCAGGCATTTTTATTGGTGACTGAGGAAGAGGAGGAGGTTAAGCCATGTGAAGCTGTTTTTATGCTCCAACATTCATTAACAAGACGAGGCAGGGACTGTATTTGCTCCCTGAGGGACTGGTGGTCAATACTGCAACACAATTTCATTCTGCACAAGGAAAGCTCAGCTTAAACCCTCTGAAGGTAGAGGGTGAGTTAAGCAGATGCTGTTGCTTCACCTGGTGAAGGATATAAAAAAAGGGATTTGGCATATAAAAAAAGTTTCTTGCCTGTGAGGTCATCTTGACACATCCATAGTTATTGAGGATAACAMAGAATTAGACAACATTAATGACACAAAATTACTCCTGGGTCTTTGCAGTATGATGGCAAATGTCCATGTTGAAGTAGGCAGATGTTATTTGCCTTGGTTTGCAGATGTGGAAACCRAAGCACAGAGGTGAGCTGCTCAAGATTACAGGAAATAACTGGCAGRACTGCAACTAGGACCCAGTCCTGCTTTTTTTATTCTTTTTCTAGAATGYCCTTGTGTGACATGTTCCCTGACTTTGTATTATGCCTCTCTAGCTTGCCCCTGCACTGCTGAACTTCTGACACGTCATGTGTGGCTGTGGGTCAGCAACTGGRCATCCCTGGGGGGCTGAAATGGTTGATCTCCCCTTCACCTTGGGCATGAGTTAGCCACACTCCTGATCCCTTGCTCTCTGGAACATTTTAAGCACCTTGCCTGMACTGAGCTTCCTACAAAAGCACCTTCATCCCTGGACATTATTTAAGAAAATGTTCTGTAGCTTTTTTTCAGAAGTGCTGTAAGGGCACCTGGGCAGGAGGTTGGATCAGCTGATTTCCTGACATCTGYKCCAGTCCTACCTGATTTTATCTGAATGACTAAAGAATTCTGACACCCTATTTTCTGGCTGGGATAGTGCTGAGGAGCCTCAGCTGTTTGTCACCTGTCATCTCATGAGTTGTGATGGCTCCAGTTCCTCTCTTCCAGAGCTATCACTGCTGGAACCCCCTGGAGGCAACCAGGCAACCAGGGATACCAGGGTTGCAGTCTAACCAAGGGCTGATGGTTTGGCTCTCAYAGCTGCTGGGCATCTGTCAGCAGCAGGAGCCTCTCCAATTAGCTCAGAGCTGTCCAGAGTACATTTGAGTTTCATGCTCTGTCCTTCCCAGCAGCTTTGCCAAGGTGGAAGCACCAAGGAGTGAGGACAGGCAGTGCCCAGAGCCCAGAGGAGGAGTGCCTGACTCCTGCCTGTGTCTCACTGCAAGTCTGGTGGGAGTCTGGGAAGAAAACACTTTCTGCAGCTCAAGAGCTTGTCTGGACAAAGGAGGACTGCACAGAAGACAGCTATGAAGAATGAAACCTAGATTTCACACTAACACCTTTTGCACCAGACCATCCTCTTCCTCCCTGCCCCCATGAAGGTAGAATGATAACGTTCWCATGAGACAAATAAGTTGTTGTCCTTGGCAAGTGCTGATATTCTTAACTGAGTGGTTTTTCTGGTGTCATAATTTAATGAAATCTAAATATTAATCCAATTATTCTCAGCATCTTCAGAATGTGATTTTACTACTACTGTGAGTTTTGAGTTGTCACTGCTTTGAAATCTTTCACTTTAGAGTTCTTAGACATTACATGCATTTATGCCTGTCACATTGCATTCTCCTGCTTGCTTTTGAAAAGAAGGAATCATTAATGTGTTTTTTTTTTTCCTCATGGTAAAATACATTTTCTCTTTCTACAATTACATTGAAACAGAGAATAAAAATTGAGCCTTCATGCTTTTTTTCAGTAAATTGAACTATTGTACACTGTTTTTCTCTCATATTTTGCACTGACTTATATTTAATGCATGTCATTGTCATTTCTTCTTGCAGGAAATTTAGATGGTCCTTTCAATGCAACACATCACATTTCCATAGACCTTGATTTGCTTTMTTTTAATTCTTCTGTTCTTTGGAAGTGTCCTTTCCTGCACACAAATACAAAAAATATTTCATATTACTCTGTGGATCCCAGCATAAAATGTGTTCCTTTCCAGTTTGGAAAACAAAAACAAGAAAACTTGTGGGTTGAAATAAAGGAAATTTAATAAATGAAGATAAAAACCTCCACAGGTAATGCAAAGTAAATCACTCACCATCTCCCACAAGCAGACCAATGTCAAGCCACTTACTGAGCAAGAGCACCTTTAGAAACCTGAAACACCCCCTTCTTCCTCCCCCCAGTTTCATCGTTGGCATGATGCTGCACAGCATGGAAYATCCCTTTGACCTGTTCAGACCAGCTTTCCCAGCAGTGCTCCCTCCCAGCTCCTTGCCCACTGCCAGCCYACTCTCTGRGGGAAAGCAGAGTGAAGAAATGAGAAAGCCTGGATGCTGTGCAAGCATGTTCAGCAATAGCTGCAACCCTGTGWGCTATCAACACTGGCTTAACCACAGATCAAAACACAGCACTGTCCCAGCTGCTGTGGGGAAAGCTGACTCCATCCTGGCCAGACCCAGCCCAAATGCCTGCCCAGGAGGGAAAAAGGGGTTGAGGCTTTCTCCCCATGCTTACTYCTTTATCCCAAGGCTTGGTAGGCTGCCATGGAGGGACAGCCTKGGGGAGCACAGTGACCCCCAAACCAGTGCCAGCTACTTGTGTCCTTGTTTCTCTGACATCCCTGGGATGTCTGATGCCCATTTTTATGCTATCAGACAGCTTCAGCACAAGGGTACATTCACAAGCTGCCAGCACATGGCTTCTGGAAGAWATGCTTTCAAATCCTCTTTTGGGACATGAGGGAATTCAATTTACYATGTTTGCCTTAGGTTAAAGAGGTTGATGTTGAACATTTCTGCATTTAATGGGACACGATGCTTTAGGTACGTGCTAGATGTGCTGTGCAAGTACTGGATAGACCCAGCCTAGGCTGGAGCCATGTCTGCCTCTTTTCTGTGACATGGACACTGAAAAGCTCCCTCTGACAGCATGGGCCARCCCCAGCCTTGCCTGGGGCTGCAGCTGGAGGCCCCAAAAAATTTAAACCCCAATATTTGTGTGCCTCAGCCTGGTATTGAGCAGAGGTACTCCTCCAGCTGACTTGGTCTGTGATGCCATGGCTCTGCTCTCCCATCCATGCTCACAAGCACCTCCTCAGAAAACATCTGGAAAAACAATGATCCATTTCTTTCTGTTCTTTCTTTAACTATCCACCCTGATCTCTAGGCTTTAAGCAGCCAKTGCCCTAAAAACATAACAGGTTCACTTCTGTGCTCTGTTAAAGACAATAAGCAAGACATRGGGAAAATTTCAACTTGAAATGTACATTCTTTTGTGGATCTACTGATGCTTCAGAATGAATCTGTGCATCTTATATCCCAAGGATAACAAAGGCAATTCAGAAGCATGCTAACAGTTGCCAATAGTAATATGATCYGCRTGTTGTGGAATCAAGAKTCAAATAAAAATCCTAGTGTCAGGMAATARCTCTGTTTATAATACTATCTATAAGAGCTATAATGAGGCAGAGGGATGAGAAGGGGGCCTGAAGCTGTAGGTATTTCATAGACTGTCACATTGCAAGATGGAGCCAGATCCATCCACATAAATATTTATATTAGAGAGACAAAAGTGCAGCAAATTCGTGGCTGATGGGAAGTGTCTTCAGCTGATGTGAATTTTCATGGCTTGTGCTTTCCAGCAAGGCTGTGACAATTCACATCAGCAGAGGAGCTGCTCCCTATAATTAGCCAAATACTTGCAACAGGGACTRCAGTCACCTTCCCATCAACCCTGCTCTCCACACACAGCTGCTATTTAACCAGTCACAAAAATGCTGCTATCAGAGATCTCGACAGCACACCGAACAGAGTATCTGGAACTTGGGCTCCCTGCGAGATGGCAGCAGCATTAATTCATGATCTTTAGTTGTATTAGATGATCAAAGATCAGCAGATCAAAGGAGACAGTTCCTTCCACAAAACACTGGATTCAGGATTTGGGCTGGGTTGTCACAGGGGAGGCAGTGCAGGAGGAGGACAGCTGAGCTCCCCTGTGGGAAGAGGGGAGAGCACAAGGGGCTACTGCTGCTTGTGGCCCAGGTCACTCCCATACACTCCAGGGGTGGTGAAATTGTGTTTTACCCTGAGCATTATATCCAGGAAAGCCACCTGTCAATACAGAGAAAACAGCAGAAGGGGGTGAAGAGGTCTTGGCCAAATGCCCTCCATCACATTTTTCTGGGGGCAGCAGAGTAAAGGACAAGCTTTCCCAGCCTGGCTGCAAGGTGTGGGAGCTTGGGCTGTTCTGTGGGGCACTGAGGAGGCAGTGGTGGAAGGGTCCCTGGTGGGCTGGCAGCCCTGTCTCATCACTGCAACCTGCTGGAAAAATTGGCCAGAAGGGGCTTTCCTAGGGCTGCACAGCCCCATCAAATGGCCAGGCAACATCAGAGCTTATCTGGGGAAGATGCCTACAGTATTAGAGAAAGGCATGGACAAGGCAAGTATCTAGAAACTGGAAACCAAAAAGAGCACAACATTTCATTATGTAAAGTGAACAGAAAGCCCATTTCTGATGCACATACAACCCTCACTGTTCTCCCTATAGGCCAAGAAGTTGCCTTCATTAGGAATGACCCTGTAGCTCACTTCCAACATCCCAAACCTTTCCCAAGAGCTTCCCTGCTCCAGGCATGCCCATGCTGAGACCATGCCAGGACACTGTGGACAACTTCTACATGACATCCCTTAGCTTGACTTCTKGCATGAGCCTGCTGAGGCTCTGGTCTGCCATCACCAGTGCCCTGATTAGGCCTTTCAGACAAGGACCATGGCACTCTGCCCCAGCATTTTCACGCTCATCTGTGCTGTGCTGTGCAGGTGAAGGGTTTGGCTGGCCTGGCCACCCCATCCTCCTTGCCAGGCCCCAGGGAAGGCAAGGGAAGTTTCCCCAAGGGAAGGCAGTTTCTTCAGGAAATGAATGCTATTTCAAAGAGACATTACCCATCAGAAAAATCACAAGCAARTGACTTTTTCTGAGACTTTTGCAGCACTACTGCCTGCTTGGGCTTCCACACCAGCCTGCTCCTTGGAACAACCCRGGCTGATGATTTTTTGGCAGCTTATACAGAATTTGATTGCTTTTGCTCTGGACTGTGACTCTGTATTTCTATTTCAGGCCTGGAGGATTTGCAGAGTCAGAGCAGACCMAGGGACACTCAGTCCTAAGGGATGCCTTCAAAAGCATCCAACCCCTCTATGTGGAAGCTGCCCTGGACATTCCTCCAGTGAAATGCATGAAGTCTCCAAAGAAGAGAACTTCAAGGTGCCTTCACACACTGGCACAGATCACAGAAGTATTATTTGAGCAGAGTAAAGGCAGTGGAGTAGGAAACATTCTCCTTGGCATCACAGCAATATGAAGAGAGGTGTTTTCTATCACTCTCCTCCCTGACTCTACCTTCTCACAGCACTTCTGCAGCTGGTTCTTTGCCAAATAGGTGCAGCCTTACTGTGCTGGTCTTGGCTGGGGTGCAGTTAATYTTCTTCAKAGTAGCTGGTAGGAGATTATATTTTGGATTTGTGCTGAAAACAGTGTTAACAATTTGAGGATGTTTTAGTTATTGCTGAGCAGTGCTTACACAGAGTCAAGGCCTGTTCTGCCCCTCACTCCAGTGAGGAGGCTGCGGGTGCACAAGAGCTTGTGATGGGATATAGCCAGGGCTGCTGACCCCAATGGATCCAAGGGATATTCCAGACTACATGGCATCATGCTCAGCACATAGAGCTGGGAGAAGAAGCAGGAAAGGGGCATGCTAAGAGTGATGGTGTTTGTCTTCCCCAGTAAGTATGATGCACGAAGGGGATGGATGAACGCCTGCCCRCCCATGGGAAGTGGTGAATTAAGTTTTTGCTTTGTTTTGTTTGAGTGCACAGGGCCTTTGCTTTACCTATTAACTGTCTATATCTCAACCCAYGAGTTTTCTCAGTTTTACTCYTCCAATTCTCTCCCCCATCCCACTCAAGGGAGTGAGTGAGTGGCTGTGTGGGGATCAGTTGCCAGTTGGGGTTAAACAAGGACAATTACCTTTAAGCAAACACCACTCAATTTATCAAAGAATAACTGAAAAAGTAAATTGCTTTCTGACTTCAGCTTTAAGCCATGCCCTTCATGTGGGATTTAATTGTGGGGGCTCCAGAAAACTGCAAACAGAATTTCCATGATATTTTGGGAAAGGATGTGTGTGTGTTTGTGATGTGGATGTGCTTGTTTATATGTATGAATATGGGTATGTTTATATACATATATATATATGTTTTGCTTATTGTCTTTTAGGTATGTATGTCTACAGAGAGAGAGAAAGACAGCAAAATGGGTGRACACTGCCTTTCATCAGCACAGTCCTGCAGTGAGCCATGTCCTTGCCTTTTCCAGGCTGTCTCCAGGCCCATGTGCAGTGCCACCACAGGCTGCTCCTGCTTGCTCACAGGATGCAGATGCTGTAGCAGCCTCAGCTCATGGCACCACTCCTCCATGCACCCYCAGATATGTTGGGCAGCCCAGCCTGGGTGGCAGATGGAGCCTGCCCCCAGATCTGCCCTGCCAGGGAGACCCAGAGTGGGCAGATATGGGGTAGACATGGGGCTTTCCTCAGCCCTGTGCCCTCTGCCCTGGGAGCAGGAAGGAGCATGAGCTCACAGACTCTGCCTCTCATCACCATGGAACCACTCTTTCAAACACAGTGGAGACAACAGCATCACCCCACCATTGCTGCTTTATTTCCACACCCATTCTGGGCATGAACAAGCAAAGCCAGACAAAATAATCATCTCAGTTGTTCTGGGGTTCTCTACGTTTGACTGCAGTCATTGACATGTGCAAAGCAGTGTGCTCACACTGAGGAGATCACCATGACCTCCCCCTGCAGCCCATCTGGTCAGKAAGAGCTTTGGACATGCCAGACCAGTGCCAGGGGTCTGGTCTCACAATCTGGGGAGGCCACCAGGATGTGGCTGGAACATGGGGGCCTCTGCTGGGCCATGTGGAAGGCTAGGAGCCTGTTTTGTGGTTACAGCTTTAGTGCAGGCTGCTGTGCTAGGGGTTGTAGGAGAAAACAAAGAATGGCTGTGGTGGTTGTGGCTGGCCACACCACCAGGCTGACCAGTAGTCTAGGCAGAATGGCTGGCAGAGAGAAAACCCTAGGATGTAACCAGGGATTTTGTAAGTTCCAGGCCATGGGATCCTTGGTTTGGGGATCTGCAAGGCAGGGAGGATAAAGCTGCATTTCACAGTGATGAGGGCTGGAATAGAATTCTGGGTTGTGGGCAGTGTGGGTTGGAAAGAGCGAGCCCATGGTACCTTCCTGCTGTTCATTGCAGAGGGGTTTCATGGTTCTGCCCTGCTGCATCAGACAAGCTCTGCAGACCTCAAAAAGCTCACTCTTTTTATTATGATCAGAGTATTGGCACATGTGGTGTGATTTGTGCCACTTCTCAAATCTCAGCAGCGCCTTGTCTGAGCTTTGGATAAGAGCTCAGTTCATTGGATGCTCGGTGCATCAGGTCCCCTAATTACCAACCAGCCAATCTCCAACAATATTGGAAAAACTGGGGGAGTGATCCACTAATAAATAATTACAGGAAGGTAATAGGATTAGTGTTGTGCAACCTTGGTTTATTTCATATATTAATATACACAGTTATCTATGTAATTAAGTATATTACATTTTCATTTTACAAGTAATTTTGGATTAGTTTGAGAAGTTTAGTTGATAAAGATGATGTTAGAGAAATACACTTAGATTTGTGTAAGGAAGCTTGCTTACTCTTAACTTGTGTTCTGACTAGGATAAAAGATAAGACAAAATTGACACTTGATCTTTGTTTTTGTCAGGAGATATCCAGAAAAAGCAGTTGTTCTTGACAATATTGGGGAAATTGGTTAAAAATACAGGCACAAGCAAATAATAGGTATTCCAACCTGGTAAAATACAATGTGATGTATGCAGTAACAAAAACCACWAGTCATGTTTGCCTAATAAGGTGGTCTATTTGGCAGAGCAGTAGTTCTGGAAGAGATTAGGACTTACTGCTGCATGATCAGTTGTAATGAAATTGTAATATGACATCGAGGTCAGTGCTGTTCTTGAAGGCAGTCCCCTGCTTGTCACTGAGCAGGACTTCTGTAGGGTTTGTTGTCTCTGTATTTGGCATGGGTGAGCTGTAATGTGCTGTCCAGTCCTGGACTTCACATTCCCAGAGTGATATTAAAAAAAATCAGAGAAATTCCTGCATAGACCAACACTGTCTGAAGGCCTGAAGAACCTCTTACAGGAGATCCAAAGCCTACCTATCTTCTTCTCTAAACATTCTACAAGACCCTGTATAAAGGTTTTGATGTTACAGGTAAAGATACAACAACTCTGCATTTAGAGTTGATAGATAGGTTTWAGCAAGAAATAATAYTTTCACCAGTGAAGCTGATATTTGTCATACATTTGCCATCCCTGGAGAAGTTTCTAGTCAATGTTTCTCTGAAGGATACCCTCAGATTCAACTGTAGATACTGAAACTGAATCAAGGACTAATTAATCAAGGAAWTAGGTAAAGTCTCAAGCAAATTACCTTCATTATTCTTCCTGGCCATGGTTAGAGGTAATCACACAGTTCATACCTAAGCAAATCTGAAATTCCAAGTTTGAATTCCATGTTTTCATACTGTACAACATTCAACATATTGGTGAAGGTTCTGCAGGAGCACAGTTTTTTCCAGTGACTGCAGGGCAGCCCATGGACTCCTCCTCCCTGCTGGGGAGATGCAGTGCTGTGGTACCTGCTGTGTCACAGCTGCTGGCTCTGTGGCTCTCAGTGTGTGCCTGAGCAGCAGAACAGACTTTCATGGTGTATCTAAAACATATCAGATATAAACTATAGAATCCTATTCCTTATTTGTCTTTTGTCTTTGTGARCAGTAGTGTAACCTCCAGGCCTATGTAGTGAATGTGGAGGGAATTGTGACTGGTGAATTTGCAGGAAGCCACCTGTGCAGGGGAGCTGGGATGAAGGGCTGCCTGGAAGCAGCACCCAGGGCTGGCTGGCAAATCTGGCTGKGTGTGCTGAGCTGCTCCAGCACACGGCACCAGCCATCAGGACAGTCCCCAGTGCCAGCAGACAAGGAACACCCACTCTTTTGCTTCATGCCTTGTCAGTGTGGGTTGCATCATGCCCCCATCTCATTTCGTTCAAAACAATGGGATGCTCTAATCTGCGAATCTTCTCGTGCGTCAGGGGTGGCTTTAAGACAAAGCTGTGTTGTTATCACCTGCTTCAGCCTTGGGTTGCCAAATCAGTGTCTGTTGGTAGATAACCAGCCTTGGGTTGCCAAATCAGTGTCTGTTGGTAGATAACCAGCCTTGGGTTGCCAAACCAGTGTCTGTTGGTTGCATCTTTGTACATAACAATTTACCTCTCAGATTGTAAACAAGCATTTCCTGAGAAGACTATGTGCAATTCTGCACAGCACACACAGGTCTGGGTGCATTACTGTGTCCTTCTCATGAGACCATGGAAACTCCAGTACCACTGGAATTTGAATTAATGCTGTGATTGTGTGTGTGTGTGTGTGTGTGTGTGTGTGTGTGTGTGTGTGTGTACAGACACTCTTGTTTATAGGGAGAGCTGTAGATAAAAGGCATATACACTGCAGACTACATTTAGTATAAATTACATGTAAATAATGTAATCATGAGGAAATACAGTGTATTTATACAAACCTACATGCGCACACACATATATCTGTATGTGTGAGTATGAGGAGAGAGGGACTATGAGGGTACMGCCACTGCACGCATGCCCATCACTTTTCACCTTCAGCCTGATGTGAATCCAGAGCTCCTAAAGGGCACCCAGCTGACAGCTCAGGCATGAGTGCTTCTCATTCTGCCCAGTTCAAAGCTGTCAGCAGTCCTGTGAGCTGCTTGATCCTGTCCTTTCTGTGCACAGCAGCTTAGCCTGGATGGACCCATTTCTGGTGGGATAAGAKCCCAAGGTTTCCTGGGACTAAAAACTAACCTTGGGACTAGATCTGCACAAGCAGTTCAGACATAGGACCTTTCTTCTCTACAAGGACTATCTCTGCTAGCACTCCAAGCCCATTTTTAATTATTCCTTTGAGAAGACTAAGACCTTGAAGAATTTTAGACTGAAGAGCAAAAAACTAAACATCTGCCAGTCTGTGTGACTCTGTTTAACTCTATTTTGACTTGGAATGCTAATTTAAAAGCAAGCAGCCAAGAGCACAAGGAATTTCTGATTATCCTGTGCTGTTACAGACAAGAAGGTTCAGGAAGAAGAACAAGCCAGATGTCATCAGTATTGCTTGAAACTCTTCTTTCAAAGGGCACAGACGTTAAGAGTCTRGYTCAGTGAGAAATGCTAGCTGCTTCKACAGGCTTCTTGCTTCTTTATTCTTTCATTAGGGTTCTATGTTCAAATACAGTAGTATTTCCTTTCCCAGCTCAGACTATTAAATCTTTGTAAATATATATGTTCCTCCCATTCCTTATTTGGGATTTCTTTAGCAGGGTGCAATGCAATTCTATGAAATCCAAGAGTTATTCTTCAAAGGCTTTTATACTGTGTTTGAAAAAATCCCAACATCTATRACATGGGAACTGCCTCAGAACCCTGTCTTGATTTACTGACTACWTGATGGCAATAAAGTTGGCAAAGTTTTATTTTTTACCTGACAAAATAAAAAATATMTACACTTTTATCAGATCCCACTTTAGAAGCAGAGTTAAAAATCATGGTTTTAGGGGCCATCTGAWGCTTTGTTTTGTATCTTATAGCCACACTACAAATTATGTTCTGCAACCACTTCTTGGCTTGTTTAAAGACAGAAAAACAAGGCATACACAGCTGCATGCTTTAAAAAGGYACCTGAGATGGTTTTGTAAGTCCTTCTTGACTTGTTTTAAGAGGTTTGTGTAGTACAAGCTATTTTTAACTGCCTCTTGCTGTGTGAGGATGAGCACTGCAAGCACAGAGYCTTCTCTGCAAGACCTGAGCCTGCTGCGTAGGTGCACCTGCTGGAGATGTCCTTTTGTCAGGCAGGCATGAGGGAGGCAAAGGTATTTTTAGTATTTCTACATATGTATTTTTCTCTTCTAATCCATGAAGGACAGCATTTTGGGACAAGGACTGTGTCATCTAATGAGTCACAACAGTTGCCTGTAGGACAGTTTGTTGTTTCCAGCCAGCACATGGCTTGCTATCAGTTCTCAGCAGCTCAGACCTTGGCTCTAAGTGAACCCTTTGCCCCAGTATTTCACCAGAAATTATGCTCACACACATCCTCCCACTTGTCATTTCACAAGACTGTTTAGTTCTAGTGCCAGGGACTCTGCCTTCCTGTTAAAGGTACAATCAAAGTGATATTTCTGTGATATTCTGCTTCTCCTATGCTTCTYCCAGCCTGGGGCAGGAGTCACCCCACAGCTGCAGCAGCTGCTCACCACAAGCCCCTTTTTTAGCACTCCCCAGGATGCAGATCAGATTTGCTTATTTGCACTTTGGTGCTGTTCTCAAGGCTTTCTTCCCAGACCAGCTCAGGCTGTGGAGAAGGAGCACATCCCTTACAGCCACCCCATCATCCTTTCCTCTGCAGCCAGGCTGATGCTGGGCTGACACTGCATACAAGGTCCAGAGGAGGGGCTCCTCCAGATATTTTGACTCAGTCCATGAGATTGCTCCAGAGGATGCAAAATCTCTCTTTTTTTCCTTTTTTTTTATTTTGTTTCATTTTGTTTCTCTACTTCTCAGGCTGTTATTGTGGGTGGAAACTGATCTTTCATCTCCCCTTCTGCCCTGCCCAGTTGGATTTCTTTCCATCTGCTTTTTTGGTGGCCAGGTTGCAACCCAGGGCTTATTAGTTCCCTCTCCTCTCCTCATCTTGCATCTGTCTTTGAAAATRCTTCATCTGATTTAAGCCATTCTTGCAGACAATTATTTTTGTCTGCAAACAAGATTCTGACTGAGACTTCTGCATAGCTTATATCAGAATGTGATTTGAAAAATGACTGCCTTTCCTTGGCACCTGGTGATGTTTCATGGGCTGAGCTTTCGAATGCAGAGCTTGGAAGGATGAAATATAGCACTAACCTTTAAGGCTTCTCCAGAAACTCAAAACATGGCACTGATCAAATGTCAAGAGCAGTGCTCTTAGATATTTTATCTCAGTTATATTAATTGAAAACCCAAGCAATTTGCTACATGTGCTGTAATTGATGATGCATCACTGGATTAAATAATTATATAATGATTATTACTTATGCATTATTCTCCAGTTTTTCCATATGCATACTTTTAAATGACATTTATTTGAAAATATAATGAGGGATATGTGCATGCCTGTAGTATATGGCTTTGGGCTCAGTCATTTCAATGTGCATGAACAGAAAAACAGCAAAATTTGATTTAAAAGTATTTTGAAACACTTCTCTTCTGAGAATTAGAAATCAGGGGCTACATTCAGGATCTRCTTCAAAAAGTCCTCAAGACCAGGGTCAGAAACCAGACTCCTTTGCTGAGCTATACTGAGCTTTGTAAGGTCAGGGAAGAGATTGTATGACACACTTCTACTCCAGGAAAAACGACCTTGATCAGAAGGTGTCTGATTTCCTGAATGTTTGTATCAAGTATTATGTATTCATATACATAATCAAGTTACCAGCCCCTGTATGGTCCTAGCCTAGCAGATCATGTGTGGATATGGTGATCTAAACCCTGTGCAATTATTTGGGCTTTGAGAGGCTACTTAGGTGTATGAAGTAAAACAATCCTGTGTCTGTAGTCTTCATGGCAGTTTTGCAAGACCTTTGTTCCAAAACTGGCTTCATGCAAGAGAGTCCTTGAGCCTTCATGGAAATTGGATCTTGAACTGCTTCTGTAGGTACACACTTTCTTACTTTTGCTACTGCTCATGCTGGGGGACAGAGCTCACCTGGGGACACTGGCAGGGATTGAAAAATGTGTTCAAAACCATCTTCAAAGCAACATCAGTTGAAAATGAAGCATTTTCTAAAGGGGTTTGCTGTTGAAAACCGTGCAAAACTGTATTTTGTACATCTTCAGCATCCAGTGGTCAACCCAGACTGCCATGCAGCCATCATGATGTAATTKCCACCCTACTCTGTTGGTCTCATAACTGGAATTTGCTGCATCCAGCAGCTCAAACTACAGGTAGTACTGACTGAACCCTTTCTGCAGCATTGAAGCTCTGGGTGATCTTAGGACCAAAAGGATGGAAAGGCTTTATCCTAAGTGAGATGGGTTTACCCTAATCATAAAAGATTTCCCAAGAGAGCTTACAAAATCAACTGAATTTTGAATCAAATGTGCTTTTATAGACATCCTGATAGTCCTTTAAAGCTCATCAATTCAATACCAGCTATTGTGGTAAATAACTTGATGGTAAAATTGCTTCAGCACAGCTTTCAAGGGAGGTATCTAGCTGACAGGTCAGCAGAGGAAAGGCAATTCGGAAAAAGTTCCCTAATGCCTTGACATCAACAAAAAATTCATGTATTCAACCTGTAACAACACCAGCTTCTCTCAGATGARTTGCTTCTCCCAGGAGCACAGAGAAAAAGAAAGTAAATATCCTTATTACATAGAGGAAACACAGCAGGCAGCAGTGTGTGTGTCTCCATACACACGTGTGTGCATGTGAATACATTGCAYACATACAACAGTGTGTAATCCAGATGTAAATATAACAGACTTGGAAACACTGSAATCCAGCAAACACTCCAGCAGAGCCTTACCACGTGCCATTCCTGCATGTGGTAATCTTTATGTATCACCTAGSTTGTTTACCCAACTGCTGCTAGAAAAAGTTATCGAGCTTGTTTGCTCAGTTCCTCAGAGYAGGACTGAAATTCTGCTCTACTCCTTTAGACCAAGAGCTGTCTATGACTCTGAAGTTCCTGAAGCACAACTGGATTTGACAGKAGCAAGAAGCAGTGCTCCTAAAATATTCATGTAAACATTTTGCTTAAAACATTTGAGGTAGGCCAGACTTCTAAAAATAAAAGCAGAACAAAATCCCAAAAGAATGTGTAGTTTTCTGTTGTCCTTTATGACTGTTTTTTCCTCTTTCTAACTAGGGTAGAAATACTAGAAAATATTKGTAAATCCAAGCTTAAAACTCTCCTGTAGTCCCCAAGAATTCTACTTCGATTTGCCTGAACTGATCTGATCACAGTGTGTTGTTTGAAAAACCATTCTTGAGATTCATCTTGATCAGTTATGGCTACTTCTGTGTTTTATGTTGGTCAAATCCTGCTCAGAATGCAGTGTACACCCCCCTTTTAAATTAATTTTACAGTAGGTTTGGGGAAAGTTTACATGAGATGATCTTCCCTGCAACTTTCTCTTCGCCATATGAACAGGGCATATTTCTCATGCTGGTTAAACCAACTGATGGAGATGAGCTGGTAACACATAAATTGTGATAGCCTGTRTTCAATTTCCYGGTGGAAACATTTCTCATGAAAAACTGGCAATGCTTTGGCAGATTTTTGGGAAGAGGATGGAGAGGGGATGGAAGTGAACAGAAGGCAAAAAGAGATGGATTTTTTTTAATAGTGCTGTTAAATATTAAATAGGTGCATCCAGTTTCACTTAATCATGTTATTTTTTATTGTCCTAAACTGGGTTTTTTCTCTAACAGATTATAGAGATTCAAAATATATCTGTTGGTCTGCAGTGACTGCAGGATACCCCCTATCCATCAGTCTCAGACCAGATGTTGGTGAAACATTCTGCYCTACAGATACCAACTGTCTTATCTTCCACTGATCTTGTAAAGGAATGCCATGACCAGGAAGCCAAAGGCAGAGCAGTGAAATAATCCAGCTCCTCCATCTTCTATCTACCAAGGAGCAGACTTGGTTTCCAGAGGGACCATCCCTCATTCTGTACATGTCACAAAACTTCAGACAGTTTCAGRTACCCCTATACCAGTGTGCCAAACTTTCTTCCAGCAATGAGGTAGGCAATCCAAGAGCATTAATCAGATGTGATGACATCACAGAAGTTAATTACAGTGAAGCCACAGTGTACAGGTACTGTACACTGACACATGGGCAGCACACAGGAGGAATAACAAGATTTGCCAGACATGGTATGATGCCTCACCACCTGAACTGCTGCCATGGATGGATGCTGGCTCTCCAGGAAGGACAGGCTGGAAAAGCARGGAGGGAGTTTGCCCTTCATGTGCAAGAGCAGGGACACTGAAAAGAGCTGTGCCTGGGGTGTACCATGAGCCAGCTGRGAGTTTATGGGTGAGGATTAGAGGGCTGACCAATGCTGTGATTGGTGTCTGCTACAGACCAGATCAGGAAGAGTATTTGCCACAGGTCTCTGGTGCCTGTGATTCTTGAAGGCARATCTCATCAGTAAAGAACAAGGCAAAGTGGGCATTGATGGTCTTGATCCTACCCAGGTTTTAGTTGCTGTGTCCAAAAACTCTTCTAGACAAACCAGTGAAGCATGGACAGATAAATGCACAGTGAGGTGGGGATCAGAGACACAAAGTCCAAACACAGGCTATTCACCAGCTGATTACCCCAGAGGTCATTACTGTCAWCTGTCTCCATTAATGCCCTGGACGAAGGGAGAGAGGGCACAGCAGTCTGGGAAAAATGGTTGATGCTCCAGGACATTTTGCTGATATTCAGAGGGACCTGCCCAGGCTGGAGGTGGACAGGAACTTCATGAGACACCGAGTCCAGCACCAGAGCAGGAATATCTTTAGGCAGAAGAACAGGCTGGAGGACARTTTTCTGGAAAGCATCTTTAGAGAAAAGGACTTGGGCATCCTGGTGGACAAGCTGGCCTATGGGGCAGCAATGTGTCATTGCATCAAAAGAGGCCACCAGCCTCCTGGACTGCATTAGGCAGAGCATCAGCAATAGATTGAGGGAGGTGACCCTTCCCCTCTGCTCAGCACCGGTGTCTTGTGTCYCCCTCTGCACTTGCCTGTACAAGACAGGCATGGACATGCTGAGTCAGCCTAGCAAAGGGCAATGAAGATGATTAAGGAACTGGAGGATCTGGAACATGAGGAGARTTTGAAAAAGCTGGGGCTTTGCAGCAGAGGAAGAGAAGGCTCAGGGAGATCTTATCAGTGTGTATAAATAAATACCAGAGACAGACTCRTCTCTGTAGTGGCCTGTCACAGGGGAAAAGTAAATGGACACAAACTGAAATGCAGGGAATTACACTTAAACATAAAAACACCCCAATGCTTTTTTACTCTGAAGGTGTAGAACTGTGCAGGTTGTCCAGAGAGTGTGTGTGGGGCTTCTATGGTTGGAAATCTTTTAAGGTGCAAAGGACACAGTGCTAGGAGCTGACCCTGTGCTGGGAGGGGGCTGAACTAATTTATCTCCAGAGACACCTCCAAACCTCATCCATACTGTGACTCTGCATTCCTGTGGTATCTCTTGTAGGTGCCTGCTATAATCTTCAGCTCCCAGCCCAGGAAACAGGCAGGTGAAGCCTGTCCCCTCRTCAGTTAACCTGAGCCAGTGGCACCACTCACAGGAACACACCCAGAGCATGGCCCAGCACCTCATTGCACAAGTTCTTCTGCTCCAGAGCAGGGGTTCCACAGTGCCAGAGCAGCGACTCTCTGAATCACCAGAACAAGCTCTCATGAGCACCTCAGAGCACTCTCTGATATTGAGCTGAAGCAAGGAGAATAGCTTAATACGTTGATAGAACAGAAAAAAAAAAATCTTTATCCTTTTAGTCAAGCTCTCTTTCAGCTGTTGAGATAAGATGGACTAAATCCAGAGTAACTGTGAGTTTTCTTTTATTAGTGATAGAATCTGAGCTGTTGTTAGAAACATCAGGGGGATTTAGTAGGCTTAACAGTGTCTCCTAAATTCCTCAGGAGGCTTGTGAATTTGGAGTTYAGATCTATGAGCTAGGAAGTGCTTGGCACCTTATCAGCAGTGAGCTCAGCAGCCTTTGGAGAATGAAAATCACCTTTTTGTTCAACTTCCCCTGGTAGCTTGCCAACCTCCTTGTTACTCACTGAGTCAACTGTCTCTAGAAAATATGGTCTCTGGTCTAAGCCACAGGATTCAAAACACAGCTYAATARGAAAGCAGCAAGGCRAGGGGAATTATGTCATTTCATAACATCTCAGCAGGCAGAGGCAGCTCAGCTCCTTGACTGCACAATATCCTAACTACTCACTGGGGTTTGCTCAGTGGTGCCATTCCCTTGCAGGCACAGTCTTCCCTCACCATGGAGCTGGCTGACCTCTTTCCTCCTGGGAAGCACTGGGCAGGCAGGGACACAAAGTGGTAGTACAGAGGAATGGACCATGGAGAGAAAGTCAAATAACATGGGCAGGCAGATGAGCAGAACTGTGGAATCTTCTTGGCAGTCTTCTCCAAATAGCTGAAGTATTCCCCCAAAGACAGCCTCATCATGACCCTCCTGGTTCTGCTCACATGGCTGAAGTTTGCTTAAGCTGCTCTTCTGATAAGGTCATTTTAATAAACACAAATCCCACAATTACTACCATTTAAAGAGACATAGAATAAAATGGTCTTGCACCAATTACTAGGAACAGTGAATTATAATGGCAGMTATCATTAGTTTCCCTCCTTCCCTTMAAAAAAAATCCGAAATTTATATGTATTATACTGGCATTCAAGTSCATAACTGGAGAAGCTGTACCMCAATCAGAGCTGCCAAAGCCATGGTCAAGGCCCAGRCAGAGACTCCTATGACTTACACCACAAGGGATGAGAGAAAAAAATAAATACAAGGGCAAAGGAAGGGATATTTCCAAACACTTTGATTGTTCTGCAACACTACCTATTTTGCAGTCACCTTGACCAGTTGTGGAGTGCTCTCCATTAAACATTCATCATTTGCTATCCCATCAATCACAACAAGTGAATCAGTAAATAACTGTGATGAATGTAAGATTTATGTCTGAAAGCACTGATAATTTTTTTCAAACAAAACTCTGTCTAGCTCCAGAGGGAACACTCCAAAAACAGTCCTCATTCACAGATCCAAGCAAAAAGTGTGCAAGAAACCAGGACTTGGCTGTTTCTCCCATGTTAGGAATTTGGATTTGAGATGCTTCACTCTTAATTTCAAGTGGCAATGTGAGTTTGCTTGTTCTGCAGCAAAGAGTGTATTGGTGGTGTCATTTCCCTCCAATAGCCCTTTCAGCTGAAATGCAGTTCATGTTCCCTTCAGCATGACAAATAACAYACTTCATCTCCCTCTGGAGCCTGGAAAATCTGAGATGAGATTGGCACTGCAATATAAAGAGAGATACTCTCAAAAGGGAGGCAGAAGTGGAAATCATCACTGGAACTCCTTGCTACTGACAGTCCTCAGATTTCAATGTAAAACTTTCCCTCATCACATCCATGCAGCACCGAGCACAAYTGCATCCTAATCTCCACTGTGGGTATCTGGCACTGCAGTAAAACAAACATTGAGCTTATAAAAACAATCCACAATCAATCACATGTGCTATTGCATGAGCCATCCATGCCCTCAGTATGATTTAAATACAGGTGTGGGTCTGTGTATGACTTCAGCTTCAGTATTAAAAAAATAACACTGTGTCCAGAAGAAAACTTTTCTGAGCTAATCCTGCATTTCAGAGCCAGACAAGTTGAGGATTCTTTTTAAAACATAAAACATGCAGTTGGTCTRCCATTTGCTGTGGGTACATAAAAGGAGTATTACACAGATAGCAAAGGAGAAATGGATGGCTCTGGCAGATGGCATCATGCTCAGGGTTAGCCAAATCCCCTCTCATGCACTGGAGCCCAGATGGCCAAGCAGAAACACTTTCTGTCACAAACCCTTTGTGTGCCTTTGAGACATCTCTGTGCTCAGAGGGGAAGCATGTCAATTCACAATCTTGCTGTGATAAAACAAAATTCGATGTATTTTGGGAAGTATGTTCATTCAGAGACCCGCCTTGGCCCCAAGGCTTTCCTTCCCTCATCTGAGCCTCTGCCTGGCTGCAGTGCTAATCACAGCTCCTGCATGTTCTAAAAGGTGGTTACCACTAATTTTGAAAGCTGGGTTTGCAAAATGACCCTCTTGGCAGGCTTCTGTCCATGTACCTCTAAAATCAGTGAGGTCTCTGAGAAGCAGGGAGATCAAGGACTGGCTGATGCAGCTGCTAAAGGAACTCAATAAGGGTGACTGACACTGGTGGAAGTGTTTTGCAAAATGCTCAACACTTCCCATTTGTTTTCCTTGTGCTCTTTAACTTATGTGATTTCAAAAAATCTGCTTTGCTCAAACCCACTGGAGGTCTGAAGCACATGGTTACACAGTGGATTTCCACCACTCCTCTCACAAATGACACCACAGGGCATCATTTGTTGGGACCTTGCAGCTGATTCCTGCCAGCTCCTTTTCATACTCAGCCTAAGTTGTCAAACACTTGAAGGCACTCTGGGAAATCCCAGCTGGGCACCATTGCAGAGGCACTGTGACCTTCTAATTCTGGATATCCTCTTCCAGGGCACTGYTGTCATGCCATGACACACACACTGACCATGATTAAGGCTTGGGTAGGTTCCAGTCACCCACTCTTGTCAATGYATCCCCAGGCTGGCACTGCCTGGCACATTCTGTAAATGCTCAACAGATACAGAGGCAGTGCTTAGGGACTGGATGAGGGGAAGAGGAAGATGAAGAAGAGTCAAAAAACAGGAGAAAGCAGTGGAGTRGGACAGGGAGGGGAGAAGTAGGGCTTGCCTCAGAGAGAAGGAGAGGAAGCATCCTACAGTTTTGTTGGGGAATGAATTACCTTTGATCTACCCTTCTCTTTTGCCTTTCCTGAAACCTGACACCATCTTATAACATCCTGTCCTGCTCCAGACTCTTTTATAGACACCTYCAATCCCTTGCACAATCTTGTCCTGTGCACGGGCTTTCTTTTTCTTCTTCCTCCACTGATTCCAGTGGCTGCTCCCTTGGTGCCTGCTCTGCCCCATCAGAAGGAGCATSTCTGTGCAATCACTTGAGCTGTGATGCTGCCACCATCATGCCCACATGTTATCTAATGATTCTCTAAATTCCTCTAAAAATCCAAAAGTCCTGTTCAGGACAATTCTGCCTCTATTGTGAAAGCTCTCATCTCCAGCACATCCTCCCTCTTCCTCCCTGGAAAACCACTCCTAGCATAAATGATTTTCCCTGTGCACACATATATGCCAGGAAATCTCTGCCATCCCTGCTGTGGTTTAGGGGCAGTGATGATGTTTCAAAGGCGGCTTTGGAGCCTGTCAGGCCAGCTGGGCAGCAGGTGCCAGGCCACASCCAGCACAGCTGAGCACAGAGGGGACAGCCCACCCCATGGCASCCCACCACTCACACCACCTCCTTTCAAACCAGAGCAGCCCCTCCRGGCAACACATGGGGCTTTAGTCTAAAGCCCAGAGCAAAACAGAGCCAGAACTGAGGCCTGAGCACCAGATCATGATCAGCAGCTAAATCATCAGGAAGATCCCTGGCATGGGCAGGGTCTGGGCAGCCTCTATGTGCCCGGCCGAAGGATGGGCTGGCTGGAGCCTGGGTCCTTGCAGGCTGTTGGGATGCAGCCTCTGATCTGGCAAGGGGAGAGTTTGGCTCCATGGACAAGCTGAACTGTGCCGGGGGCTCCAGGCCAGAGAACAGGGGTTTGTTTACTAGCAYACATGCAGCCTCAGCATCAGGTAAGTGGTTAAGTATTGTCTGCAAACTCAGAAACAAGAAACACACAGCAGTGTGTAAAGTAGTGTGGATATGGTACCACTTTATTTTTTGCAGCTTTATTGCAGGATTGAGTCAAGGTAGTCTAAATGGTCTCCCAAAAACTCAGCAAGTAATGTTCCATACCCAGGTTTTACATTCAGGATTTCATTACTTTGGGATAAGCACCTTCATTCCCATAGAAGAGAATCCTGCATATCYGCAAGGCAGTGATTTTTCCTCACAYCATTTGTCAAAATACTKCTGCTGCTCCTTCTTCTGCCATCTCTGCCTCTGCACCTTTTCCCATCACACAACCCCAGATCCAGCTGGCAGACTCTGGCAGATCATGGCAGATTCTGACTGTCAGACATGATTATATCTAACTTTAGGCTTTAGATCACTGAAACAGTAGAATGCTGAATGAGAAGTTCATCTCTGAGAAGGYGTACTTTGAAAGGGCATCTCTTGGGACATGAAGTGAAAGCCAACTGGATCCCTGCTGATGTGTTGAGCTTGGTATGGGGGGATTTATTGAATTTCAGGAGGCACTCAGAGACTCCATGCAGCTAAACCCAGTGCCTGTGCTTGAAACTGATCCCTGACAAGGAACTGGGATTATATTAAGATTAAATCAACGGTTTTTCCTACATCACATGAAGACAAATATTCATTCTCATTTAAAAGTTGTCTGTCTACAGTGCAGGAAAAAAACCTAAAATTGGACTACAGGTGGGGATTTTCCCACCTTTGCATTATATTTATCCTGCAATAACAAGCATGTCTTACCCTCTGTGAACACAGCTCACTGTGTCTGAGCAGGGTTGCACATTAAAGAACACTCATTTACTCTCCAGATTCTTCCTCCATTCCCAGTTGGAACATGTATCATCCTCACCATTTCATCTTGGCTTGGTGCAGGATACCAGGAATGACAATGTGGGAAAGGCTGCACTGGCTGGGAGYTCTGTGGGCACATGGCCACACAGCTGGGGCAGGCTCCAGCCAGCCAGAGGCACATGTGGAGATGGCAGCTCACATCCCTCTGTTTCCTARGTGGTGGCAGAAGCAGCAGCAGCCTGCAGACAGATTCTGGGAGGGTCAGGGAACAAGCCTGGAGTTTGCTCTTGTGCAAGGACTCATATTAAGAAGAGATGGCCCATTTACATTCCAACTACCTAAGTGAGCAGCTGGATCACAAACCTCAACAGGGTGCTGAGAAACCATGAGTTGTTGTAAAGGAAAAGTATTATGAATCTCTAGCTTGGGGAATTAGAACAATTTTTAATTTATTCCTATCTTTGGGTCTCAAGGTCCAAAAATGTGTGTGTAACCCTTATGGACTCTTAACCCTGACTGTGATTTCCCAGGGCTCCAGGAGAGAACACAGTAGTGCTCATGGTCAGTCTAACCAGCAGCCACAAAATATCATTGAATTCATGTGGTGCCCAGCTGCTTCCCTGATCCTGCCTCCTGTCAGGACAGGTCAGCCCATGCTGAGCTCATGCTGCCCATTCCCACTGACCACAAGCCCATGTCTCAACACAACAGCACAGTTTGTGTGTCACTGCAGCATGGGCTGGCTCTGACTGCTGTTTACTTGTAAGCAGGAAGAAGGGAGAGGGTGTTACTRCATTTGAAAAACAAGGAATTTGTTTGGTCCATGCCCTTTCATTGTTCCTGCTCCTGATTCTGTTCCACAGGCTTGTCACCCCTCAGCAGGCATGGCTGTGTGACAGAAACAAAGTTCCTTTGTTTGCTGTGGGTCCCTGGGCMCTTCTGGGACCCATCTCCCACTGGACTGTCTCTAATGCCTTTTCCTGCTGTAAGCTTTGAGGTGGCTCCCTTTCATCCTGCTTCCTCAGGGAGTTCTCCTGCACAAAAATGCTGTAGCTCTTTCCCTGACAAGTCCTTAAGACATGTTATAACYATTTTTCATATAGGTGCAAAAGAGGCTGGCAGCATTATGTTCAGATGGAGCCATTTGTCACAGGAGGTTAGCAGGGCTGAACATAATTTAATAGCATGACAAAATTCTTGTTCTGTTTTTGCTGGAACACCAAAACTGTGGGTGAGAACATTTCAGGCCTGAGATCCAGACCTTGTCACTCCTGAGTAATGGTGGGCACAGCTCCAGGGGCATTGCTGGAAGGGGAGACTGACAYAGGGTGCTAGCCTGACAATTCTGGGGGCAGCTGGTATTTTCTGAAACTTCTGCATTTATTTTATGCTGATCAGGAAAGCTCTGAGATGAGAGCAGATGGTACTGATTTGCTCAGGGTTATTGCTGGTCAAAACTAAACAGTGCTGCACTCCTTTCTCACAGGCAGCTATTAAACTGGAAATATCATTTATCCATTGGTATTTCATTGGAGCTCAGGTGGGAGTGAAGCCACACTCAGCTGGGCACTGTTCACTTGCACACAGAGGGAGTTATGGGTCTTTGTTCCTAGAAACCCAAACCTGAAGTGGAAATCCTGCATGCCCGGACCTCAGGCTGTTGCCAAATACTTCTCTTACTGTTTCAAAACCCTTTTCTCAGCAGTATGGYTTCCTCTTTCTCCCTCCCAAACCTGAGGAGATTAGATGTGGTGTTACAGCAGCTGCTGACCCATGGGCCAGCAGGACACCCTTTCAAGGCACCTCTCAGCTGCTGCAGCTCTGCTCTTGGGGTTACTGGGAGTGGCTGTGCTTCTCCTTTCTCTATCAAAACATGCCCTGACACATCCAGTCCAGCCCTCCTGCATCAATTTGAGAGCTGTTTGTTTGGTAAAATATAGGCTAAACTTGCTGTGGACACGACCATGGAGATGCATCCCTTGGGAAGTCTTTTCCTCCTTATTGAGGGAAAGGGAGATTGCACAAGAYAGTGTTGGTAACAGAAACATTTCCCTGAAGGAATTATTAACAAATCTACTGTCTTTCTCAAAGTCTGTATTAAAACTACTGATTCTGAACACTGGTCTAGCAGAKCTCAGAGGATCTCAGCAGCTCAGCATCCCATGTAGCACATCTGGGACAGGCCTGCACAATTCTTGGGGATGGGGCAAAACAGCACTTTGGAAAGACAAAGTGTCTCTAGGAACATGGAGAGCAGAAGAAACAGCACCACGAGGCAATACCCATTTACCTTTGGAAAAGAAAAAAAACAGATTGTGATCTCCAGAGGCTTTGTGAGGCCACCTTGCTTTCCCTTTTAGCCTTGGCTGATTSACAAATATACCTGTTTTGCTGCAGTGCATAAAAGCATGCAAACAGTGAAATCTACCAATACTTAGATGAAGAAAAGCCTGAAGTTAATGTAATGGTTGCCATAATAATTTACACCTAATTACAACTCATTACAAGGCTGTCTTGCTACAAATGTGACAGCAGCMAGTGATTCCCTTAAAATAATAGAACTGAGTCATAGGTTTTGATAAATAAAAGCTTAACTRCAAACACTGATTTATTATTTAGGAYAACATAATTTTTCASGGGAAGTTGTATGATCCAGAATGAATTGGAAGTGTGTTCAATTTGARTAAATTATTTCACTTAGTAACCCAAGAACAGAGATTTCCAAATGCTACAACCAGGACAGTATCTTGAAGTGGCAGGAACTGTCAGACTAAKTTCTAAGTATGAAACTCAAGTCTATCCCATAGTTACAAGTGTGATGGAGGTGGGTATCAGGGCTGTGCCCCTCTGCACACCCTGTGCACTGAATTAATGAATTCCCTGTGTGGTCCAGGAACATCCCATCTTGTCATCAGCATAGATGAGATTGTAAAGCTGTTTGAGAMAACAGATTGCCTTGAAAGCTGAACTCAACACATCCATAATTAGGTAATTGACACACARGACTTCTCCAGAGGGGAATTTTTGAAAGTTCTACATATTTCCCCAGGTAACTCCTGCTGTAGCTCATCTTTTTTGTATATCTAAATGTGTATGTGATGATTAACAGGGTGGGTGGATTGTCCCTGGCATCCTCCTGCAATTCTGTTGCTTTGGCAATTGTGGAAGGGATCAAGTTGTACATAAATATGACATTTGCAAGTAGTCAGTACAAATTGTTCCTGCAGATGCAAAAAATACTCATGTAGGACAATGTTTTGTAAATAGTTAAGGTATTTAAACCAGTTGTCACAGACAAAACAGTCCAGAATTGGGAATTTTTACTTAATTTATTGCCAGGCCACACAAGCTTCTGAGAAAAGAGAAAAAGGAACATAAACAGCTAGACTCTTAACATGAAACTCCATCCTCCCTCCTTCCTAGAGTTAACTTCCTTTATTTTTATTGCAGTCACAATTTTTTTCATCAGAATTTGCAGGCAATGGGATGGGTGGTGTGAGAAAGTGGAAGCAGAGCATGTGATGCCTTTTTGCTGCCCACGGAGCTGTTTCTACTGCATTGCTCCTCATGACTCCTGACACTCTGAGCAATGGTTTCCACCACACTGCACAACATGTTGCACACTTCCTTGCTGTCCTCCCTGTGTCCCTGCTCTGACACAGCTCACTCACGGGTGTGTTTTTTAACCATGTGGTTTCCACGTACTTCAGGGCAGGCTGGAATCATCTTTGGCAGGCAGCAAGGCATGGGYTCACCCCAGAGAGGCCAACACTGCAAACTGGTGACACATGAAGCCTGGTGACACCTGCCCAGTGCAGCARTACAGTGACAAGTGATGGTCACACAGGACAGTGGCACAGCTTGCAGCCAAGCACTTGTACAGCCACTGCAGTGGGGACTCCTGTTGGTACAGGACAGCAAGTTTTCCTTTAAACAAACATTCTCTCATTGAATATCTCTGCAGCAGTGGCCTGCATGAGAAAAGGTTACTAAAATACCTCTGTAGCACTCCATCTGAAAGATTCACAGCTCAGCAGCTCAGCAAATCTCCAGAAGCATGAACATGAGGGTTAAGTGCCCATCAGCAGCAGGCTCACTTCAATTAGAAACTGCAGTAACCATCTTAGTAGAACCAAATATTATCAGAGATTAGTTTCTTGTTTATGCTGACAAATGAAGGGGATCTGAAGAGAGGCTGTGTGTCTGTCCATCCCTCAGAGAGCATTGCAAGGGAGGAAACCTGCCAGCCTTATGCCTGTTGAGGAGAGCTCTTACTTTAGGATGAGTTTCAGTCCTGGTGTTGCCATACACGTGTGTGTGTGTGTGTGTGTGTGACACAGGGAATCTGCCCAGATTTCAGAACGGATATCAAAGCCCTGCCCACAGTCAGGGCTGGTGTAGCTACCACCCTCTTTAAACAGACATCTGGGACCACTGAAGCTTACATAGAGTGTCTCAAGCAACTCCTGTGTGTAGTTCTACTCTGAGCTGGGAAAACAGTCTCCTTGAACCATGTAAGAGTTGTCAAGGCCTGCTCCAGCTGGGTCCATTTTGGGAAAGGATTAAGAGAGGTTGAAGTGAGTAGGRGCAGCCTGCAAAGCTGGGACATTTGAGTGGATTCCATTCTTCTTCTTCTGCTGGCTGACTTGAGAGTTCCCACATCTGATTGTTTTTCGCACCAATGCTGCTGTATATGAAGGTACAATGATTGCTATAATTAATTCACTTCATTGATCTAAATAATTTCTGACAGCTTTTTTTGTACTTATCTAAATTTATAAAGAATTATGTCAACTCTGGTAGCAATTATAAAGCTCTCAAATACCCTCAGATATCGCTATCCAGAAAAGGTGCACAGTGAAATCTAAACATTTTCTTCAGAATATGCTTTTAAATGAAGAAARCCATGCAAGCTTCTCAGAGAATGCTGTTTACAGTAGCCAGGCTGTTAGTTTTAATGCTGACCCCTAATCCTACTTTGAGTAAATCAAAAGTGGAAATAAAATTGTGCTATTACACAATTGCCAAGGCAGTCAGTTCTGCTGTCAGCAGATGTGATGGCCAAAGATCCCCTTAATCACACACAGGATGTCTGAGTGATACATCTCTGGATAAAAGAATAAATATCAATGTGAAAGTGAAAGATTGGCAAACATTTCACGTAAAACCTAAGTTATGTAGTGTGTCAGAGGGTTTGAGTCATAGATACATTCTACAGGAATATTGGATGCTGCAGATTGTGAAAATGTCATCATTAGCACAAGCTGTGCCYCCTTATCAGGCAGAAATAAAATACAGAGGTCAGTTAAGCTGCCACATCCTGCACTCCTTTTACTGTAATGGCAATGGTAGCTCCACTGAATTCCTATGTGTAATTAATTTCAGATAGGTATAGCCTCTAACATGAGTAACAATATAAGTTTATTTTAAAAATCCATATTTTAAAATATMTTTTACATATATATAGTACATGAATCACACTACTCCAGATAGATACAAACTTCTACAGTCACACCACAAAGATTTTTTAGAGGGACTCACAGATTACTGATGTTTACCCCAGGGTAATTGCTGTCACACCATGTGTACCTTCTGTCTGTCAGATACATTAAACTGAGATACAGTCTGCCAAATGATGAATGTCTGTTTTCTCAAATTCCTTTAAAGATGCTCAACTTTTAAGTGTCCCTCTCAGACACCAGATAAAAGCAGCATTCAGACATTCAACAACTAAGTTTTGCTGCACAACTTGTCCCAAGGCCAGGGTAATGGAGATTCYTTGAGGATGTATGAAGGTGATCTCTGACAACACATTCTTGGCTGGCAGGTGTTTCAGCACATAATAAATACCTGGAATATATCCAACAATTTTGGGAGTAGTTGTATAAAATCTAATCTGATCCAGAATTCCTGTGCAAATGTTGATAGATAAAATGGCACAAGATAATTTTAAATACAGACTGTCGTCTTCATTCCCTGTACACTCCCTCTCTTATCTTATTTTCCTTAAACCTTCTCTTGGCTTTAAAGTCCCCAATCACATTTTCATTGCACATCATTATTTATGTAAAACCCGGAAACTGAAGGGATGTTTAATTTCAGTGTATGCCTACAGACTGGGCTGAAGTCCATGTGAGTTGCTGTATTCCTCCAGAAAGCCTTGGAAGCAGCAAAGGGCAATGTGTTAGTGCAGTTGTGAAGGGCTGCAGCTGTCTGTTTAATTAGTCTGAGCCTGGGTTTTTCCGGAGTGAGTGAAGAAGCTGTGAGCTGTGGGCTGCCAGCTGACAAGGCTGTCATACCAGGGCTTCAAGGGATCTGAACCCCTGCATTCACACAGGAAACAAAGCATATTCATGGCTGCATGCAAGAAATATCCTGCTATAAAAGAACACTTAACACKAGTGCAGATGGAGCCCATATCTCCATCATCCCCCTCTCCAACAAATCTTTAAGAGACTGAGTGTCCAACTTCATATAAATACTTCTCTGTCTAGTACCTGAGGATACATGGAGTCCAGACTGATTATATTCCTGTTACAAGGCAGGGGCTGAAAAAGGTCAGGTGCAGATTTTGCCTATCCTCTAATCAGGAGTAGGTTCAGGATGATCAAGGAGCTGCTGCACGTGGTCCATTTAGAGAGACTGAGATTCTGTACCCTGGAGAAGGGTCTAAATGATCCATGGCAGAAGAGCAAAAGAGAACAGGCACACATTCAAATTAAAAAAGGTGTACCAGTCTGGATACTGGTAGAAGTTTTTTCACCATGAAGAAATTCCCAGCAATCAAGTGTTAGAACAGATTGTCCAGAGAAGTTGTGGAGCCTCCATACTCTGAGGATTTCAAGACCCAATTGGATACAGCCCTGAGGAATACAATATGATCCCACAGATAACTCTGAGACCCCCTGAGGTCCCTTCTGACCTGAATTATTCTATAATTATAAAAATTTCGTGGAGTTCTCATTGCTGTTGCAGTTTGTCTCTGTGCCCTGCTCCCAGTGGGCCTGGTGACACAGCATGGATTCTGTGTTTAGATAAGGATGGGAAGAGTAAGTTCTAATGGCTTTTAGTGGAAGTTATCTCCAGAATACACTGGTCTCATACTGACTCACAATTGTCTATGCATGCTATAACTCATTAATGCGAAGAATTAAGAGGCTCCAATCTTGTTTTATCTATTTCTTTCAGCCTTTCTCCCTTCTTCCAGCATGCCATTAGRAAGGTTCTGCTGATGACTGCTTGGGCTCTTGAGAATGCCAATGTGGCCTGGCAAGGTTGGTGGAAGACAGAGAAGGGACACTCTATCTCAGAAAGTTCTGGAAAAGGAAGAAGGGGGGCATGTGGAAGACAGTGCTGTACAGTTTTTYCCCATATGTAGAGAATAAATGCAGTGGCAATGACACTGACAGTAACAACATGATGCCAAGCACAGCAGTGGCAGGAAATGAAAGTGGATGTGTTCAGAGCAAGCTTTTCCCTGCAGAACTGCAATCACAATGTACACAATTATTGCAGCGTGGTCTTAAGCAAAGTAACTGATGTGATGTAGCTGGTTTCTATGCAGGAGTCCTCTCCATCTGATGTCAAACAAGGGAAACACCTCTTTAACAAATCCAGCACACTCCACTGCCTGTGATTGGTGTACAGCAGGAGCAGTGGCTGGGACAGCTTTGGAACACATTCACAGTGTGTTGCACTCATGCCCCTTCTCTTGAAGCAACTATACAAGGCAAAATAGTCACCAATGTAAGGCTCCTGAGTAGCCAAGGACCATGGCATGAGGACTGAGGATGGCAGTGACAGGAAGAAAATGTTTCCTGATTCCATTGGATGGAYTTCATCTAGAGCACAGTTCTTGACCTTGGATGGGAACACCAAGCCTGAGTCTAAGGTTCTCTCTAGCATGAGAGGCCTAACATGAAGACCAGACTACCTGTGGCACCATGATGAACTCGTGATCAAAGCTTTTATCTAGATTATTTYAGATAAAAATAACAACTGGCAATAGCAGCAAAGGTGAGATAATTTTTGACTATAGACTCGGTATCCTAAATCTTGAACAAACATGCTGCTAACAAGCTCCCCTTCAAGCACTACTGCACTCCTGGCAGCAAAACCTGACCCCTCTCTTTCAGCACAGCCTCACACAAACCATGTCAATTCTAAATCCCACATCTTTCTTCTGCAGGAGGATGAAGTCWGGAACATCTGTCTTTGAGAATAAGGAAGAAAAAAATTAATCCCCTAAAGCTAAACTGCATAAAGAAGAGGAATAAGAATAGTAAAAGGAATGGCAAAACCCCATTTTTGAAAGAATAGTAGAAAATAGCAGCAAAATGCATTGCCCATGACAGTGGGCCCTGGCAGCAAACTGCGGGGGGGGTCCTGAGCTATGGCACAGGTCAGAGAGAAACACAAAGTGCAATGATCACAGAATGAGGTGCACACAGCCACACAGGCTCCATAAAAWATGGTAACTTCCAGATGACTGCATRGACTTSAAGATTCAAGGGCTAWACAAAATTAAAGGTTATAAGYTGCTCTGAATCCAGAGCCTTGGACAAAGCTGTTGACCAAGAAAACCCCAGAGAACACTTAAAAAATGGTTACAAATTTGTATGCCTTGATTTACCAATTTATTAAATGAAAAGAATGTTGCCCACTCAATATATTTTATGTGCTTCATTCCTTCAATGTTCAAAGGCTCTATGTTCTTAGGAGGGTAGGAAGATACAGAAGTACAAAACATATTCTTTTTGATTACCATCTTATTGATCAAGACTTTTCAAAGCCATACAGCAGTGTTTGACTAAATGTGAAAATAATTGGAAGACCTTTGTTCCAATTAAGATGAAGAGCTGGGAAATTTATTCGTAATGCTGGATTTATGTTCTTACTTTAAAACAAACAAACAAACAAACAAAAACAACTGTAAGGCTCTGAAAGATAGTAAAAACAAAATAAAAAACCTTGCAGAGTAGAAATTCTTCTCATCCCAAATCTCTTTGGACTTCTGATCTGGCTACAACAGGAGATATTAAAATGTAAAATCTCAGGTCTAGGAAAAATAACCTATTTTAAAAATCTGTACGAAATACATAGAAAGGCATTTACCAAGGAGTGCACGTGATCAACTTTCATTAAAGAAAAGTATGTTTTCAAAACCTAACTATATTGATGGCTTTAGCAAAATCTTCTAACAATTTTGTGATGTCCCACCCTTAAGAGGAAGGGAGCACCCAAGATCCATAAATGCTCATGATTGACAGGAACAACAGAAGTCAAAAACCCTGCAAAAACTCACMAAGTTTTATTAGTAAATYACACATTTTRCATGRAAATTGCTATGTTAGCCYCTKGCCTCTAACATGAGTACACAGCAGTGTGTTTTGTATAAAGATCTAAGATCAAAGGGAAGAGAGAAAGAAAGAGATKAATTAAAGAGGAAGAGAGAGAAAGAAAATAAAGAAAGGAAGAAGGAGATCTAGTCCTGGCTCCACTGTTGATGCAGCTGATGGGGTGTCCATGTTCCTGGRAGAACTGTCTGGGCTTGGGGGGTACCTTTTTATAGATCATTTTCCCCACCATGAAGACAGATTCTTGCTTTCTATGCAAATTAGTTGTTATGTACAGCCCATTCTTTCAGACCTTTCTGGAAATGGGTTAGAGGATTTGGGGGTCTTGGGTGGTCTTGTTCCCCCCACCAGTCCATGCCCACTTCCTGATCTTATTTCTGTGCTGGCACTGGACTGTGTTGTGCTAATGTCCAGGATCCAGAATGAGGACATTTGTGCCTCAGAAGTGCTGCATCACCTTCTCATGGCCCCCTCYTCCAGCCACATCCTGTYCTTTCTCACAACATGTYATTATTACCAACAAGTCTTGGTAATTTACCTGCAATCCTTGGYTGGCTCCACRGCCATCCAGCTATCAGTGTTTGAGTCATCCATTTAGTCCTTTATCTTCTGGCCYTCTACAGACTTGTACATGACAATGTAGTGATGTGCACACTTCTCATTTCGTAATGCAAGACCTTCTGATAATGACATAAATAATCAGTGATTAATACTGGTAAAGTAAAAATACAGTCAATTGAAAAGCAGAATATACCTTTYATCTTGTCCACTGGCTAGTCCATAGAAGATAAGATTATACTGCTCCTCCTGACAGTGTTTTTAATACTGAAAGACCCAGTCCTGGTGAGCTTAATCAGATTAAACAYGACAGGCTTGATATTGATTTAGTATTCAGTCACAATAATATAACATGCAGCAGTTTTAKTCATTATTTGAAAATCTGATTTTATCCAATGTTTTAAAAGAATTTTATTAATGGTACAGGTCTTTATTGATCTTTGAAGGATTTAACTCTTATTATTTAACTAAACTGTGCGTGAATCAGAAAAAAAAAGGCACTTTGAAGTTGTGCTAATGAAGTCTCCTGCTTCTGCTGAATCAGAGTTCACACCTGATTATCTATTTTACTTAAACCAGAAGAGAAGAMAATTTCAGCTTAAATTTGCCAGTTTCTGCAATCATTACACCTGTTTAACATTGCAGTAACCACCACTGATTTCAGTATGTTTATGCCCATTTTATATCAACATAACAGAGAATGAAACAAGGCCAATGTAATTTGACTCTYCTTAACCTTCCCTATTCACACAGCTAAGTTGTAAATAATCAGCATGTATGAAGTGGGTAAAAGCTTATACTCCAGTATAAAAATTAGGGCATCTTTACTTACATCACTGCCACTGACTGCCAGGCAGAGTCATGCAAACTGGAGCAGYGGAAGATTAAAGCACTTCAATTGTGCTGCTTCTGCATTAACTGATAGGTGTTGCTCAGAAAATACTAAATGAAGYCCAGGTTTTCCCTAGGCACTCATAATTAATGATATTAAATCTAAGCAGGAATTCACTGTGTTTTTGTAAATAACTCATCTGAAAACCAGAAATTTCACAAAAGTCTTCTATACATTAATAAATCACAGCAGTATTTGCAGAAATATTCACAAGAGTATTGTTATATCTTGCCTCCTTATTACAAATTTACAGACTTGAAAAGTACACAGGAATATCTGTGTAGAGAGGAGGTTCAGCATGTGTTGCTTGTACAGACTTGTCCCACCATCAGGAGCTCASCTCCTGAACTGTTCTGAATTAATTTCACCTGAAGTCAACAATCAGAGGAAATAGTGACTGCAGAAATTGCTTAAAGGTATTTCCATGGCTTGCAGTGCCCTTCAAGGAGGACACCTGCAGCTGCAACCTACATTTGCTCCTTTGATGGATCAAGCTCACTTGGAGAGTCATAAATAAGAGTCATGAAGAGATTCTCTCTGTGCACAGTAAAAGCAGAACAAGGGATTCATGTACCACACTAGAGACACTTTGCTTCACTGCTGGCATAACATTCAGGATCTTCCATGATGTCTGGCTGTGATGGCAGAAACCACTGTTCCCTGGGTTCCCAACAGCCTGCATCATCTGAGCAAGTGTTTGGGGARTTTTCTGACTTAACAAGTAGGAAAGAATGAGTAGCTAGAAACAACACMTCTCATGAATACATGTAGACTTTAAAGAGTTTTTTATCAGAAATAGAAGCTTAAGTAAAACCTTATCTTATTTGTTTCCAACTCTTTTTCTTTTTTTAGGCTAGAGCATGCTCAGGCTTCCAGAAAACCCCAAAGRTATGGATGACCCAGCTTTATTTAGTGCTCTGACACAGAGTGAGGAGCCCTAAAACCCTGCAACTATTGTCCCTAAAGATTCCAGATTCACCAGATTGGTCAGGCATGATTTGCCCTYAGTGATGCCATGCTGGCTGTCTCAGATCACCTCCTGGTCTTGTATGTGCCTGAAGATTGCTTCCATGCTTCCATGAGGATCTGCTCCAGGATCTTCCCAAGTGCAAAGACGAGGCTCACAAGCCCGTAGCTCCCTGGGTCCTTGTTTTATTTCCTTTTTTAAAAATCAAGAGCAATGTTTCCCTTTTTCCAGTCACCAGGGAATTTGCCTGACCACCATGGCTTTTCAAATACACTTTCTTTTCCTCATCCTTCACCAGCAAGGTTTCCTGGGCTGTTGTGCCTAGAGAGGGAGCAAAGAAGAACTGTTTTTTTCCTTGGAAGAGGATTGAGGCAAGTGGCTTCTGATCCATCCAGTATGATCAGATCACACATCCCTATATACCTAAAGAAGGCTTTAGGGAGCATCTAACAGCAGCCTTCCAGTGCCTGAAGAAGGTTGCAGCTGAATAAAAGGGTGGGGAGAAATCACCAGGAGAATAATCAAGCACAGGAGCAAATTCTGTAGAGACACTGGAGATTCTATGTTCTTGGAAATTTTCAAGACCTGACACAACAAAGTCCTGAGCAATACTGTCCAAAATCTTCACTGACCTGCTTTGAGCAGCAGSCTAGAGCTCAAGCTAGAGCTCTTTCAAGGGCTGTTYCAACCTGGACAGCTCTGTGAATTATCACAACGTTTAAGTGCCCTGACATCCAACAGGAAATGGGTGGGAAAAAAAAATCAACTCAGGATTTGCCTGGACTTCAGCTCACCTTTTTTTCCTTCCTGGTGCATCTCCTCTCTTACCAGCTCAAAATAACATGTTTTTATTGACTACTATCCTATGCAGGAATATCCTCTGACTCCCAGGTCTGAATCTGGAACCATTCCACCTCCTGGCTGTGTCTGGAGCTCTCAGAGTGGTGTGGATATATGGAACTCCATAGCTGTCCTCCTTGCCCTGACTGTGCCTTGCACACCAAATTAAATAATCCCAGCTCTTGTGAAGCTGATGTGATAGAAGAGCTTCTGAACAGGGTAACACAGCCAGAACACCACTGCACCATGGTGTGACTCAACACGTAAATTAGGACAGAGTTCCACTGTGGATTTCCTGATCTAGTGGAACCCCATAAAAGCTGCCTCTAGCCATGACTCATAGGAAGGGCACAGAAGATGACCCCAGCASTATTTGCATAAAAAAGGATGTCTGACTTTCTTCTACATATACATTCCCACTGTTGTCTTCTGGACATTTTTACATTTTCAGTCTTTAATTTCACTCCCACTCTTCTCCATTGCTCCATGCTAGCTAGTTGACCCTCACTGTCCTCTGAATATTTCCCTTTGAGAGGAAAAATTTTGGCTCTTTAGTATTTCAGCATCAAATAGAATACTGTTGTTTTAACCGCACACTTGGACATTTTCTCCTCAAATTTCCAGTGTTGCATTTCCATTCTCTCTGTAAAGAAGACCTTTGGCATTAGCAAATATTGCACAACRTTTATCAGTTAGTTGTTATTTAAATCTCAAAAGTCTCCTAAATTCAAATCTTTTAATTGGAATAAAATAGCAGATCTTTGTGACAATATGGGTTAGATGGCTGGATAATACATAAATGCTAATAAAGGGACATAAAAATTAATCCTCTTAATGGAATATGCATTAATTTTCACTAGTATGATCAGTTTATAAAGAGAAAAAACATTACTATGTAAAACATTTGAGGWGGTATCTGTAGAGAAAAAAAWTAATCAGATACCTTCTGATTCCCCAGCAAGAAGAAAGAAACTCCTGCCAGCAGCAGTAAAACAGATGCATTAAACAGAAAGACAAAGTGAATGGAAAATGAAAACATAAGGAATGCACTGGTTCAAMATACTAAAATTAACAAGGGYTGTGTAAAAGTTCWTGTTTTATCTGACACCAAGGATTTGACATAACCTATTTATCTCAGTGAGCTCACTGGCCCGCAAGTTTCCCCAAATATTTGTGGAATGATTATTAATTGCTTCCTGATAAATGCCAGCGTTTCTTTCCTTGAAGATTATCTTATTCCTGTTTAAGAAGTAACACTGAGATATGACTATTGCTTCATTCCAATTTCAGTGCTMTTTTGATACAATAAGCATACCTCTAAAAATTAGACATCTAAAATCTCACTTCTGTTTCCACTCTCTTTGAGATCTCAGGACCAAATTTACAGAGAGGGAAAATACAAAAGRTACCTTGCTAACAATCAGGAGAARGGACAAGCTATAAACAACTGTGAATTTCAGGGGTGTGTTCCAACTACTTGGTTCATTTCTTGAGRGCACCGAGGAAGAAATGAGACTACAGGCAAGAACTGAATTCAGAGATCTTGGCAAATCAGGAAGGGAAAAGAGGGAATGCTGTGCACAGGGACCCATGCTGGAATTCAGTTCATTGCAACTTATCATATTGCCAAACTCTACAAACGTCACCACAGTGAAAGAGCAAAGCCAGACCCTACAGGTATCTGTTAGGTAGGTGCAATCCAAATCAAACAGCTCAAACTGGGACCCCACACCAATTCCTACAAGCTGCCATGTACAATGCCTGCCCTCTGTCTCCCTAATAGGTACAGGCAGCTCCTCCTTCTATTCCTCAGCCTCATAATTTAAGATAATGTGGGATTTTTTAAATGTATGCATCAGTCTGATCTGTATTGAAATTGAGGCATAAAATTCATCCCTGTCTCATCCTGCCATGGTAGACTCCAATCTACAGTTTGCATTTCATATTTAATTACAAAGCACTAAATAAAAATTAGGACAAATGTGAGTAAAGTAGAATTTAATAGAAAGAAGAAGACCTAAATACAAATGTACCATTCATAAAAACTTCTGTCTAGCATAGCAGGTGCCTATTTGTTTAGCCCAAGGACCCTTTGATGCCTATCAGTTTGCTTCTGTGTGTGCCCCCAGCCCGACTGCTCCAGTGCCTGCCTCTCCTCAGCCCATTCCTTTGCTGACATCCAGAGCACATTTCTAGGCCATGCTCCTTGCACRCTAATGGGATTAAGCTCTTCACAAAATGCAGCTGCAATCTTTTCCCATGTGGCCGGCGGGAGCAGAAAATTGCCCACGTGTTTCAGCAGCAGAGAAAAGGGCAGTGCAGGGGCTCCCACCCTGTGCCCCAGCCCCTGGCTGTGCTCTGGGGAGAGCATGGAGAGGGTACTGGGTCTGCAAGAACACCAAGAAGAAACCTGTGTCTCATCTGCACTGTAAGGATTGCAGGGCAGTGCTCTAGGAGCCTGTCCACTGCTCCAGTGACTCTGCATTTCATGTAAATCAGTCCCCAGAGATCTCGGGAATCACAGCGGCCTGTGCACTGCAAATATTGTGTAAGACTACTTTCAAAAAATCCCAGCAACGTTTTTTCAGAGGTCATTTATGTTTGAGACATCAAAGAGAAACACCTCCAGCTCTGCMAATGAGTTTACTTAGACACAACTTCATCATTTTTGCAATTACTCACCAAAYGGGCCGATTTTAATCTGCTTGATTCAACAGACTGCTAACATCCTAACTTTAAGCAACCAAGGCAGTTTTTGTCTGTTATATTAGCTTAGGCTAATATTCTAAAGACAAATCTTTTCCCTTTATTTTTACCTTAAGAAGCAACAAAATAGAAACCTAGAGATTTCCATGAGGATGTCCCTGTTTTTGAAGGTATTCTCCTAGACAATTGTATTTCARCCTCTGCACAGGAGCAAGGAATGGCCCAGCTGAGCAGCAATTTGCATGGAGCAGCTCTGAAGGAGCAGAAATGATCCTGCATCTGTGTGCTGGGACTCCTCACCTGCAGCTGGGATGACTTAGCAGAACAGAACTGCATCCTTCTGCAGCATCACAGCCCCAGCCACATCATGAACACCCTTGCTGACAGAAAAGGTCTTCATTTTTCTCTTAGGCAAACTGTAATCTGTGAAGCACTGTTATGAGCATGGACAATGCTTGGGGCTCTGTCCAATCCTTATCAATTTATATTCACTCTCCTCAGGAACAACAGGATCAAGGTATTTCCCTGATAAACCTCACAGTTCCATTTCAGAGAGGATGCTGGGGGGAAAAAATCACATTTCTTTAAACTTATAGTGCAACAAATTTGGTAACCTTGTGATATTTTTTGGCCAGAACACTGTCTATATAGTAGAGCTTCCCCTCCATACAATTCTTTTAGTGAGCATAAATAAATTATTCCATTTCTTTTCCCCCTTCTCTTTAATGACACAGTGCACAAGATCCTGAGTGTACTAAAGTCAGTAGCAGCCCACTAGAACACCACTGCATTTTACAGGATCAGGCTGAGCTAGAAAGTGTTTGAGCATGTTAACACAAGCCCAGAGGAAAAAACAGTTCAAGGCTGAAGTTCATGTGAGGACAGTGGCTGATGTCATAAACTATGACACTGTAACTCCTCTAACTGATGGATTGTAGCAAAATGCCCACTGCCTGTCCCTCTACTGCTTTTTACAAACGTGTTGCTTTATCTTGCTTTGCTTCAGATGTTCTCCTGCAAAGCTAGCATGATTACAGAAACTGGGCAATCAGCAAATATGTATAATTTTCCATGCTGTCTACTCGTAAAAAAAAAAAAAAAAAGAAAAAAAAGAAACTCTGGGTAATTGGAGTTTCTAGGGAGTTCCAGGGGTTTTTGGTTTGTTTTTTTTTTTCTTCACAGAAGGCACAAATCTAATGAAGAAAATAGAATCTTCAGCTTGCTAGAATGAAAATGGAGACCTGAATCATTAGAAAGTCACCTTCCATATTTCTAAACTGGACAGGTGGCATTTGATCCTCAGACATAACTGTGGCAGCTTGGTTGAACTTTACATGTGCTGCAAAAGTGCTGTCAACCTTGTAACTTCACCTGGACACACAACAGTGGATCTGTCTCTGGTGTCTGAATACACACTGTGTATTGTGAAATACAAAACCAAAGTCAATCAGTTTAGCTCCAGGTCTCTGATCCCTCCAACACACAAAGCTCAATTATGCCCTGCAGACACCGTGATTGCTGYTGTAACTGTGTTAGTGTAGTTCTGGTTGGAATCAGCCCACACATCAGGTGATAAACAAACAYATATCTAGAAATGGTCTCAACTCCAGAGGACTCGGAATTCACTCCAGAGCAGTAAACACTGATTAAATGACAAACAYAACTCTAGATAAACAGCAGTAAAATCTTCACACTATGACAGAACATCACAAATTCTGCATTGGCCAAACACTGCTGAAGAAATAATTTAGWAGTATATCTGAATTCTGAAATAAATGTATTGGAAATATTTAATTCTTTTTCYTATTAGGAAAAGCCAGAGGCATTCATTATGATGAGCTCTGCTTTATTTGACCAAGCCGATACTCATCACTGTAATGAAGTGGAGGATAGTTGGTTTGGGAGGCAGAGAAAATACTTTGTGCTGATTTGATTCAAAAGGAAAAGAACCTCAGCTGTTTGGATGTTTGGGAATCTTGGTGTGTACAGGTGATTGAGTTAATATTCCTGCACTGCATCCCACACAGCCATCATTTGACCAGCTGCAGAGGCTTATTTTAGTTGCACATTAATTGTGCCAGGGACACACCAGTATAGCTCAGAGGTTACTGTTACAAAGTTTATTGGCTCAGGYACAGAGCTGCACAAACAACATTACACAGTGTTTGGTGGCACTTCAGGAAGCAGTTCTACCATTCTTACATGACCTGGGACATAAAGATCCAGCTTTACTAACTCAAGCCAGCTCCATACAACTATATATCTGAACCACAGTACAAAACCAAGAAACCCAGAAATGCAAGACTTGCACCTTTAACTTTAYAAAGCCACATTAGATTCAGCAAGCTCCTGCTCAGGAGGGTGTTCCTTGATCCAAGCTGATGCCAGACAGATGCACTCAAATACTCATGGGCAACATTTACTTGTCCCACAGCTCATGAGGAGACCCCAGAATGGAAAAAAGAGACAGCAGGTCCACCTGAGTGGCTCTTGGTCAGGACACAGCCTGGTAGACTGTGCTGGATCCACAGTGCCCATTCAGAACCAGTAAGGTGTATTTGTAACAGGAATTTTCAGGGTGTCCTGTGTCATTTCACCCATCTGTGTGACGGCAATTTCAAGCCATCTCAGCTTTACAATACTCTGAGCAATGAAGTGACTGAACTTCTGTTACTCTTTGAAGAACATGCAAACACCTCAGTACTGGTTGTGCAATGCATACCAAGAAATAACCATTGATGTGGTGGGTTACATACCAAGAAATAACCATTTATGTGGTGGGATACAAAGCCATCACCCTAATCTGATATTCACCTCTTCCAAAAGTGAAGGCAAGAAGTCTCACAACATGTCTGGAAGGCCATCAATGCAAGTGCCAGCAGAAACATAGGTACTGGCTTCCAAAGATATGACCTAGTGACCAGATGCAGTTCTTAAGAAGGCGGAAAGAAAAGCTGACTTGCTGTGAGTCACACTCAGAAGCATAAAAACTGACAAACATGTGAAGGCCAGAACCATTTATTTACTTCTATGGAAAATAATTTCCTTCTCCATGGCTCCTTGTGATTGGGATACTATTTACAGGACTATTGATGGATACCATTTAGCAATGAGAATTAAATTCTCAAGCACATTAAAATCTGCTTAGATGATTTTAACCAATTATGCACTGCTTTATTCTGGAGTCCCAGCCAGGTATCCAAGGTGGAAGAACACAACTGAAATGTTGCAGAATAGTGTAGGATGGGAAGCTTTAGGAAGGCTAAAAAGGAATTTAGCCTTGGGGGAAGAAAACATCTACAGGTTCCACTCTGTTTKCCTCAGAACAAAGAACTGCATACAGCAAGGTGGCACATGACAGATACCTGACAAACTGCAGCTGCACCAGCCTGGCCATCAGGCACCAATGGACATGTTGCAAAAGTTGTAAGCTTAAACACCACCACAAGTACCTAAAGCACAAAGAAGCACATTTAAAATTCTGCCCTTTTGCCAGCATATCTGAAAAGAAAAACAACAGTATTAAGAAACGATGTTGACATTCAATCTGTCAATATGCTTTGAAATTATCACCATAATTCCAGATAAAGGAATTATCACCATATCCCAGATAAAGAGAGCACAGGGGATTTGTTCAGGCTCAGAAGTAACAACCAAAACAATCAGAAACACAAGAGAGGAAAAATTCGTGCCCTGTATATAATCATGGTGCATGCAGAAATGCCAGTCACAGCCATCCTCTATGCAGTGGGACAGGACTCTCACAGATAGATGAAATAAATATCAAGTTTTGCAGTAGTGATTGAAGAAAGGATACAGTGTGTCCTAGGGTGACTTTAAGATGCTTGTATCCCCAATTGTCTGTTCTGTTTATGCTGGATATTAAGTTCTGCACCTTCAAGGCTGGTTCCAAATGTGAAGGGGGGGAAAAGAAGCCACCGTTTGTTTTCAGCACTTGCACTTGCTCCCACGCATTGCCTCTCATGGTGTGCCTTGTCTGCAGCACAGACAGCAGGACAGAGCTCTCCTTTGCTTTTAGTTAGTTTTCTTTCAGCTAGCAGAGGCAAAGTTCCCCAGACTGTGGCTTTTCTTTTTGTTGGAACTGGTCAGCCTGCTCTGGACTGAAAACACAGAAAAACACCAGGAGCTCACACCTGTGTCCTACCAGGGCCTGGGAGGCTGAATTCCAGCACCAGAGGGACTGACAAGAGACTGAGTGAGCTGAGCTACACCCCACAAGGACCTTCTGAATTTGCCATCTCTTCTGGACAGCAAGGTTCAGACAGGTTTTATTGTTTAATATCATTCATTTTTTACCCTTGTGAACACTTTGCTTGTTAAATAAACAGGGGTTTTTTCCACTTTTCTCCAAGAAAATCTTTTCCTGAACCAGCTGGGGAAGGGCTGCTTGAATCTGCTTTCTAGTGGGACCCCATTTGGAAGTTTCATCTCAAATTTGCCCTAAAACAGGACATAGTGTAATATCCATCTTAATTTGACTGTCCTTGCTTACTTCCTAAGACAWCAGCCTGAGGATATATTTACAGGAAAGTTTTCCTCCAGATACAGCAGYAGACCACATTATAGACATACATAAAATGCTGACTGCACATTTGATAAATGCTACACAGAGTAYCATTTATTATCAGAAATCCCCAGGGAACAAAATATGTTCCTGGATTAATATGAATTTATTAATGCTACCATTAGAGCTTTGTTAATAAAAATATCTAAACAACTCTAAAAATCTCTCACATGCTAAAGGAAAATGTTGGAAGAAAACTGTTGAAGAACCCCAACTCTGTAGGCAAATGGTATCAAAAACAATTTAGTTGAGTTGGCATTTAAATTGAAAAATATTATTTCTTGGTGTGGTTCTTTGTGGAGGGAGAAATTAAGCCCCATATACATAASAAATCCTGATTTCAACAAGCTAGTTGAACAGTCCAAAGTCAGTTTTACAGATAACAGAGAACAGATACAGCACAGAAATGAAGTATTTGAGTTTCCCAGGATTATTTCTCTTTCAACATTGTAACAGTACTCCCACCATCTACTGCTGCAAGAGTTGTATTTAATTTTTTTCCAAACTTAAAATATGTTCTCCTCACCAGCCAATAGTGATTTAACATAGTTCTGTTTAGCATAGTGCCATTTTCTATTAATACTCTGAAATGCCCTAACTTCACAATATTTCATTATAGATATTGCTTAAGATACGTTTATATGAGCTAAATTAAACCATTATTCAAGCTCTGGCACAATGTAAGATACCAGAAAGAGCCAGCAGGAGGGRGAACAAGATGCTGACAGAAATTCTGTCTGAGTAAATCATCATTAATTATTCTATTGAAGGCTTGAAGATATATCAGCAGAATTCTGCAGTGAGAAATGTCATTTTTAAAAAAAACAAAACAAAACAAACCCTGTAGTATTTTTCTGACTTTTCCAATTTCTTGCTGAGGTTTAGATAAAAGACTGATCTGATAAAATAACTTTTTCTTTTTACTAATCAGCTTTATATTAAAGCAGAATTTTTRAAAAATTAAGCTTTGTCCCTTGCAGCAGAGAAATTTCACCATGAAAAAGATAAGGACAGCTATCACGGATAAAGGATGTGTTAAGGGGCAAAATCCTGATGTGACACCACAGAAGAAAGTTTTGTGACAAAACATGGGAGATTTGCATGCAAAGATAATTTCAAATTATCCCATGATCCTGCTGTCACATTGATGGGACACTTCACAAAAGGAATCCTCAGAAGGAACTAAGGAAGAGTTAAGTCCAGACAATTTCAGAAAAATAATTCTTTATTTAAGGGGGATGTGGGAAAAGTACAGCAGCTTTCTAAACCAGCAAGCACTTTCAGATAAGTTTTGCCAGTGGAAGAGAGCAGACTGGGCTGTCTATGCAGCAACAAACAAGACAGAGATAAAAAGCGGAAAATCTACACAGAACATTTAGAAAGAAAATAGAAATTTCAATTTTTATTTTTTTTTTGCTCTGATGGGAAAGTTAAGGTAAGAAGATAACTGTGTCCATGAGACTGAACAAAAGCAAGCAGAAAATCTAAAACAAKAATTAGTTGCAAGTTCATGGTGGCTAATAGCAATAACAGCAATTACCATTGCTAATTAGCAGATTTTGTTGAAAAACAGCACTCAAACAAGCTGGCAGAGGGAAGCAYACAGGAAATTCCTGATATTTGGAGTCTCCTAATGTTTCCAACTTCTTCACGGACCTTTTCCTGTTCTAGGGAAACCCTTTCCCTCCTGAAAAAACTAATGAAAGYAGTTTCACAGAATCACAGAATGGGTAGAGTTGGACRGGAYCACAGTGGGTATCTGGTCYMACCTCTCTGCTCAGGCAGGGTCAGCCTAGAGCACATGGCTCAGGATTGTGCCTGGATGGTTCCTGAATATCTCCAGCAAGGGAAACCCCACAGCCTCTCTGRGCAAGGTATACATATTTATATGTCTAAAACTGGTACTTTTCTCTCATGGAATGGCATAAAACAAGAGCATGCTGARGTCAACAGGGACTCACAACAGTAATCAAATTAATGTGGCTCACAGGGACATTATGGATGCACCAGGATCYCTACAGAATTGTGTCATAAATACCTAGATCTCATTCCTAACCTTACTATTTGCAATTTTTTTAGACACTCTTATTTCTATCAAAATCTGACTGGTGAAAGCCAATGTTTCTGAATCATATTAATAAACAGTAGTTATACAATTTGGGGGTTTGTATATTATCAAACAACGACCTAAGTTGTAATTCACCAATGGTTTTAGAGAAAAGGCTAACCGGACAGCTTTTTCTTTTTCTTTTTTTTTTTTTTTTTTAAATGCAGTGGAGTAGCATTGTTAATAGTTATTTTTCCATATGCCTGATTAGCAGAGAGTGTGACAACCATCCTCCAGTAGTGGATGAGCCATGGCTGTGACAGGAATTTATTTGCTACTTGCTCCAAAAGAGTGTTCTCTCATCCCAGAACAATTCACGGACTCACAGTGTCCAATCCATTAGGTTGGAAAAGACCTTTGAGATACCAAAGTCTCTCTGAGCGAACACCACCGTGCGAACCAGACCATGGCTCTGAGTGCCACATCCAGTCTTTCCTCAAGCTCCTCCAGGGACGGTGACTGCGCCACCTCCCCGGGCAGCCCATCCCGATGTCCAATCACCCTTTCAGTGACGAAATTCTTCCTAAWGCCTGACCTGAACCTCCCCAGGTGCAGATTGAGGCCGCACACTCTTCTCCCATTCCCTGAGACAAGAACCCGACCCCCACMTGGCTACAACCCCCTGTCAGGGGCTGGTAGAGCGATAAAGTCACTCGAGCCTCCCCTATTCAAATACCAGATAAATACGATTCGAAAGCCTCAAGTATTTACTCGAATTAGAATACCAGTTAAAATTATAATGAGTATAGAAGAAAGCTTTTGGAAAGCAGGTGTAACTTTGCAAGTAATCTCTGATTAACAGCAACTTTAAAGAGGGCTCGGAAGTATTCTCTGCAAAAAAGTGTCACGTTCTTGCACAGAGGCAGCCGGTGCCGCACGTCGGTAGAGGAGGTGGATGGAGATCTGGGCGCTCTGGAAGGCCGGGAAGCGCTGTCCCATAGGGGCATCAGCCCCAGTCCCTGGTAGGAGGGACCGGCCGGCGCAGCGGCCGCTCTGCAGCTCGGCCCGGCCGGCAGCAGGTGCGGGAGGGGTGTGGCTGTGGGTGCGGCCGGGGGTGCGGCTGTGGGTGCGGCCGGAGGTGTCCCGGCGGTGCTGCCTTGGTGCCGTGCCCGCCGCCGCCCCTTTCCCGGAGCCGCGGCTGCCGGGAATCGAAACCGGGCCCCCGCGCACGCGCGCGCCGCTCCCGCCCGCCTCGGCCCCGCGGCCCGTCCGGCCGAGCGCGCGACACCGGCCACAGCCGGAGGGCGCTCGCGGGTCGCGCGGTGACGCCACCGGGCCGGCCCCGCCCAGGCCCCAATGAAAGAGAGAACGTGCGGCGCGGGACGCTCCCCGCCCGCCCCTCCCCCTGCACGGCCGGCGGCGGGACCAATCAGAGCCCCTGGGCGTCCCGGCCCCGGCCCTCCGTGCCGTGACGTCACGGCACCGCCCTCTGTGGCCGGGGGGCGCAGCCAATCAGCGCCCCCGCGCGCGCCCGCCGAGGCCGCGGTCCCGTGTTTCCGCCCCGCCCCCTCTCTCCGCGCTCCCCCCGCTCCGAGCGCCAGCGGTGGCGGCGCAGCCCGGTCCTGTCCGTGCGGGCGGCGGCGCCTCCCGGGGCTCGGCGACATGGAGTGCGCTGCGGCGGGGGCCGAGTTCAACATCCTCCTCGCCACCGACTCCTACAAGGTGGGCACGGACAGTTGGGCGGGAGAGAGGGGGTCACCTCTGCGGGCACCGGACCCGCCGGGGCGCGCCATCCGCGGGGCGCCGAGCCGGGCCGGCCCCGCCGCCACCGGCCCCCTGCCCGTCTGGCCGGGGCTGGGAGATGCCCCGGGGCGCCAGTGAGGGTGCCCGGCCTCAGCCGGGTGGTGCGGGGGGGCACGGCGGAGGCCCGGCCGGGGCTGCCCCTTTCGCCCCCGGCAGCCCGGAGCCGCTCGCGGCGGAGTGCCCGGGGCCGCGCGGCCGGGGGGCGGCGGCGGGGCCAGAAAAGAAAGTGAAAGCGGGCGGGGTGGGCGCCGCCATCCCGCCGCCTCTGGGCGCGGGGGGCGGCCATGGCGGGCACGCGGGAGGCGGGGGCCGCCCGGCCCCGAGCACCGTCCGGCCCCGCCGGGCTGCCCGCCCCCCGCCCGGGACGGGGTCGCAGAGGGCGCGCGGGTCGCAGCCGCGGGGCGGTCACTCCTCCGCCCCTCCCGCCTTGCGCCGGTCGCTGCCTGCGGCTGTGTGCCTGGCCGTGATGCAGCGCGCTCCGGGAACCGGCTGGCGCAAAATGCGTGTTCTCTAGCCCCGTGCTTAGTTCCCGGCCACTGCGGTGTCACATTCGCTCGGTGAGGTATTGGTTCAGAGGGGAGAGTCGCGCCGCACGGCGCTCCCTTCGTTTCTTGGAAATAGCGGCGCTGACAGCAGTGGCAAAGTGCAGGCGCCCTGTCCGCGCTCGGACGCGGTGGTTTCTGACCCGGAGCTCCTGCCGTGCCCTGCAGCGAGTGTGCCCGGGCCCCGGTCCTGCCCCTGCGCAGCGCCGCGCTCGTGTCGCGCTCRGCCGCCAGATCCTGGGCTGAGGCAGCGTGTGACTCCCCCCGCCTGGCTGGACACATGTGCCCGGCCTCTCCTAGGCTGGGAGAATCACTTATTCTCTTCAGGAGCTGCATTGCAATGTCGACGAGGTTGTYGGTGGCCGGAACAAAACTGCAGTAACAGTCCTGGTTGTTGTAGTAAAGCATTTATTGTGTGCTAGCTCTTTGAACATTGGGCTGCTGGGATGAGTTTCAGGGATGAGGGTACTCTTGGACAGAGGAGTTGGAAAAGCAAAAGCTGTGTTGTGACCAGGTCTYGTTACTGAGTAACTACCAAAGTACAAATCTCAGTATGTGCTCCGGTTGCTGACTTGTGATGATATTATTATTACTATTACTATTCTTTTCATTATTGTTATTATTGCTATACATTACGAGAAGAGGTAAAGAAAGTTAACAGTTGTTGCTGTTTGTGGAAYGGAGTTTTAGAAGATGGGAAGATGCTGATAAATCTTGGAGCAGCTCAATTAGGGCATCCTGACACTGCAACTGAGGGCTTGCAAAGCTGCCCTCACCTTCCATTCACCTTCCATTCAGGGTGTAATCTGGCTACGGTGCTCTTTATGAACTAGGTTTARGTGTTTGTTATTTAACTTATTGATATATGGAAGATACACTTTTTTCCATGTCKGAGACTATTCACATTAARTACTGCAGCYCTCCGTTTAAACAGTATCTTCTTTAAATCTCATTTGCGCACTTCTTTTTCCAAATTSTCTGGGTGTGTTCAAGGGTTGGTGGTAGAGCAGCGCACTGGAGTGACATAAAACCAGTTTGCTTCTGTTTTGTTTGCTGTTTCATAGTATAGATTACTTGGAAACATTCCAGGAGTGGTAGAAATCTTAATGAGGTCAAATAAAGGCCTGGGGTGTTCGTTCTTTTTTCTTTTTTTTTTGTTTTTGTTTCAGTTTAAACTGAATTTGGATGACGTTTTCTGTGGCAGCTAGGAGCATTTTGTATTATATTTAGAACACTTGCTGCCCTCAGTTGCTTTGTTAGGGCTGTTCAAATTTTCTGTCTTTCCATATGCTTTTTTCCAAATCTTAGGAACTCCAGTATCTCTGAACAATGCTTAAACAAGTAGCTGCTTTTATCTTGTTAGGTAATATGAGCAAACATCACTTATCTTCTCCCTGGATGATGCTGTCRTTTCCTAATCAATGAAACACACTTAGCAGGAGCACTTTCAGTAAAACTGCACTAAAATATCTGGTAGTTTGCAATGTCAAGCTTTCTACAGGAGTTACCAAACACTCTTACTAGCAATTAAAACTGAGAGTTGATTGGGGAGTTTTTGTTTTTTCTTTCTGTTTTTTCTTTTTTTTTTTAGATAGTTCTGCTGTATCCTATGCTACAACTGTAGTATCTGTGTATGCAGAACTGTCTGTACATAACATTTAGACTGAGAAAAAACATGGATCAGCTCAGAAGTGTGTGTGGTGATCCAATTGCAGGAGATGCCAGTCCATACAAGCTAATGTTGGTGACAAAAATCACATAGAAATAAACAGCTGTGAAAGRAAAAAATACATGCAGACCATACTGAGTAGTATAACCCTAGCTTAGCAGTTGTGCATCAGAAAAAAGTTGTGTTATCTCAGGGTCATATCTGTCACAACTTGTTATTTTGAGTACGCGCTCCAGCGTCCCARTTCTCTTGCTGCAGTTGTAAATTTGGGGTGATAAGGCAACTCATTACTGGTTTACTGCCTATAAGATTTCAGGAACAAAGTAATTTGGTAGGCAAAGATTTGTCTGTTGAGAACCAATCCAGCCTCCCCTCCTTCTACACTGTTTTCCTGTCTGCATGTGCATCATAGGACATTTCCTCTTAAATAATAGAGATTATCAAGTATTCCATTTCAAAATCTTAAAAGTGTTTTTGAAAACCTGCTGAGTATCATGCTGATTGCTAGTAAAGTGAATATTTCTTGACAGGAATAGTTCCCAGTAGGTGACTATGCACTGGTTCCAGTACTGAGCTTCCAGTATAGTGGAGCTTACTCAATTGTACAAGTGCTCCAGGGTTTTGAGGTTGGACTTCAAATTACACAGTTTATCTCTAAACCCAATTACAAGATAAATGTTTTTACGCCACTTAGATTCTTCGTCCTGTGTACTTTGTTCCATCTTCTTAAGCTTTTACAAATCCCAAAAGGATAATTCTTCCTGGATGCTGGGAATTATTTGCCATCCCCTCAGAGTCTGGGCATGGGCATGTGGTATGGTGTGTGTGCGACATGATGATAAGTAACAACAATCTTTTTAATTCTTCTGATCATGAGACTCTCAAGACATGCAGTGTTATCTGGGGAACCTCGTCTTTATGTGCAGTATAGCARTGGCATTTCTATTAGTGAAGTTTTCTGCTAGTGACTTGGTACTACTGAAAAGGGGAAGGAAGTATTTGAAGTCAAAGTCCTTGTTGATAGAAAGCTGCAAGTGAGGGGGTGTCAGCAGGCTCTTTGAAAATCACTGTTCATGCTGTGTGATGCCTTAGTCTTCCGTCTATAGCAAGACTCAATTTATAGAGCTAGYGATGTATAGATTATACAATACTCTSTAGCAGTTTTGCCCCTCTGTGGCCMTGASGTKCTGTTCACTCTCTGCCCTTCCCCAGGGGAAGGATCCCTGCCCCTCAGTGCCTCATTGGCCTGACATCGTTGACACACCTCCTCTGCATTTTCTTTCTCTTTGATTCCCAGTGCTCTGTTTAGCCTRTGCTTGTTTATTTCTGCACAGGCAAGAAATATTCCAGGGTATATGAAGTCTGAAACTGTATTTAGAGGATCAGCTTGGCACAGCTGTGTTGTTCAGTGGGAAGATAGCTGTGGCTGGCATGGACCTGGCCTGGGTTGGATGGACCATGAGCTGCAAGTGGGGAAAGGCCATTGACTGAACCTTGTTAGCTGGAGTAATAATAGCTTATTTTGCTTTTGCCAATAGATCTATTACTGTTGCTTGGCATGTTTCGTAATTAAGCTGATAGCTATAATAAGMTGCCATGCAATTACCTCTTAGGAGGAGCTGACTTGCTATCTAGACTGTAAATGAAGTCTGTTTCAGAATTAATTTCTTTCTGGATGCTTCAAGGAAACACAAAATACATGTTTTAGCTCTGTATGCCTTACATGTTGAATTTTAAGTATTTGTCACTTCAGATGACTTCTTTTACTCTGCGTGGGTGTAGGAGAGCCCTGACTTCTGAAGCACTTCACGTGAGTGTGTGTTTATTCTAGGCTCTGACAGCCTGTATATTCTTTATTTAGAAGGCTAGATGTATGTGAGGAAGGGATGTGAGTACCCTTTCGCCTACTGAATTTGACTAGTACTTAATGACTGCAAATTATTCTTTATAGCAGCCCATACATTTTTTTTTCCTTAATTACAGTCTTGTGGTGTGAGTGTAAATGTGTCCTCTTATCTCCTGTAATTCTTYCAGTGGAAAAGTATCTGAAACTTCTGGCTTGACACTCTTAGCAAGAGGCAATTCTCACGCTCTCTAGGTTCATTATCTTCCAAGTTTTGATTTGTAGACACACTGTTACAAACCCCAAGACATCATTGCTTGAAAGGAGCACTGCAACTGTACAGTATTCAGACAGTTTTTAAATTAATGGGAAGCAACCCCTTCTAGAACCATTGCAGCTTTCATTGTTGAAAAGGTAAATGTTTTTCCTTWTTCATTAAGGAGCAGGAARCTGAAAGCAGCATGTGCARTAGTACAGCTGACTAGTCACAAATGTGTAAACAGTAAGCATAAGGCATTTTGTCATCACTTTTGTGATAATCTTGGATGTAAAACTGCTGGTTTTGACTGAGGTAGAGTTAATTTTCTTCTTAGTAGCTAGTATGAGGCTGTTTTRGATTTGTGCTGAAAACAATGCTGATAATTCAGGGATAATTTTGATTTTGCTGAGCATTGCTTGCACGAAGTCAAGGCCTTTTCTGCCCCACACACCATCCCACCAGCAAGGAGGCTGGGGGTGCTCCAGGAGCTGGGAGGGGACACCAGGACAGCTGACCCCAGCTGACCCAAGGGATATTCCTTACCACATGACATCGTGCTTAGCGTATAAAGTGGGGGAAACATTTGGAGTAGTGGCATTTGTCTTCCCCAGTAACTGCTGTGTGGGCTGGAGCCCTGCTTTTCTGGGAATGCCTGAACACCTGCCTGCCCATGGGAAAGTGATGAATGAATTCCCTGTTCTGCTTTGCTCATGTGCAGAGAARTTTTGCTTTCCCTGTTAAACTGTCTTTATACCTACCCATGAGTTTTCCACTTTTACCYTTCTGATTSTCTCCCCTRTCCCACTGGGACAAGTGAGTGAGTAGCAGCTGGGGCTTGGTTGCAAGTTGGGGTTAAACCACAACAAAAACCATGAAARTCTTTAGTGGTAAAGTAATCTAGTGCAAAATATAGCTGTTTTTAAGGATTGTATTTTCTCTGAGAAATTTAGAATACATTCTGTTCTAGTGCTTACACTTATGTTTTTAATGAATGTGGACCTGGTCGTGTATAGTACCTCTGCTGACAATGCACAGCTTCCCTAGGAATTACGTTTCTTGCATGTTCTTTCTTTATATTTCATAGTACTGACTGATCTCTTAACTTTTTTTTTTTCTCACTTATGATCCTCTTACTTTTCAAAACACATATAAAGAAATGGTGGATTGTTACATACAGGTAGAG
>CADDXX010000569.1:120930-246903 GCA_902810485.1 Alauda arvensis
TTATTACAGAACCTGTAATAGCAGAAAGATCTGTCCCATGAGAATCCACAAAGGAAAAATGTAAACACCTGAGTAAAAGAGAGAGTCTTAGCATGTACACACAAAACACYTTTTAACCAATGAATTAAGTGGCAGGAAAATTACTAGCCAATTAGACATGAACWCGAAATCTGTGATAGCTGTRTAAAAATGAGTTGTGTGAMTAWAGATTCAGCTTTTCCTGCATGAAGAAACTGAGTCCCAGCTGCTTTATTGCAACAGTGGATGAACTCAAATACAGAGACATTAGAAGTGGTACAAGGTCATCATTCAGTCATAACCTCCATTAGCTTATCTCTCTCACCTCATAAGAGCAGCTATATTCCAATATTCTCACTTTGATTTTTAAACATTGTCTCAATCTTTTGCATTCTAATAAGAGTTTCCCTAAGGCTTTTTTTTTTTTCTATGTTAATCTGAAGCTCATATAATCAAAATGGTAAGATTGTACTTGACTCTTAGATTTATTTTTTTTTTAAACTCACTTTAAAATGTCTTGCACTTCACCTGCTGTTGTTGGATGCCCTTTCTTTTGAGTTATTAAAGATTGATTCTTCTGACATTTCCTCTCTTGTTTAAATAAACTTTTCATTTAACTATACTGGCTTTTGGTTTGGTTTTCATTTCCACTGTTGTGGTGTGCATTCTTTCTGTGATTGCTTTGAGTGCTACCAAAGCATCTCTGTTGAATATAACTGTTAGTCACAGTTGTATTAGGCTTTTTCCTGTAGAGGGTCACAATGCCTTATAACTGCTGTTAGTTATCTCAGTGAGGCACATCTGATAGCTCCTAAGTCCTGGTTCATCTCCTTATTGTTGCTAATAATGTTGTTTTCYATGTAGGTTGTTGGCAAACTTTGCTTTTAGCTGCTCTGTTGGCTAAATCTCCTAAAGGTTTAGGTAAAGCAGTATTTCACACCATGGCCTCTTTCCACAATGTTTGYAAATAATATGTAATACAACAATCARTCCATGGAGGTCTTTGGGTGCTTTGCAGAAGCATCCCCAGTGTAAATACCAGCAGTACCACTACACTAAAATTGTCTAACTCAGTAAGGTGTACTGGGGGTGAGGATCCCCCAAATATCTCTTGCAGTACAGTGACCAAGTCTGTGATCCTACAGTGTCCTGACCAAGTGGCCCAGTGTTCAGGCCATGCTGCTTCTTACCTGCCACCTGTCCCTCTGATTCTTCATGGCTGTGGCTGTGTGCCACCATGTGTTTGGTGGCCAGGTTGTTCTGTACCCACTTGGCACTAAGGATTTTTCAAAATAGCTCCAGAAAGTTCAAATACTGTCTTAATTGAACTGACACCATCTTACACACAAGAGTTACAGTACAGGCAAGAYCCTGTTGGATAAATGTTTGGGGGTTTGCTTTCTTCACTGAAGACAGGGCTTGTAAGCATCTTTCTGATGGTTCATGTTGGCATCTGACSTAGGGGAGCATCAGGAATTACCACCAGTGGAGATTTTGGCCACACCTGACTTCTCATGTCCCATCTGGTTTTTCCATGTTTTCAAATGGTTGAATTATATAGGCTTAAATAACCTTTTAAAGTAAGTTTGTTGCAATATCTTGTACAACAAACCTTGTAGATTATAAGAACGTATCTATTTTTATGTCCAAAATGTTCTTATCTAGCTTTGAAAAAATGCAGAATTTAYCTCAGTCATCCCTATTTTATGATGAATAACCTACTAATTCCTTTTCCTTAAAAATTTATCTCTTAATGCTTGGGGTGGGTTTTTTGATAGATGATCTAAATGCAGTTCACGCTTCATGGGTTTTTTCCTCAAAAAACTTGATTTACTTAAATAGGTATAGTCTTTGTGGAAGTATTCTTTGTTCAGACTATACCTTTATTTGCATTAAATTTAATAAGGAGCTATCACAACTGGAATAAAAGYGCTCTATTTCAGTCATAATATATAATCTTGTAGGTAGTAGTTCCCAGGATGTTTGTCATATGTTTTATAGACAAAACCTAAAACAAAGCCTTTGAACTAAACATCAAAAGGCCTTTGAAGATACTTGGGAGAGTTGCTTTCTTGTAAGGGTCTCTTAATCCCAGTAGAGGCTTTTGTTTGCTTTTCTGTTTGTTGGTTAAGGGGTTTTTTCTTCCTGAAGAGGAGGGGTTTCCTATTGACTTTATAGTCACTCCTACTTATCAACAGCTCGTCTGTACAAGTCCTGCTTCTGTCACCCCCTAACTGAAAGCATAGTTATCAATACTTGATCTCTAAGTCATATAAAATTTAATTTCAAATATTGTGCATTGCCTGTGGTTGTTCTTTACAGAAAGATGCAAGTCTTCATYTGACAAGAAGGAAAGATCAACAAGAGGCATTTTTTGAAGCATTGTTTTCAGTGTCCAAGTGCCTTGTGTCAGGTTTTTTCTTGTTGGTTGATTGGTTTTGTTTTCAATGGCATTCTTTGTGTCTTCTGTGAACTGTTCCCACCCCTAGACCTTGATCTTTTTTCACAATTTTTTACCAGCAGCCACTTCATTACATGCCAAACCTCCTGACCACCAGGATGGCAAATGGGTATTTTTTCCCCATGTCACAGGAGCCCAGAAATGACAGCCAATATGATCAGCTGCTGTGACATCTTGTGGGCAGATATTCCTCATAAGTATGGTGCCCTGTCTGAGGGCTTGGGAGCAAAACAGAGGGCCACATAACTCAGCAGGGGTTGTGGTGCTTAACTTCTCACACACCTATACAATAGAGAATCAAAGRATAGTTTGGGTTGAAAGGGACCTTCAAAGGCCATCTAGTTCAGCCCCTCTGCAATGGGCAGGGACATCTTCAACTARATCAGTTTGTTCAGAGCCCCATCCAACTTGACTTTGAGCGTTTCCAGGGATGGGTCATCCATCACCTCTCTGGGCAACTGCTCCAGTGTTTCACTACGTTCATCATTAAACAATTTATTATATCTAGTCTGAATCTACGCTCCTTGTCCTGTTGCTACAGGCTCTGTATCCACATCTTTTTTTGTAAGCCCCTTTCAAGTAACCAGTGATTGGTAAGTGTGGTACTTTCAAGATTGTGATTGTGCCTTTAAATACTGAGAAATACTTAAAGGTGTCTCAGCTTTGTAGATAAAACTAACAGCTTTGTGGAATATCAAAAGAAGYATCTTTTAAAATTACAGCTGTAAGGTTTGCTCAGATGTAAATATTTTAATTGCCAGGGATGTGTATTTTCACTGTTTAAATGGATTTTAAAGTGTGAAGAATATAATTAAATATTACACATGAATCTTGAAAAGTTAGTTCCATATCTCCTTCAAGCACTTAAAGCAACTAAATCAATAAAATGATATTTCTGTCAAACAACAAAATTTTCATGTGGRTTTGAATSCYTAGAAGTAACTGTTTTCTGGACAAWAGCTAGTGTGTATTTTCAGGTTAAGAGCTAATCTTACGTCAGAGAAGATAAACATGTGATGCAATGTTTGAGAAACYTGAGTGGGGTTTTTTTAGGTTGAAGCTGTGAGCAAGGTGGTCAGGAGGAGCTGTGTCCCCAGGTGTGCTACATAARGGATAAATCTGTTAGCATTTCAGCCTGATTTCAGCTCTCAAGTTCTGATTTGCAGCCAGAGCACTGTGTTTTGTGATCATGCTTCAAAGTAGAGCTAGAATAGGAAGTCCCTAAAAAATGTATATARATGCAAGAAAAGGTGACACCAACTCAGTGGGTGCACTGTGCACCCTGAGCTAATTTGGGCCTGTAACCACTTTGACAGAGGGAAACAYATAGTGGGAGGAGATGCCTTTGAACTGCCAAAATAAAGTATATTTTCAAGATGTGAGCTGAAGATCACACAATTTTTTCCTTACAATATAGGTATTGGCTTCAGTAACTTGCCCATACTTCGTAAGTTTTATAATTAAACTTTTTAAAAGAAACCTGAGTACCCTGTCTTGTGCAGAGACAGTTTTCTTTGTTTGGTTTGAATGGTTGTGGTGWGAACAGCAGCATTGTCTTGGTTTGCTCTTGAGCTCACCACAAGGAATTGAGATACTCGGCTGGAGAATTGGTCCTGGGACATCTGCTGATTACACTTGCAGCTGCTGGGCCCTGTGTTGAGCCTTTACTCTGAAATCACAAACTGGAAAGTTCAGTCCCAGTTGTAAAACAAAGCAAAATTTTTCATGAAGATTTTGTATCTTACCTTGGTGGCACCAGTGGGAAGGAAGGAGTTCCCACTCTGTGTGTCTTTATAGTGCATGAGCATTCTAAGGATTTGTTACAGGATCTTTTTCTTAGAGTGCATTTAATACAATTTCTTGGAAAGGGTTTATATATATATTTTTAATATATACGTGTGTGTGTTCATATACACACTAGTTAGAAAGACATTAAATGGAGGCTATYTTTGTCTGCTCCATCATAAAGAAGAGAGGATTGTGTGTGTTTTCTTTTGTACAGGGGTTTTGTTTTCCTTTAAATGGTGATATCATGCAGAGAGTTTCCTGTGAGCTGGCAGTGTGATGTACTTCTTGGAAGTTCTGCATAGAACTAGGAAAGGGCGTGTTATAATTTGTGACGTGAGACATATATTAATAGCTAGAACTAAATCTAAAAGCCAGGTTTTGTCTTKGGGTCTAACATTGCTACTCTTAAGCATTCTGCTTTTGAGTGGCTGTGGAATTGTTCCAGAGTAGGTTTGTGCTCCATTAAATGTCTGTGGTGCCATGCTTTGTCTGAAGTTAGGGCAGAAAATGTGCAATGACGAGGGGTTTTATTTGATTGGCCTTGTAAGACTCATACAAGCAAAGACAATAGAATGATCTTTAAATTGACCTTTCTTGAATGTTTCCTTGCAGCATTGGAAATACAACCATGACAGCCTTATGCTGGTATAGGAGAACCAGAAAAATCAGTTGAGTAGTTTCATTGTCAAAACTGAGTAAAATACTAAATTTAAATTACATTTGAGAGGAAAAGGAAAACTGTAATTTTAAAATCCTTTAATGTACAGTTTTACATTGTAAAAGTACCTTTACATGGTAAGGCAACCTTGAAAGGCAGTTTCTTTGAGAATGTCAGAGATATAGTTAAATAATCAGGACAAGAAGAGAGAAGCAATAAAACTATTCCTTTTCCAATTCCTTGTGGTATTAGAAACAGAAATTTTTAAGGCTATTTGCAGTAAGTAACAGCAAGCAATGTATAATGAATTCATGYTCTAACCTGTAAATAGGGGAGTTTGAAAAAGATTCAGACATGCGTTTCCTACCATTTGAGGTTTTTTCTGATGTACARTGTTGCTTTCTCAGCTGTAGGAACATCCTTATGGAATGTATAGACTAGTTCACAGACTTCTCATCATAATTTAAGAAAACTCTTGATACCTTCAACTTTGGGAATGCCTTACCTTGATTTGTATATTCTGTAATTTAAACATTGATAGTAAGAAGTTTCTGTCATTGTGTATTCTTTTTGTTTRATATGGAATTAAGGACTTTGCATAGAGTTTGCTTTTTACACATTAGGAAATGAAATTTTGCAGGTTTAAAGTTTTAAGTGTTTAGAGTGTACTTGTTTCAAATACTGTTACTATTCAAAGTAAACTTCTGACTAGGTTTACAGTCAGGAGCTCTGAAAAGCTGGAGTARTTGAATTCAGCATAACATTGTGTGGTTTATGACCTGTTTCCACATAAYGCACACAGGCAGCAACTTCTTGTGCTTCCTTTACGTTGAAGGTAGACTTTTTCAAATTTGGAAATACAGTCCATCTAGCAAACTTTGTAGGGAGGTACAAACCTCAGGTACATTTTAGCAGCATTACTGATAGTAATGCTGCTAACTGGCTTTGCTGTAACCAGGGCTTGAGAGCCCCACACTGCTSACGGGGAATGGGACACTTGGGTTCAGGCCATTGCCAATGTCTTCTTCAGTCTGGGTGGCTTTTATCTGACCTATGGGATGGTAGCCTTCAAAACTTCAGTCAAATACAAGCAGGTGTTTGGTGGTGGGATGGAATYCTGTGCTTCCTGTAGCTATTAGGCTTGGCCAAAGTGTGGGAGAGCAAAAACTGACCCGACATACTGGTGTTTAGTGCTGCTCCTAAAATCCTAGCCAGTGTTTTTCCCAGTTAAGTCATCAGGGGAGGGRGTGATTCCTGGGGAAGAAGACTTGAAAAAGAAGCCAAGAATAACAGAGTAATAAGGAATAACAAAAAGACAGTCTTTTGAACTGAAATTTGAAGGAGGTTAAAAACCTGGAGATTCCCTAAATACTTGTGTAGAATGTGAATGGATAAATAATCACAGTCTAGAAGAGCTGGGAGTTACTTTTAAGCTTTAATGTACAAATATTATTTCTCTTGTGCTTTGTAGTGATGTTTTGAGTTCTTACTGAAATTTTTCTTGATGTAGGTTACACACTACAAGCAATATCCACCTAAYACAAGCAAAGTATATTCCTACTTCGAATGTCGTGAAAAGAAGACTGAAAATTCCAAGTTAAAGAAAGTGAAATATGAAGAAATAGTTTTTTATGGCTTGCAGTACATTCTGAATAAATATTTAAAAGGTAACTGTCTCAAATTCTGGTAAAACCTTTTCTCTAGTGAAATACCTAACTTTTTCTCAAGCTTGTAGTCTTATAGTTGAAACAATTCCAGGTTATCCTGATACACCACAAGTAGTGACATACATAATATCTTATTTATGTGATTGTGAAAAAAGTTGTCCACCCTCATAAAKTGGTATTGACTCCTTAATCCAGACACATCTCTACTGTCTTTATTTATGCCMGTGGTGTACTAAAAATGAAAAGGTGTTCATGTCCCAACTTCAGTGGGCAAAATATAAACAAATGGAAAGAGACCAAAACTGTGTATAGMGTGACAAGCAGACAGAAGATTKGATGGAAAAKACATTTTGCATTTTGAACATTAACTTCAATTCTGTATTTTGATGGTTTGTTTACTGTGTAAACCAATAATGGTTTTAAATTTCCTTGAATTAAATTTTAAAATTCCTTAAATTTTAATTTTCCTTAAATTTTGGATGGCACTCAGCTTAGATCATTGAGTATGGCAGCTACATGTGAAAGTGTTTTTTGTACTGATAATTTTAAGAGTAACATCTGAAAATTCCTTGTTGCTCTTTAGGATCTTGTTTGCTTTTTTGCCTTATGTACARTTATCACCTGCTCTGACCTGAGTGCATGTTGCTGTCTGCCAAACTTTAAAGGAAAACTTTAGTCACACATTTTAGGTGTCTTTATCCTGATCCAATAAACATCTCTGCMAATTCCACCAAAGATTGAACTTCCATTATAATCAAAACACTTGATAATTTTGTTTCTTTTGTCTTTAGCAATCTGAGGGTTGTTCTCTAAGGTAGATGACTGGCCCTACAGCAGTAGCATCCTTATTCAAATAATGTGGTTAGTCTGCTGGTTCCTATCACAAAGTGGTCAGTCAAAGGTTGGTTGCAAAGTGTCTCCATGGGGATTGTCCCTTGAATGGCATAGCTGAACCCTTGTGCTAGATATGTCCTTGCTGCATGTGCCAGCTTGCACAATCAACACATTCCTCTGGGAAAAGCACTACTGTTAACCTCTTGACTGGTTTTTGACTGTCATAAAAGAGTAATAATCTCAAATTTTWACCTGAGTCATCTGCAAACCACAAGTGTATTTTACCCTCATGGTTTATTGAGCATTCTAATCTACATRATAAATGAAAGTAAAGTTTGGTTTGAACATTTTGCACTTGACATTTTCTTCATATCTTTGCCAAAGGCAAAGTAAATTTGCTGTGCCTGAATTTTTTAATTTATTTTATCAGTTGATGACTATTGCAAGTTTCTAAGCTCTAATCTGTTTCTGAAACTCCAGGTAAAGTGGTGACCAAAGAGAAAATCAAGGAAGCCAAAGAAGTATATAGGGAGCATTTTCAAGATGATGTCTTCAATGAAAAGGGATGGAACTATATTCTAGAGGTAAAAAAATTTGCGAAAATAGTTGGAAATCATTGTGAAGGATTTCTGAATCAACTGTAGAATAAATATGACAGCCTCTCCTTTTAATCTTGATAGTAACTGGATAGATTTAGCTTTTCATATTTAGTGTACAGGGAGTAGCAGCTGTCAAAGAATAATCATATAATTGTATTTCCTTAGAGAAAAGTAATTTTCATCCTTTCAGATGCCAAATGCGGCTTTGCAGGTAATAAGGATTTATGGCTGCCAGCTCCTGKGAGTGGGGGCTTGCTGGCRGGTCTCCACGTGGCATACAGCACTCAGGGGCTGCCTGCATCATTTACATTGCTTTAACTAATCATTACATAGTTTTAACTCTAATGCAGAAAGCATTACAACTTCTTGGGTGTATAAATAGTTCCAGAAAATACACCTTTTGTTCAGTTGTTCCGTAAACGTTTCAGAGATATGAATGTTGAACTTTATTATAAAATGCAAGGCTTGAGCACTTCTGACACAAAAGAGCTTTCAAGTTAAGTCTTTTCACAATTATCCTTTCCCCTTTTGTTTAAAAAAGTGTTAGACTTTAAGTAATTGCAAACATCTCTGTGAAAGCAGCAGATTCAGAGCTGTATTCATCAGGGCTGTACTAATCTCTGCATATTAATTAAATGCTWAATTTCAYTGTGGATTCTGGTGAGTGAATATTTTTGGCATTTGAAAGCYTTTTTTTTAGTCCTTTTCATTTATATTTCCCTGGATACCCTAATTGTATGTATTTTTATGGTGGCATCTGTTTATTAATGTATCTGGAGGTCATCCTGCCACTGAGGTGGACCATAGGTGTGCAAGAGAAGAGTGAATTACAACTAAATGTTGCAAATGGCAGCAAGGTAAAAAAGCCCACAGTTTTCTAAAAGAGAGTTATGGAGAGGTTTGTAAAGGACTTGCATCCAGTTCAAATAACTTCAAATGTGAATTCAATCCATATTTGTTTTTAAGCTACATTATACATTGTGAACTGCTTTCATCTGTGTTAAAGCTTAATCCCTCTTTGGATAAACGGAATTAATACACTTTTAATGTTGCATGTCTGCCCTCACTGAGTTGTAAAGCGGTTTGACTAAGTCCATTCAACTTTTGGTCAAGTCAAAATAAGCATTCCTACATACCCTCTGTGTACATTTATTCCTTTGTCAGGTTTTGTTATTACAAAAAAACCAACATACATATATATATATATATATGAAACCCAAGCATGATTTTCTTTTCTTGATCTCATATGCTGGTGGCTCTCAAACTGGAAGTGTTTGTGTGTCCTTCATGCACAGAGTCCCTGCTTCTGCTCACTGAATTCCAGTGTATGTTCACACACCTGCCCTGTTTCTCCCTAGCTCAGTTGCCTCAGGTGTGGTAGGTAAAGAGGAGGGTGCAGTGGCTGTGGGAGTGAAGTGCCAGGGTGAATTWGAAATGTACACTATCAGTTTGTGCTGAGAGTGAATGAGAGGGTAAATACTGATAGGGTGGAAGGAGGGAATGGGTTTCCTGGATAACAGTGGGCTGGTGTAAAGGCTGGAAGTTGGCAGGAATCAATGATGAGTGATAGAGTGATAGAGATGTGATAAGAGATGAGATTGTACAAGTCAAATCTATCCAAAATTTCTGCAAAGGGCTATAATACAGAGCCATGGCATGATCATATCACTTTTTCCATGGACAAAATCAACACCTACAGCAAATTTGAAAGCTGTTTGGATTTTTTTTCACTTAACTATACTTTGCCTCCACTGAATCATTCATAAATTGTTGTGAGTGTTTTTGAAGGCTTAGTTGTCTTTCGTTAATCCATATCTCTCCAAATCTGACAACTAGACCCTGTGTGGTATATAAACACAATTTGCTTCAGGTTACTACATTTTTGTATAAACTTTTAAACTGTAAGGTAGAAGAGATTCAGATGTCTGTTGAGTACTGCAGAATATGTTTTGATGCTACTTATGAATCTGTAATTTTTCTGAATTGATGCAGTTTTTGTTGCCTTTGACAGGATATCTCATGGGAAGCTTTCAGTCAAAATATATTATCATCCAAAACATTTTCAGTATTGCCAGTACAGCTTGCAGAACTCTTTCAGAAAGTTAAAATTACTCTTCTAGAGTTGCTATTTGCAGGTTACTMTTTTTGAAAAGGCATATTTTGCACAATACTTAGTCCTTTAGGGATAAAAGACTGACAAAAGAGTGACATTCCAATATGAGACTTCATGTTTAGTGTGTAATTGAGATTAAARTATTCTCTAAAATAGTTATTAAATGGATCCTGCTGTAATAAATTAACAAAGCATACATCTGTATTAAGCAAAACTAGTGGATTTTTTTAAAGAACTGGATAGTAGCTGAACTTTTTTAGCTTACTGCATGTGAAAGCATTGAAGAAAATGAGTAGTAAATATTTCTTGGTCTGTGAGTATGACTTACATGTTTTTATAGAATGTTTAGGCTTTCCTGGCTCAGTTTGCTCAAGGAGTACAACTCATAACCATCATTTGTTTTGATCAAGAGACTGGGTTTTAAGTCACAGTATTTTTGCCCTCTTTTAATAAATATGGATTTTTTTCATTTATTTGGACGGGTGGGTTTAGTTTTAGGGTTGAAGAAAATTAAGAAGAAAGCTTTTATTTACTCATAGCCTGACTTTTATCCATTGCAGTTAAATAAAAGAGCTGTAGGTCCTAATCTWTCCTGTTGTCTAACAATATTACTGTTTCTTACACAGAAATATGATGGCCATCTTCCCATAGAAATAAAGGCTGTTCCTGAGGGCTCTGTAATTCCTAGAGGAAATGTTCTTTTCACAGTAGAAAACACAGATCCAGAGTGCTACTGGCTCACAAATTGGATTGAGGTAACTTTTGGAAATTTAACCTGCTTTTTCTAAGTAAATACTAATGCACTTAAATTAAAGGTTGAATCCTGTATTGCTTTAAGGGAAATCTCTGGCAAAAAAAACCAGTAAGATGACTACAGAAAAGAATTAAAGCAGAAAACTTTCATTTTCTGCTTTATTTCTTTTCTGTAGTCATCTTACACAGACCTTTTTCCCCCACCTGGCAAGAGATCATAATAATTGTACTGGAAATTCATAGCAGTACTTTTATCCATAAAAAAGGAGGATAGGGGGAACTGTGTGCCAGTAGTTTGCTAGTGAGAACTCCTGAGAAGGTCAATACCTTGCCTACCTTATAAAAGCTAATTACTTAAGCCCAAAGGCAAACTGTTGGAGGTATCAGTACTTTCTGAACAGGGAATGAAAATAAATAGACCTTTTTGTGCCTGATTAAATGCCAAGTGGGCATTGTCAAGCTCTAAACAAATATGCACCTAATATTGTGATGGATTTTCTTTTAGACTATTCTTGTGCAGTCATGGTACCCAATCACAGTGGCCACAAACTCTAGAGAGCAGAAAAAGATTTTGGCCAAATATTTGCTGGAGACTTCTGGCAGCTTGGAAGGACTGGAATATAAACTGCATGACTTTGGCTACAGAGGAGTTTCTTCGCAAGAGGTAAACCTGCTTGTCCAACAATTTTAAATGTCTGATTTTTCCTAACTCTGAAGAGTTGCAGCATGTGTCTGTTAACYTCTGTGGCTCTGTTCTGCAATTGTGAATGCACAGAGCACTGTGTGGAGGGGGAGGGCTGGGGTGGGTACAATGCCTGAACTGTGAGCGCTAGTCTGGGAGAAGTTTTCTCTGTCTTCCCAGTGTAAGGGAATGAAGAGAATATTGGTGAAGTGGGAAATGAGTCAGTCTTCCTGTTACAAACTAGTGCTAGGTGGTGACTGGACYTTCTGTATTTGGCATGGAAACTGAAAGTTGTATCTTCTTCAGACTGCAGGAATAGGAGCTTCAGCTCATTTGGTGAACTTTAAAGGAACAGACACTGTAGCAGGAATTGCATTAATTAAAAAGTACTATGGTACAAAAGATCCAGTTCCAGGATACTCTGTTCCAGCTGCTGAGCACAGGTAAGATACTAGTCCAAGCCTTTCTAAAAATAGTTTAACAAAAAGTAATTCTTTTCTTACCCATCTTTGTATMCAGAAATATACCATACAGTATTTAGCCATGACTTATCCAGCTGCTGAAGCTGTAATTCTGTACTCTCTAAATGTTCTATGGGCACATAAGTAGCACGGTTGTTCTTAACTCTGAATATATTTTAAATGTTTTTAACTATAACCTTGTTGTCAGTGTCTTTTTAGAATAAGCTTATAGTCTGTAGATATTGAGGATTCACATTACGAACTTCAAATTTTTGTTTTAAATATAAAATCATAATTGTCAAACTCTGTGAGYTGCAGTTCATGTTCTCTCTCCAGAGGAGGCAGTTGCTCTCAAACTTCCCATCAGTATATCTGCTAATGGTAAATCCTTCTTATATCACTAAGAATGGTGAATGAGTTTTTAAGAGTAAGGAAACTGATCTCAAGACATTTGAAAGAGAGAGTTCTTACTTTTTTTCAAATCCATGTCCTCTATAAGGTTGGGAGTGAATGCAAATCCATGACTGTCAGTTGCATGTCTACACACTGAAATGARAATATAAAACAAGGCTGGTTGTGTGTTTCATMTKGAGCACAAAACCCAGTTAAATATTTAGTATTGATTTTAAATAGTATTCACTTAGAATTGCAAGACAGATAATGGAAAGGCTTTCATGAGTAGCCCTTGCAGAGTAGTGGTCACCTTTGAAGGAGCACAGCTTCACAGAACTTTCCATACCATTGCTGTAGTGGTGTTCTAGAACTCCTGCTTGACCAATAGATGAGACAGTTTTTGTCTGAATTTCTGATGACCAAAACTACTATAAAATTCTTTGTAATGAAAGCAAAAGGAARCACATGTGTCTTTTGCACAGCATATTGAAGTGGTGGCATTAGAGCAGAGAGCTTGAATTGCCCTACCTAAAGTTTGCAACACCAAATGCAGACTGCAGTCACCCTTTCCAAGTTARTACACAAAAAGGATCTCATACAAGAGACCTAAATTTTTACAGAATTGTTGTACTGTTCCACAACTTCCAAGGTGATCTTGTGAGCATGGTGCTTGCCCCTGGCTTGCCAGCAGGGCTTTTCTGAGACTGCACCAACCTCTTTGAAATAAAGTTTGTTTGTCTCTCTGCTATCTGGAATTTATCCACACAGCAGATAATGCTGGAATTTTAAGGTAAAAATGCAATGTCCTTTGACACTTACGCTGTGAATGAGAGCATTTTTAGGTCTTTGCACGCAAGTTACTAAAGTCACTTATGTCAGCTGGTCTGAGCAGCTACTGCAGATCAGCTGCATTCAGTRACTTACTACTGCTCTCAGCAGCTCTGGTTTATGTGCTTGCCTGTGGCCTTGTACCAAGGGTAATGTTCTGAAGTTCCTCTGGAAGAATATTTGTGTAAGTGAGAATATTTGTTTTATATTACTGTTAAAAAAGAAAATAAATTCTGTTTTTAGTTTTTTTCTAATGTGGTGAGGTGCTTCATTCTAGACTTTCCTTTTTGTAGCATGAAGTTGTCAGAGCAGATGTTCTGTTTGTGCATCTGTAGTTCTCTAACACTCTGAATGAAGTCTGTTTATTCWGTATATAGTGTATTTATAATCCATTCAACACAGAGGTGATAAGCAAATAGTTTYTGCTGTTGTGTAATGATACTGCTTATGATTGTCTTGAACWCTTGCTGGTGGGAAATACAGAATGACATGTAAATGCAGTTCTAATATGAATTTTTCAATTGCCTTTGCAGTACCATAACAGCTTGGGGGAAAGATCATGAAAAAGATGCTTTTGAACACATAGTAACACAGTTTTCTTCAGTGCCTGTATCTGTGGTTAGTGACAGCTATGACATTTACAATGCTTGTGAAAAAATCTGGGGTGATGACCTAAGGCACATAATTGAAGCCCGAAGTCCAGAGGCACCACTTATTATTAGACCAGATTCTGGGAATCCCCTTGACACTGTTCTAAAGGTAATCCTCTCTTGAAGTCATTTGTATACAAGACTGGGAGGGCAGTTTGTTTGTTTTCTTATGACTGGCTAGCAAACATATTATGCTCTAACTTGATGTACGTTGTATATATTTGCTGCTGGCTAATTTGGACCTATGAAAAATGTAAATGTTTACTTCACCTCAGTACAGATGGAAAGTCTTTTGCAATCRAAATAGTTTCATATTTTTCATCAATCCCATTCTTATGTATGGTTCTTGAAGCTTTTGCAAGTCACCAGTTTTGCTGATGTAATGATGTTGGAATGCTTTTATAAAGAGAAACTTCTGTCACTTAACAAAGGCAGTGGGAAACAACTCGAGTGCTGGTGAATGCCAGGCCAATAACAATTCTCACTACTAGGTTTAGGTATCTTGGCATCCCTTGTTAATGTAATTCACTTACTTGTGCTGCAAATACATGTGTAGTCCTCTGCTCTCTTTTATAAGATGTGCATTTAAGTCAGTGGCACTGACTCCACATTGAAAAATGYTTCTTGCCTCATTTCTCTTTAGAAAGCATAATGATTGTTGCAGTTTCATAATAAAAGCTGTTGATACCTCTGAATTTGAGTAACTATCAGCACTGTCCAAGTAAGAAAATAGGGACCATGTTAGTTACACTGGTACTCTATCAAATTAGATCTATACAGATTTAACACCTTTTTTTTTCCCTTTGGGATAAGTGGCATAACACAAATAGGAACTCTGAATGACCTCTGTCAGAGCTGATAGGAAAAACTTCTAGCTGAAATGTTTCATTAAATAATTGTGGCTTACAAAATCATAAAAAACTKAAAGCCTCATCCACCATCTTAAGGGAGRTCAAAAGAAGAGCAGGATCTTCAGCTGACTGACACCCTTAATAACATAAAGTCACAGCAGGCAAAGGGAGAAAGCATGGTTCTGATTAGCTCTCTGGTGCAAAGTTCTTAAAGACCATATTGTCTGTGACTGCTTTCAGGGCTCCCACCACAATGGCTGGCATGCTTTTTTTTGTGTGGATAGATTTAGAGCATGATTATGTGGGTGTATTTATGGATTTATTTTAATTTTTTAGAAAAAGCATGACTCAAATGTTTCTTTATTGGAATGGCAGGTTTTTATTTTCATTTTGAACTGTCTTCTTTCCCTTTTCTATAGGTCTTGGAGATCTTGGGGAAGAGGTTTCCCATTACAGAGAATTCAAAAGGYTATAAGTTGTTGCCGCCGTATCTCAGAGTTATTCAGGGGGATGGTGTGGATATCAACACGTTGCAAGAGGTAGGAGATCCTGGTCATGTGTCAGGCTGACACTGGCAAGGTTGATACTGAATCTGGACTCCCTTACAACTAGTCAGATGTTGCAGCAGAGACTGCTGACCCCACCCCTGCCCTTCATTGCARACACTGGCAGTGATATCATAATGCATAAAACAAATTCATTAAAACTCCACAGGAAATTAGTAAGATGCATAAAAAACCCTAAAAGGCATTTTCTAATCCCCCTGCTGTAACCCTTCTCTTTCCACTGTCTCTCCTTTTGTTTGCTTTCATCATGCTTGTCAAGTCTAATTGAGATCAAAATCTGGCAGTGTTTGGTCCTTTCATTGATGTCTAAGGCACACTGCATGCTCACTGTGCTGCAGCAATAGCAGTAATTAACTGGTTTGGCTCATTAGTTATGTACTATCTGAAGTCTGCTTGTTCTCACATATTGAAGGTGTAGTTTAGAAGGAGACTTTTGAAAACCTGGAGTAAGGAAAGAAGTTCCTTGACTGAGCAACTAGTGGAATAAGGATTAGTTGAAAAGCCAGAAAATGCTGTAAAAGATTGTGTAAGAGATGAGGCTACASTCTGAGTCAAAATTGCAATTTTAACAAGATGTAAATTGATTATTCATTAGATTCTGCATGCTTGAAATAAGTCATAAATTCACCACTATTGACAAGAGGTAGATACTAGGTAATACAATATAAAGAGGTAGACTCCAGTAACTACAGATGATGAAGGGTATGTAAGAGAAAGAGGACTTGACTTTSTCTGGTTTGTCCTGAATCTTTCATCTTCAGCTGTATTAGAGTTCAAAACCAGAAATAAGTTGAATAAAGTTAAGATKAATTTTACTTGAATTTGATGCCACTACCTTTAGCTTTCTAGACTGGCACATCTTTTAAGTTCTCCTCAACAAAGCTGACTTTTGATGCTTCTCAAAATTATGAGCAAAGAAGGAATCAGTTTTTGGTTTCAGTTTTGGTCTGAAGCTATCTGCATGTCTAACATGGGCACATAATGTGTACCTCAGTGACAGAACTCAGATTTGTCACTCAGATCCCCAGAGAGCAGTTAATACTGAGATTGTAATCTGATAGACTAACTATAGTGCASTCATGCTCTGCAGGTCTTTCCCCCCTCAATGGCCTTTAAAGTAAATTCCATTTTATTTTTTATGTCCCATGTGGCTTTTTGAGAATATACAACTATGCTAATGTGCTTAACAGAACACAAGCATGAGAGGTTAATAGCTGGAAWRAAAACCTTATCATTAGATAGCAGGRGAAGACACTGTTAAASAAAACAAAACCCATGCAGAAGAAAAACATTTCTGCTTGTTCTGAGCAASAATCTAACAGGACTGATGTCTGTGTTAGACAAGTATGTTACGGCTGAGATTTTCATGATTGTGAGAGGACAGAAACAGGACTATTCTTTCTTGTAAGGAACTCTGGTTGCTTCTTCTAAGTTATACTGGACAAAATTCAAGGATGTCTTATAGCATTAATTCTAAATAAAATATTAATTATTAAAATATTAAAGCAAATAYTTGAAAATCTTTGCACTAGAGTGAAAAATGCCCTGCTCTCCAAGTTCTAAATAGAGTAGCAAAACTATTGCAGCAGCTAATGGGAGAGGATGAGAGGCAGAATGGCAATTCTTTGTTCAGGTGATCTRCCTGTTTATATATTTTCCTTATGAAGCTGTAATTGATCATGAGACATCTACCTGTAACATGTAATGGAAGAGAGCAGAAGGTCCAGTATCTAAGACATACAGAGCAGACAGATCACTGCTGCCCAATGGCACCTTCTCATTTCTGACTAAATCTTGCTGTGCCTCGTGTTAGCTTTGCTCATTGAACCTCTAGTCACTAAAATCATTTAGATCACATGTAACAGTGAGCTAACTCAGCCAAAAGGCATCAGTTTTGTGGTTTAGTGAATTAAATTGTGCTCTGAAAAGGGGCTAATAATTGCTAGACTAGCACTATACAGAAGAAAATAAACTGTTGTTTTGAGCTGGGGGAAATAGGCAGGAAGGAAAGTGACATTTCTCATTTGACAGCAGCAAATTACGCTGAAGCAAAATGACCATGATTTTGCAAACTAATTTTAGTTTTATTTAAATATCATTAATCTCTTCATCCTTTTATGTCAGCAAACCCCAGGTTTTACCATGCTGACATTTATAAGATTGGATAATAGCATAGCATTTAAAAAAATCCCTAAAACAACAACCAAAACCCAAAATAAAACAACCCACCAAAACCAAACCAACACTGAAGTATAATTCATTCTTTTCCAAAAGGAGTYTACATGAACAGATACAGATGTATCACTGTGGCCATCTTTTTCCCCCCTCTTGTAGCCCATGCAAGATTTTTTCCCAAGTATTCCATATTAACTTTCAGTTCTAGGCATGAGTTATTGTTACAGATCAGATGAAACATAATGGGTACAGTAGAAAAATCTAGAATGGGTAATGACCAATAGTCTMATTTAGCTATCCAAAGTAGCTGAAACAACAATATAGAAAACAACTCAGAGTATAAACTGGATTTTAAAATTCTTTGTTTTAATAGGGGATGCTGGTAGAACAGGTAAGGAAACTTTTTTGACTTTCTTTGCATTTTCACTTTTAAGAATCATTCCAATCTGCTAACTCCACAATATACTACACTTTCAAAGGATTTTCTTTGAACATTCAATTTCCAGATGTCTTTAAATTTTTWTACAAAATAAATCCTCTAATCTGGAGTCACAGTTTATGTATTAATCATGCTCRTAATGGTCAGAGGAAGCTTATCAAAACCTTGACATCTGAATTGTTCTCCCTRTATAGATTTGAAAGTGTTAAACAAAAAATTCTTCTGTATTGTTTTCCTTTGTGGGGGAGGCTTCAGTCGTTTCAGATCTCCCCCTTTTCTTCTTCCCTATTACTACTGCTGTTTGCCATCTCTTCTCCATACCTAAGGAAGTGATAGGATCTGGGCCTTTGCTGTGGGTCACTGGTGCRGTCAGAGCTGTCTTTCAGCTTAGTCTGGATTTCCCTTCCCTTCCTCACCTGATCAATCTGAGTAAGGAAATCCCTTGRGGGAGTGGAAAGCTAGAAGCCAGTTCTTCACCCCAGGTAAGTGGGGAGTTGTGCCTGTAGCATGAGATGAACAAACTGTCTGTAAATGAGAGCAGGAACACAAGCTGAAAGGGGGTTCACTTTTCTTCTCACCCAGGCAAGAGGGTTAAGCAGCCATGGCCCAGCTATGCTGTACTTGCATTAACAGCTGTTAACCTGCAGGTATCAATGAACATGAAGCCTCAGCATCATGTGCCTTGGTGTAGGATGTTGTTTATACCAGATAGTTGTATCTTGCAGGTGTGTTCAGCTGAGTCCAKTGTCAGACCTGGCCTTTGCAGCTGCACAGGGAGGTGAGCAGAACATTGGTTCAGGCTTGGCCAGCATTTCACAGACCTTCAGACTTGCTCAGGGTCTGGACAGAATCAGAGGCCAGGCAGAGTTTACCTATGTTTGTCTCTTTAAAAGACAGCACAGATAAGTAGAATCCATAGCCAGGCTCAGTTAAATCTCATTTCTTATKGTACCATTGGGCACTGTTCTCAAGAAGGAATGAAAAATACCATTTCTTACCCTTCCTTTGTCAGCTTCAGTTATTTTTGAGGTACTCAAAGGATAATTTAATCAATTTAAATAATTTCTCTTCCYTGAGTATCTCTTTTAACTGCTTCCAGGAGAGTCTAATCACCTGAAAATAAATATTCCTTTTGGTCACTGAGAGAGTATTATGTCTACTGCTAAAATCCTCAGGATTGTTACTTATTTAAGAGGGCATTTGTTCAGGAGACAAAGCTTTCAAAGGGGTCTCTGAAGTGGAAGTCATGGTGGTAGAGCTTGAGATTCATTTTRCTTGACTTGCTGAGTGAAGCTGAGTAAGTTGGTACCATTGGAATGATGAAAACTCACTGATAAGATTTCTCCTGGGGAAATCTCTGACAGAAATGTAGTGGGAAGGTGTTCCAAGCATGCCCTCAGCAGGTTATGACCCTGCTGTCCACATGTCCTGGWGACTGGCCTCTGTCAGGCATTTGGACTGAGAGTACCTGTGGAGGCAGCCTRCATGTGACTGAGTGCATAAACAAAWTACTTGTGTGTGCTCCTTTGTTTGCACCACCAGTTTGTCRTGGTCTGAAATTGGAGTTGTTTTTCATTCCCGCCCCTTGCAATGAGCCTTAGCTGTCCCCAAAAAAAGCAGTTCAACATCAGTAGCTCCTGAAAGAGTCCTGTTCTTTGGCATTTCTTTTTGATGCAAGACAATAAGATTGCCCAAAACATTACCAGATTTCTGACTGTGCTGATTTTTAAAATTCTGTACTGTTCCCCACAGATTGTGTTCTTCCATTCTGCTTTTCACCTTCCTGTTTTTCTGRATGAATGGTATTTTGCTGTCTCACCCGCTCTGGTTTTCTCACCTGGTTTTGATAGTAAAATGTTAGGAGAAGAGAGTTTGAAGTCCTGTTCTAGGGCTATAACCATCCTTCAGGCAGTCAAAAGAGTAACAGGTCAGGGAAACAAATCTTGAGCATTTATGAGCATGACTAAATAAGCACCCGTTACTCCAGGCTAGAGGATGTCACATTTGTCTGGGTAGAATGRGAGTGGAGGGAAATGATCCACTAACTTTTACCTTGACTGTTGCTAGCAGTTCAGTTCACATTGATCTGTACCTGCAGGAGAAGGTGGCAAACTCTTTGAGCAGTTTTATGTATGTTCATTTCCCATCTTTGAACTTGTTGATCTTACTCTAAACAATGTGATTTTAAAGGGAATTGTTCAAGTCATTGGTCAGAGAGGGTTTGACTTTCTGGAGTTGAGCAGGGTGGTTGCATTGTTTCAGGATACAGGCTCTGCTTCCAGGTCTTTCCATAATTCTGAGAAATTGGAAGGCTCTGAAATACTCCCATGAAGTCTTTAATTTTCTTTAGAGCTCTGTTTCCCTGGGCATTGCATTACTGTGCCACCTTAGTYTGGAAGTATATATGCTGGCATGATAATTGTGTTTTACAACAAAAGCTTTCYAGTTCCATGCTGGAACTGTAAATAAAAATGCAAACAGTGTGCTAAGTATTGACCAAATTATTACACATGTCTCCTGGAAACTGAATGTTAGTTGGCTTAATTGTCTGTAAAAGCATCTTGTTTAAGTAGTATAATATCTTTGTGGGAAAATGGCATGGCCTGGAAGTATGCTCCATCATAATTTTCCTTTTCTTCTTAGATTGTGGAAGGAATGAAGAAGAACAAATGGAGTATTGAGAATATTGCCTTTGGATCTGGTGGAGCTTTGTTGCAGAAACTAACGAGAGACCTCTTAAACTGTTCCTTCAAATGCAGTTACGTGGTGACCAATGGACTTGGGGTATGTCTGTGCAACTTGTACCACTCTGCTCTCAGCAGAGGCCTCCCCACTTGAAAACTTGAATTTCCTGTTACATTACCACCATCTGCATTAGGTCCCACAAAGCCCTTTCCTCCTAAAAAAATCCTCCTCATTTTAGGTAAATGTCTTCAAAGACCCTGTAGCTGATCCCAACAAAAGGTCAAAGAAGGGCCGGCTGTCGTTGCATCGGACGCCTGCTGGGGAGTATGTGACACTTGAGGAGGGCAAGGGAGATCTTGAGGAGTATGGACAGGTATGAATTTTCAAAATCTTTTGCATCATTCTTCTTGCAAAAATAGACTSAGAAAAAGCAGGTTATAGCTTAATTTCAGAATTTATTTCTGATCTGTCATTTTGTTCAACTCCCATCTTATTACTTCGGAAATTCCCTCAGTACCAAGTTCAGTAACAGCAGAATGTTAGAATGGCAGTAGGATGTTCAGGCTGTACAATTACAGATTTTTCTCTTTTGTCTTCAGAAACATGAGAACATTAGTGCTTTTCCCCAAAACTAAAGTCTCAGTGTTGCAGAATACATACTGGCCAGGTAGTTTTGTTTGGCCTGTATTGCATAATTGGAGTAGTAACCTTAGCTGGAGGTTACTACTGTAGCTGTAACTAAAATTTCTACTTCCCCACTGAGATTTATTTTTTTACATAGTTCCTTCAGGAGTTAATGCTCTGTACACAGAGTAGTGTGTACAGAGTGTACACACTTAAAAAAGTGTACACACTTTTTTAAGATGTAAATTTAAACCAGGAATTCAGTTTCCCTGTGAATTCTTTACAATTGCAAAATGGAAGACTATTTTTGTGAAATAAGCACAAACTTTATGCCAATCTCAGGTTTTCAGTTTGATATGTTTYGTATTTCAGCATYCAACAATGAATCATTAAACTGCATGTTGAGTCTCTTCCCAAGTTAAGAGGACWGATAATAAGTTGTCAGATTGCACTTCTGCTTTTARAAGTTGAAAGTTTTGTGGTATACAGAAGCTGGTTTTGTACTACTAGGCAGAGGGTACTACTAGGCACACTGTTTTATATAACAGCAAGCATAAAACCTAGATCTCTGAGAGATTTCTAGATGAAAAAAAAGTTGAGGTACACACACTGAAGATGTTGTGCTCTGGACACAAAGATCTTATATAAATTTGAAATGTTTTTCTATGCACATATTCATGTACATGTGTTAATGATYAATATTCATGTATATGTAGAGAGGGAAGGACCTAATGGTGAGAAATCTCTTCAAGACAAAACTACAAGACTTTGGCACTGAAATCAGGCAATATGTTGTCCCTTCAATTTTGTCAGGTGAAATTAGTCATTAGAATTTTTTTGGTCTCAGGAAATTAGAGAGGGTCATTGGTGTGGTACCAGTTCTGGGGCTCCCTGGAAACAACAGGGCAATGTACCCTTCTGGGGGCCCATTTCTCTAAAGCCACAGGTCCTTGCAGKAGGTCACCAAGGGCAGGGACTGCTCAGTGTTGCTGCTGTGCTGACTTTGCTGTGCTTCTTGCCCTTCCAGTGTGCTGTGTGCAAGCCCTTCCTGATAGGCTGTTTTACAAAATATACAAGTAAAGGGCACAGTGAAGAAAGATACTTTTTTTTTTCTCTAGAGGAAAAAAAAATACTTCATTAAATCCTGTAAAATTGAATTGTATTTGACTGGTTGTGTGTCACCTTTCTTACAAACTCCTCTAGGAAGGTGTATTTGTGTGTATTTGGCTTTGGCCTGGTGTAGATASCACACTCAAGGAGTGAGTCASTGCAAAGCTGCTGTCTGTGCACAGGATGACCCAAGCCCTTGCTCTGTGTAAGCATTAGTGAAGGGTGTCAGAAGAAGCTGTAAAGATTTASTATCTTGACAGTGTAAAGTCCCAGCCTTGCCAGACTGGATTTGTGTGCTTGCTTTTGAGTTTGTGYAACCTGTGTTTGCCAATCACTTTTGCTAAAACAGTCATGTTTCTTGCAGGACCTGCTTCACACTGTATTTAAGAATGGAAAGGTAACGAAGTCATACTCATTTGATGAAGTAAGACAAAATGCCAGGCTGAAGAACAGTGAATTACAAACAGTGTCTCACTAAGTTCCATTCCATGTCTGTGTATGTGTGTGTAACTAGTTCGTACTGCATAGCTACTGGTTTCTTGTACAGATTTGTGTGTTTGTGTTTTATGACATTGTAGCCAAATTATTTGTTGGTTTATGGACATACTGCCCTATCTTTTGCCAGTCTTTAGAAGATGAAATCAGGAAATGGTACTTACATTGTGAAACATATTTAATGCTAAAGTGTGCTTTTTAGGGCCCTTTGCCAGTAGTGATTCAATCTGGTATTGATCTTTTCACAAATRAGACAGAGCTAAGAAACTTTTTTATATATAACAGAATATCACAAAATGGATTTACATAAAATTATCATGATTGCTTTATGTTTATATTTAACTTGTATTTTTGTACAAACAAGATTGTGTAAAATATATTTAAAGTTTCAATAATTAAGTCTTTCCAACTTTTCATGATTTTTATGAGCACAGACTTTCAAGAAAATATTTAGTGGGGGGGAATCCATTGCCTTTTGTCCATTAATCAGCAAATAAAACATGGCCTTAAAAGTTTGTTGTGACATTGTTCCATTTGACAACTAAATCAGGACTCATATCTCCTTAAGATCCCATAGAGTTGCTGACCTCACCATTTCTTGTAGTTGTCTGTATTAGTAAATCTGCATTAAACAAAATTACTGTTCTTACTAGAAGGCTTAGGTATTACAAACCTTGCTGGCACAGTAGGGTATGTAAGTGAAATGCCAAATTTGAAAGGATTCTCTACTGCAACTTAACTTGCCAAGTCTATCCCACTTGGTATATGCACCTCAGTATTTTAAGAGTAAGGTTTTTAAGAGATCTCCTCTTCCAGTATAGAATATATGTGTAAAATACTGAAATATGGAAGCGGTGTATTTTAAATTACACTTCTGGGTTTATTTTTCATATACAGTAAGTGACATGAATTTAAAGCAAAATACTGGACTGGGTAGTGCACTTTTTTACTTTTTTGTATTTTTTTCATTGATTTGCCTTTTGTCAGACTGGATGTTAAATTGTAAAAATGTTYAACTATTTTTGTTAACAACTTTAATAAAACTATGCTAGCCAAACTCCTACATGAATGGCAGAGCTGTTTCCCCTTCTCACTCCATCTGTTTGGGGTGAGGAGGGGCTTTTATTTTGCAGAGGGTAACTGTAAAACAATGTTTTTGAGAGATACTTTTGAATTGTCTGCACTTGATTGTATTTGCTCTCTGCATATGCTTGAAATGACTATCTGCTGGAAAATGAAACTGTTGAGGATTTTATTTGAGAAGCTATGTAGTAACCTCTGAAATATTTGATAGTACTGTAGGATGGCTCTCACTAGAAAAGTACCTCCCTTATTTAAAAAACAAGAGCAAGAGCAAAAGCAAACAGTTCCTGTTCTGCTGGCAATCAACTATCAGCCAATTGCTTAATATACTGATGTAATTAATGCTTCTAATTAGTAGGTGATGTTACTGGAAAATGTTAAAGCCTAAAATAATTTAAGCCTACAAAATTTTATAAAACATGCTTTTAAAGGAAGATTGAAAAGCCATACTTCATTGTTCTTACTCTCTCACCAAAAAGGGCCACATCAAAGCATCTGTAATATTTCCAGGGTTTGTGGTTAAGATGTTTTTGCCCAGTCTCAATAGTTCTTGTTAATAAAAACCTGTTTYTCACTTGTAGTGTATGTAATTATACATTTAAGTGATGTATTGTTTCAAGAATAGTGTTTTAGTAAAACTCTAAATGCTGACCTTTCACTGAGGAACTGCCTTCCCTTAGCTATTAATTATATTGTTTGGTTTTGGCCAGGAAAGATTTTGAATCTGGACTTAGGATCAGTAGCAGGTAAATAGTACAGAGCCTAWTTCACTCCTCCACGTGTACTAGGGAATTTTATGATGTGTGGTTTAAAAAACAATAAAGTAAATGCTGCTTTCATTCTGTACCAATAAAAATTTTGATAACTATTGACTATCCATAACTGATATTTTTGTACTTGAGAACTGAGGCTATACTGTGGAAGCACTGTTTTCATGTGTACCATGAAACACATTATAATTGTTCAGTATTGTCTAAAACTTTTCAGCTTATTAATTGGAAACTCAAAGCAAATTCTCTACTTGTGTATGTCACTTTTAGGAAGTTGTAAYGTCACTCATTTTATTAAATGTTAATAACTTTAAAAGGGAAAAAAAAAAGACAAATACCTGGTGCTATTCAGACCTGAACACTTGTCTCTTTGCGTTTGGCAGTTTGACATTTTGGGCATCAAGGAGTTGACAGAAATTACTGCAGTGCTTGAACCATACAATATCCTGATTCTTCCACATGAAAGCAAACAGAATGTTTGTTTGCTTTAAATTACTAGATTTGTAGTCATTGATATATTTTAATTATCCCCATTTCATAATACAGTATTTGTATTTAAAAATAGGAATTGGAAATTTTGTGTTTAATACTCTGATTTGTAACCATATTTAGCATAAGAAATGGATTTTGTAAACTATTTTTTTTTCTTCAGCTGCATGATTATAAAAAAAAAGATACTTTTTTGGTACTTTGAAAGATCTGAGGAGAGAACAGAAGAGTACTTAACTGTTTGGTTTGTCAAAATCAAAACAAAGCTTAAACAGTTCTTTTCTTATAGGTTTTTACATTCCTTCTTGTTTAGTGAAGAATAAGTATTCCTCACTTAAATCCTCTGTTAAAGTAATTTTAATGTACTTGGCATCAAATACCAGTATGTAATACACATGGAAATAAAGTTTAGTTCTGGCAGTGAAAATCAKAGCCATCTGACTGTGTCTTCAAGTTCTGATGTTGGGCATCAGGTGTCATCCTGAGCTCTTTGTTGCCAAACACGTGCCAGAGCAGGGCTGTGCTGTCATTGCATTCCTTTAAGGAGAGCTGCTCAGCTGCCTTGCAGACAGTTTGGGGTTTAATAAATTTATAACCAGCTCAGTTCTAGAGAAGAGAAAGTGAACTGGGCTCTTTTTTTCTTTTTTGAGGGGTGTGTGTCTGTGGTTTTGGGGATTTGGTTTGGTTTTGGGGGGTGGTTTTCTTGCCTTTTTGTGGTGTGAGAGTGTGAGTACATCTATGCTTCAGTATTTTCTCTGTGCTGAAAAGTAAAGCACTTGTTTTTGAGTTTGATATAAGAAATTCTGCTCTATATCTGACATAATCCTTCCCCAAATAAAGTTTCRTTATTTAAACTTTAAAGCCACTAGAAAGCTTGTTTAAAGGCCAATTGCCCATCAGTAATTTGGGTATCCGTCAGTTTGCTGCAGTGCTGTGAAAAATAAAGCTGGGAAATTCCAGGCCTTGGCCTCTGCAGAAGGCAAGGGATTCACAGAARGAGCTTTATTTATGTCCTSCAATGTTACTGTARCAATTAAAATCAYAACTGTGCTGAGCTGCTTGAGGCAGGGGCTGTGGGGGTGCATTTGTACAATGGTAATTGCATCTCTGCCTGGGAATGTTTSTCTGAGATCCCATCAGGGTCCTGTAGRTGAACATCTCCATCAAATTTGTGARCATCTGAGTGAGAGATCATCCTCTTAAACCTGATGGATGGGGCCTTATATATGAGAACTGCATGCCTTCTAAATAACCAGGTGATCAGAAATMAGGAAATAATGACATTAAAGATGCTTTGTAAAGTCATGCTTACTAAAATCATTGCTAACCATGGATGTTTTGTTCTTTGGGGGGTTTCCTGTTCTACTAGCAGCACAGCTGGTCTTGGTAATGATGTTAAAACACCCTTCACAGAAAGACATTTGGTTTTAATTAATCAAAAGGAATGAAAAGCACTTAGCARTAGAGTATTTCCAAAAAGTATTATACTGTGGCACCATTTTTTTGGAAGGTACCCTGGTGTAGTACAGTCCAGAGCAATGCAGAAGATACAGGAGTGAAGTGAGCAGGATTCTGCTCAAGTAAAATATTTTGTTCCATCTAACTTCCTTACTAATATTTGCATGAGTATTCCTAATTGCTTTTTGAAGAGAATTTCTGGAATGTTCAAGTTATGGTAAGGTTTCCTAGCATCACAATGGCAGTCTTCTCTCCTGCTTCTGSCTGGAGCAGAGGTCTTACAAGAACAGATAAGGAGCCATCATGCTTCTAGCAAGGCTTTTATTTCCCTCTTACACAACTCTTCTCAGTTCAAGGGGAAGCTTATTGTTTGTTTACCATTGAGAAAAAAAAAACAACAGTAAATTTGGGTTGTAAAACTCCTTTTTTCCACAGTAGTTTAGTTTATATAGAAATCAATCCAAGATATTTCACAGAATCACTAGATGAATTTACACAAGCATACTCTAATTTTTAATATATGTATTTATGCTTCATTGATTCCTCCTTAGGTGTGAGGATCTGATTCTTGGTAGTTGATCCAAGGCTCATGTCAGGTAAACATACTGCATAGAGCCAGGTAATTATAAATTGCTGAAAATGGCTTCAGAATCTTCAAATAATTACAGTACTTAAGAAATTCAAGTGGGTAGATAAAGGATGCATGGAAGGTTCTGAGGGCTGGACATTTTTACTTCTTTGTTATTAATTTTGGTTGTTAATGTAGCTATTTAAAGCTTCTACATCAGCTATTCTATACAAAAGATGATGAGGAACTTGTTTTATAATATCTGAGTACTCATATCACCAAAATATAAAAGTAATACACTTGTCAAACAAACTGCATGGACTCTGAACCTTATCTCTTGTAAGGTAAAGGAAGAACTTCAGCCTCAAGCCTAATTTCCTTTCCTGCAAACAGGAGAAGAAATAAGCTGTTCTCAGCCTTTGGGATGTGCTTTCCTCGGCTTCCTGGTGAAGAACAAGGCTGGTGTGCTCTTCCCTTTCAAGGAAGTTTTCCCTATTCCAAAAGATGCCACCCTATTTTAAGCATAAGGAATTGCAGCTCGTTGTTGGATGTGTCAGAAGGATGACATACCACAGCAATTTAAGAGGATAATCTCTGGGTGAAATGGCTTTGGGTAGAGATATGTCTGTAAGTCACAGAAAGGTCAGAGCATGACAACTAATCTCCCTCTGRTGGGGGTGCCTCCCTGCCATTTCTGTCTCAGCTGAGCAGGTTCAAGTCTGTCCTGTAATCTGCTGTGAAAACATTGAGTCTGCTCAACCAAAACAAAGTGTTGCCAGGCCCCTGTGATTACAAATCAGTGGTCTGTTAACGTGCCCCAGTTTAACCTTTACCCATTTTTCAAGCCTTGTATCTTGTAGCTACTTGTTAAACCAAATGCCAGTGACAAACTTCATAAAGCTCCTGTTCTTCCCCCACACTGTAGGTTTTGCAGTCTCACCTCCAGCACTGCTGCTTGAAGACCATTAYTTGTTTTTATTGCTACTGTAAATCTCCAGAAGATAAAAAGMATTATTTCACCTCTGCACAAGGTTTTGCAATCATTRCACCTTCAGATGAAAGCAAATAGATTCATGCATTAAGATCAGAGAAAGGTGACCCTCTGTTACCTCTTGTGTCCAAGTTACCATGGTCCTTYGTGACCATGAAAATGTTAATAGACATGAATCTGGCAAAAATAAGGATGTGTTCTCTTGAAAACTGGTTTCCATGTAAAAGCCCTATACTGAAACATACCATTTAGAACTTTTATAGTCATTACTGAAGCACTGCTGAATACTCAAGCACTTCAGCTTGGTTTCTGCAGGTGCTTCTTGACAGTCCAGTCTCACCCATGTTCCACATGGGTTACCCACAGSTAATCCCATCAGACAGGGGCTGCASTGGCACATGGAGGAGCAGGATAAAGTTCTTGAGTTCATGGAGACCACAATCCTGGATCTTGTGTCTGCTGGGAAAGTCCAACACTACGTGAAATAACCTGTCCCATTGCCATCCTGAACACTARAGGTGGGTTTGCTGAGCCTAATTCAGCTCTAGCTCTGGTTATAGCTGTGCAGAATATTCCYATGGCTGTTCTGTTGTAAGAGAGCACACATGATTAATCCCTGGTCTGTCTTTCACAGCCCATAGTGGATTAGTCAAGACTTGGGAAAAGTTTCAGTATTTTCTTCTGTGTTACAACAGAGTCCTGCCTAAAGGCATTTTGAGACAAGATCCCATATGGTTATTGAATATGTGGTGTGCTGTAAACCAGCATGATAGSAGGGAGTGACTTTGGGGATTGTGGTCTGATTGTAAATAAAAACTCCTTCCCTAGTCAGTTGATGTACAAATGCTGTCACTGGGGTGGTTATAACATCACAGCAAAGGCAATCAAGCTGCAAGTCAGCTAAGGCCTCTGGTTCTTTTCCAAATGACTTTCTCTATCCACTACTCTCTTAAAACCCATGAAATTTGGGAAGTACCACTACCATCAATCACCCATGTGTAATTTTCCTACCACAGCGTAAATCTCTGTGTCACACTCTCTGTTACTGCCTGACATTTGAATTGCCAGGGTTTGGTTTTGTTTGGTTTTAATGCTTCTGCACTCTTTAGTGACATTTTTTTATTAGGCCATTTTTTATAACACCAGGATTTTCTGTTTAAGAGGCAGTAGACAAATCATAACATGTCACTTCACGCAAGGTTAGGATTATTTTCTCCTKTGCACGTTGGTTTATGCCAAACTTCATCTCTTAKTRTAATTTGCATTCACAGTGTTTCATRAAGTCCTTTTGCAGTTCTTCACAATCAGCTCCCACCTTTATTACCAYGCATAACTCAGCACCTCCAGCAATCTGTCCCCTCCTTACCTATCCATTGTTTAACACAGTGAGCAGCAGGAGCTCCAGCACAGATCACCAAGTGAAATTCTACTCTCTGAGAAAGTTATTTCCTGTTATTTTCTTTGATCARTGTTGGGTACATGTAAGGACCTCTCCTCGTGTCTCAAAACCTCTTAGCTTAAAAACTTTATTATAAATCTTGTTGAATGCCTTTTTGAAATTAAAGTAGGTTATATCCACACACCTGTTGACTCCTTCAAAGGACTTCAAGGAAAGTAACTTTCTCTTGCATTTATCAATCAGAATCTCCCTCAGGTGCTTAAATTCATTCTTTCTACTCTTATGTCTCCCTTGGTCTTRCTGTGCCTTTGCCCACAAGATCAAAAGTCCTTTGAAAAATTGGAAAATCCAATTCCAGACCAACTCAGGGAATTTGAAATGGATTCTTGTCCTCATGCTGTCTCTGTCCTTTTGCAGTATAGTGCTTGATGGTGAATGGCTCAAGATTCTCAGTGGAATACCTTGGGATTAAAAAAGCAGTGAGCCATTGGGACAAATCAGTTCTTCAGGTTTGAATTAAGAGGGACAATTACTGAGGACAGACCAACTTATGAGAGGCTTCACCTGGTGATGYCTCTCAGGGACTTGCATGAACAGGAAAGCTGGACATAACAGAGACAGCCCCACCAAGCACTGTGGACTAGAGGCCAATTTGCACAGTGCTCATCCTTGGACTCCAAAAAAATTCTGGTCAACAAGAGACTCAGGATTAAACCAGATTCCAGAATATTTTTGAGTGAAGACCACAAGAACAAATCTGTTCCTAGATATGTCATGTGTCCCAAAAAGATAGATGTATAAACCTGGTCACCTCTATACTTGAAACAAGGATGTATTGGAACCAGTAGTTCCAAAGTGGGTGCCTCTGTCATGTTTGTTGARCATCAAGTGAGCACTGGCAGTTGATAWTTGATATAATACTGATTGTATAGGGATCACATGCATRTATGTACATRTGTACATTTTCTACACACAAAGATRTATATATGTGGATAGACAGATGTATATAGATGTGTATATACTCTAACTGTAGAAGGAAATATCCATARATACTAAGGACATTCTATCAGTGATTATTCATGGGCTATGATCTTTCATAAACCCTGTGTGCTTGGATCATGCTTGCTCTGCTGCTTTCTGATAACTTCATTTTATACATGAAAGGGTTGTGTAAGGAGCCTTTTCAGCCACCACCTGTCTGGCAGCTTATGCTGAAATGATCAGCTGTGGTTACTCCTAAATCTGCCTCTGAAYTGCTTCTTGCCAAGACCCTGCATGTCTGTCTCTGGCGTTGTGTAAGTTGGTATTTAGCTACCTGCCAGTGGATGTCATGGGACTGTGATCAGGCAAGTCAGGTTTGCATAACAATAACTTCTCTTTTCCCTCTTAATTACCCCTTAGCTTACAAGTCTCCCACAGACTTTACCAATAAAAGGTTTATGTCATTGTCTAGGTCACCAATGAGCAAACAAATTGTGACAAAAAGATCCCAGTCCTGTGGCAACACTGCTAAATGTGGTCTTCCTCACTGGTGACCTGCAATGATCAATGTTTTGAGATCAATGAAAGAACCAGTTTTTAATCCACATAGTTAATTATCTGGTAGTTATATATTATTTGAGTTTTTAAAACCAAATGTGGTGTTGTACTAATGCCTTGGAGGAATTAGCATTTCATTATGATGGGGTTTTTATTCAATAGACCTGGAAAAATAAAATAACAAAAGAGAAAACACCCTCCCAATGTCATTCCCTTTTTACTACCAGCTAGCAAAATGCTCTGAACTGACAAGTTAAGGACAATCTCCTYTCTTTACTTGGGATCTCCTTCTCCCTTTAGCTTTGAGCAGGACCTGCTGCTGGCCAAATCCCAGTTTCTACTGCAATACCTAATGATGAAAAATAATGTCTTTAGGTAAAGAATGTGTTGGGAATATTTGGCTGGAGAAAACACAGCTCCAGAGGAGAAGTGGGATCTGTGTATCAGCTAGGTAAAGTCACAGGAGAAGCAGGGACCATCACCCTGGCTGCTCAGCCACCMCTGGGCACTGACCTGCTCCAGCCAGGACCTGACAACTCGTGATGAAGTTGTACAGACCAAAGGAGTCTGTAGGGAGCCAGCTCTGAGAATGCCACATCCCTCTGTCTACATCTAAGAAAAGCCAGRGGGATGAACACTGCTTTGTGTATCCTGTTAAGCTTTCCTGTACAGCTTTCACTGGTGACMTATCAGCATCTAAAATCTTGGCTAKAACTTGTTGAAATGCACTTTGCCTTTACAATCACACCTGTCAAGTGGAGGTGGGAGGAAGGAAATGAACTGGAGCTGGCTGAGCACACTCTGAGCACAGCTGGAGATGCCAGCTGCAGYCAGCAGCATGGCCAGGCTGTCCTGGGCCCTGCAGCCCTTTCCATCAGCTGGTACCACCCAGAAGCTGCTCTCAGGAAGGGTCTCTCTCTCTGTCCTTGCAGCCCAGCAGCCCCTGGGGTGATTCCACTCACACATCAGGTAGGTCCAAAAGGTTGGTTCAGACTCCAAAAGGACAGCACAGCCCTGGGTGATGGGCAGGTGTGGCAGAGAACAGGGCCCATGGGAGATGCTCTGTACTCCTGCCTCATCCATTGGCACTTCCTTCCAGATAAGATCCTCTCCAGTGGGCTCAGTGTCAGCCTGGTGCTGGTCAGAAATGGGCAGCRGCAACACCTAAAGAAAAAATAATCTCAAAACTGGAAGAATCAGGGATTCCCTGATATCTTTCTCAGCTGGGTGAATAACACACCACACAGCCACAGTGTTTGTAAGTAGACTCTCCCCTGTATTTTTAGCAACTGATCTATGAGATCATTTTGCTATTTTCAGTTGTTTGTGACTTGGGACTTTTCTGCTAGGAACATTGTGAGTGGGAAGGAACACATACCTTCAGATTCCAGTGAGGGCCTGAGCAGCCCCTGTGTACCCAGTAAATTGTAATCATTTTCTGAACAGCTTACCTCCCTGGAGCATCATCAGTCCACAGCATTTGCAGTTTGAKAAATGCCCTCTAGTGTTCTTCCAAGATGCAGGAGAACAAGCACACACCGAGGAAAGGTCCTGTTTTCAGTGAGCTGACCAATAACTTCCAGGCAGTCTGTCTGTAAGCCTGGATGGCATCTCCGATGCCCCATTCACAAGCAAACAGCATCTTGCTTAAAGGAAATGCAATTCCTGCCTGTGCCTTTTGGTGCCTCGGTGGATTCAGTGCAAGGCACAGCACATTCCCATGTCCTGCAGGTCCTGCACCATTCCCAGTGCCCACACAGGGCTGGCTGCCAGCCCCTGTGTCTGGAGCTGGGCACCATGGGCAGGCCTGGCCTTCCCAAGGGACAGCTTCATCAGCCCCCTCCTGCCCGCCCCTCTCCTGCCTGCCCTGTGGCATTGCAGTGTGCCTTACAGCATCTCTTATCTCAAAGCACAGAGACCCTGACCSTGGCTACTGCTGCTCATTAACTGAATAAGGATGCAGTAATTAATTGAGTGAGAGATAAGCCACAGATTTAACTACGTCAGGCCTGCAGGATTCCCTCAGCACTGCCCACGCTGTGCTAAAACTGTGGATTCCTGCACTGATGCCAGAATTTCAACATACATTAAACAGAGACAGCCCCTTGCCACCAGGGCCAGGCTTAGAGGAGGTGATTTRCTGGGGCTGCCTGTCCATGGCACAGCCCTGGCAGTGCAGGGGTTGCATTTTGGGCACAGCTCCACACCCTCCTGCCTGCCCCCTCAGACACAGCCTTAGCTCCTTGCTCCACCTTACACATTTGTTTCATTGTAGGTGTGATTTCTTGGTGGCAGCCTGAGTTCTCCCTTTTCTTCCCCATGGGCAAGGTATGGACGTGCACCAGCCTCTCTCATGGGGTAAATAATCTCCCACTGTGAATGGGCTTCTAAAAAGAAGCTTATTGTTGTTCCCCAACAAACCTGCAGCACAACAACCTCCCTCCACCAGTGCCTGTGGCCACCTGGGCACCAACCCCATCCCCTCTGCTCAGTGTCCCCCAGCCAGGCCACTGCTCACAGCAGGACATGGGGACTTGGCTCACTCCCCAGTCCTGGTGACCTTCAGGCCCTGGCAGAGCAGCAGGGCTTCCAGCCAGGATGGAGAYCTGGCTCARGGGTAAGCCTGGGGCCAGAAAAGCYGAATTTCATTTGAGCAGACCCCCAAGTTCAAGTCAGTTTTGCACGTTGAGAGCCTTGGTGGGACTCCATGAGTGATGCCTGAACAACAACCCCAAAACCCCACATGGAGCCACAGGACACTGGGGCACCTCACAGGCAGCCTGATGGCCACCTCTGGCTTCTGTGAGCAAGAGAAACAACTGTGAGCCCTGGCAGTCTGGTGTTTCCATAGCTTCATGTTCACCAGCTCAGCCACAGAAGTTTGAAGCTACTTTATTACATTGTCTGTAGTGCTTTATAAAAGTACAAAATGGCTCTTCTCTTACAAAAAGGGGACTGTTTATCTATTTTTATTTCCTTTTGGGTTAGAAGAGGAGAGTGAGAGAAAATATGAACTTGCTTTCTCCAAGAAAACAAACTGACCTTTGAGTTTTATAAAAGCCTTTATACAATACTTTGGCCAAAGAGGGCTGGAATTCCTTCTGCAAAGCATATTTTTCCTTCAAAAATGCCAGTTTGCTAAAACCAAAACAGTTTGCAGAAAGGCTTGGTTTCAGTGAATCTGCCCATTTGATAGCTACTTAGAAAATTTTTGGACTGCTGAAATGCTGAATTTGTCAGCAWAACTCTTCAAATATGAAGTTAATCTACAGGTGTAATTAAAAAAAAATTCAGAAGTTTTTAAAAAGTTCAATTTAAATTAAAATGAAGTGGTTTTGCATTATTTAAGCTGAAAATGTTTAAACTGACCTATTCCAAAACACATTGTGATCATCAGTTTACAACAGCATTGAAATGTGGCTTGCTGGGGACTGGGAAGTTCAMTCCCTACCAGATAAAKCTGCTCTGGAAAGCTCCAGGCAAGKGTAGACCAGGCTGTGGGTTRAAGTTTCRTGGCTGTGCTCAAGAGAAAACTGGGGAACCCTGTGCAAAGGCATCTCTGCCCCCTTTGATAGGTTTCTTTTCAGCTTTCAGTACAGCACCTGTTCAAAACCACAGGTGAAGCATTTCTGACTCCCCCCCTCATCACCACAGGCAGTGCAAAATATCTAATAAATAAAAAACATTAGGCTAAAGGCAAATATTGGTCTTGTCAAGCAATACTAATAGTAACTAATCTTAAAAGGTTTATTATTGTTTTGGTGTTGCTTTTTACACTCCTTCCCCCAGCCCCCTGGAAAAAAAGAAAAGAAAGAAAAAAGAAAAGAAAAGAAAATGTATTCTGGGTTAGAACTACTGTAAGGCATGTTTAGAGCAAAATAAAGGTCTAAGAAATACACATATTGTCCAGTATACATACTGGGAATAACTGGTGGGCCTGGAAAACCAAAGGAAGTAATTAAAAGTGGGAATGTAAACTGGTTTTTTCCATTTTAAGGGTTTTGGGGTGGTTTTTTTTGGCCCTGCTTTCTGCACCAGAGAAAGCCAATTACATTCATTCTAATTTTGGAATGAATTGGGGGTTTTAAGTTCAAAATAAAAAYGGAAGCCTTTATCCTGCAATAAAATTTTCCAGAGCCTGCACTGGCAAGGTACCACTGCACGTCTTGTCTGGATGAAGTGATGCTGCTGCTGGCCTTGAGCCCCATCACACACCAAAGTCACCAAACTGAGGTTCATTACAGTTTTCTTTTATTGTGGCTTAGGGCCAAAAAGGCAACAATAATTCTCATATTTACACAGTGTGTTTCTTAATCCACTGGGGTTGCAATCAAACAGGTTGTGTGCAGCTGTGCCATTCTCTCTCCACTCCCAAAGCACCAAATCAATGTGCTGCTTTGTGGTTGTTACTGAAGACACCAAGTGGCCTCTCCTTACTCCTTATTTTTTGATAATGCATCCTGCTGCAAGCCCTGCTGAGAGCTGCTGCTCTTGAGCTTTAYGCTCCCTGGGCTGRRACAACATTTTAATACTGATGCCTTGGGAAGGTTGACCTGAAACARAGACTGGACAGAGCTAGAGAATAAAGTAGATATTTATTGAAAGGCCTCTAGGATGCACCTTGGGCACAAGAGCCTGACCAGGTGGACCCTGAAWAGTCACAAGATGGCCCCGGTCATGAGGTCTTACACTTTTATAAGTCTGGGTCTATTTGCATATTGGGGTTGAATTATTCAATTATTTAATTATTCAATTATATACTACAATTATTCAATTACAGCTTCAGGCTGTGAGGTCTCATCCTTCTTGTTTCTCCCTTCAGTCCACTGATTCTTTTGCTTCTGGGCCCGAAAGTTGTCCTTGGTTTTCAGCAGGAAAGGATCTGTTTTGTCCATCTACTCTAMCTRCTRGCACTTAAAATGAGGCTCAGAACTACACCCAAGACAGCAAGGAATTTGAAAAACATAAAAGCWAAAACTTAAGGCATCAATACCAGGCAGGGTATGATCAGTGCCTATCTGCCCTTGCTCAGGCCCTCAGCTGGACCAAGAGATGTGTTATCTGAGACACAGTAGATAAACATTTTCCTTCTCTTGGTTGATCATCCTGGCAGATTAGCATGAGCCTCCTCCATCTGGAATTAATGTCTGCTCCTCAAAAAATCAGCTTATTTTTTTTCTTCCTTGCTGCTTAGCCTAATGTTTTCCTGAATAGCCAGGAATRAAGTGACATTGTGGGTTTTTGGATTTCACAGAGCTATGTTAGATTAACAGTCAAAAAGCAAAAGCATTAAGACTAAACATTTCTAATGAATATAATTAAAAGAGAAAGAAGTCTGAAAGCATTTCTACATTTGAAACAGGTGATTCAAGGGTTATAAAACATTCATTGCCTAAAAAATAAAATGCCTGGASCTTTTGGAGTAAATCAAGTACAAGCTCAAAGATCATCAATCAGAGAGGCCTTTAATAAATATTTAATTAATCAATCATTGGATCATGCAATTSCTAGTTCCCTTCTTGTAGACATTTTACCTGTTAGTTTATCTGTGCACTGAGCTCACACCACAGCCCAGTGTCCTCCTCCTATTCCTGTCTGTCTTTCTGAACTCCTCTGTTGTTAGATGGAACTGGTTCTTTTGAGGACCGTCTTTAACTATTTATTTAGTATATTTATTTTAACAATCAAGCTACCATTAAAAATGCTGGTTTTAATCCAGCCCCAGGGCAAGAGCTTTGGGCTGAGCTGCTTTAGATTTTAGACACAAGAAACCAGTACTGGGCCTGCTGKGGGCACTCAGCTGCAGCCCATGGTGTATCACACCTTGCTTTGCTTCTTGATCATAATGCTGCTTGCTTTTTTTGGCATTTTCTCTCAACAGGATTGCAAGGTCTTGTACAGGGAAATGTGTGATTTGTGACCTCTATTAATGATAAAAGAAATTAGGTAGAAACCCACACAGRAACACTCTAGTTAGGATCTAGAATTGCATCTTGCCAAGAGAGAGAGCTGACATCTCCTGGAGAGAAGGACTGCATTTTTCCTCCTCAAAGGACAAGAAAACATGAGCATGTCCCCACCACTGTGGACAGATGGACACTTACATCTGTCCTGCTCCTCTTCAAAGCTGCAAAGCCTTCATACCCAGTGGAGGGTTCACTCTCAGGCTGGTGCTGCTTCTTCGAGGCTGGRATCTGCAGGAGTAATCCCACAGACAGAAGAGCCCATTTATGCGTTCTGACAAAAGGGTGACAACCAAATGCCTGCACAGCTGTGCCCAGCAGTGTGCTGGAGTGAGGTTGCTGTTAAACTTGTCACTRTGTGATGGGATTGTGAGCTTTGGGAGAAACCAACATTAATCAAGCTCAGCATTTTCAGCACCAGCCTCTGTTCCATGAAAAGCCTCTGTTCCATGAGAGCACTTTCCACATCCCATTATGGTCCAAGCACGTTTCTTAGCTGCCTCCTCACTCCCGTGCTGGGGCACTTCTTGTTGGGAGGGCAGGGGACAGCRTGTCCCTCCCTCTGAGCTCCCAGGCTGAGGAGCTGCTCCCCAGCTGGCAGCCATGTGGCAGGGACATTGCCACCCCCAYTGTCACCATGGGGTTCCCTGAAGAGAACGTGGCAGCACCAAGGACTGTACAGCAAGTGCACATGGCAGTCTCTGCATCACACGAGTCACCATGTCATTGTCACCACTGCTGCAGTGTGACTGCTGATCTCTCACTGACTGCAATTCTTTCCAATGAGAGTAGATGGACTTTAAAGCTCCAGAGGAGTGATTTCAGGCAGGGGAAGGTCTCTGCATGGCTCAGTCTTGCTGAGCAACTTCATGCACTAAGGCTGAGCTGAATTTCCTGGTGGTTTGTGAGAAATATGTGGATGTGCCTCTGCTCCAGGAGACACCTGTCCTCCAACCCATGCAGCTCCTGGCTGCTGTGACCTACCCTGGCTCTRTGGGGATACCAATAAATGTTCCATGACTTGTCTGAGTGGTGGGATGCCCACCTGTGTTGGGCACAGTGACAGGGAGGAATTTCATGAGGCAGGRAACTACCAGCACAAGTACCAGTGAAAAACAAGCCAGCACAGCTTGGCCACTGACCATCAGTCTGGTGAGGCCACTGTGGCAGGTCTGGGCTGAATGTGTGGCTGCAGGTGTGGCTGGGTTGGGTTCAAGCAAAGGAGAAGGACATGTCATGTGGACAAAGAGGAACAAATATGGTTTCTTTTCAAGGGAAAATATTACTTGCAAAACAAAAATAGTAAACCGTGGAAGAGTTGGGGGGCTGCTGCTCCATCACCCTTTTCTTCTGTGAGCAAGGCAGGGACCTGAAAAGCAGCTGCCAAACAAACCCAGGGAGTGTGAGTCCAARGCACATGGCAACCTCAGCTGGCACCATGGCAACCCCGAGGCTTTGTCCCCCTGGGACTGAAAACCCTTAGGGTGGCTGTCCCTGACTCTGGTCTCATCTAAACCACTGTAAATCAGACACAGATCAGACACAGAGTGACATTATTCCATCATTACTCAGTCTCTCATATGCCATTTCACAAGGATTCCCYARCTTCTTGGTGCAGGTCTCCTTTTCCACATATTTTAAAGGAAGCAAATTAATCTGAGCATGTTAATGTGTAAATCAAGTTGAAATATGTGCTGGTAAAACACAGAGCTCAGGTTGGTAATGACAACTGGAAATGGAGTTAGAGCAAAATGTGGCATCTGGAAGCAGAATACCTGGGTGTGCACAAGGCTGAGTTGTTTTGATGGGGAACATTGGTTTTCCTCTACAGTCAATTGCTGCCACACGACTTCTCAAATACTCCCTGGTCCCACTTTGTTCCAAAGCTAAAAACCACCTGCAGTGCTGGGGAAAGGATAGATTAAACAATAGCTCTTTTTGTCTTTTCTGTTCTTGGCAACACGGGAAGAGCAAATTGTGAKGGGAGAAAAGAAGAAACAAGTRCATATCTGCCAAGATGAGGTTTGTCCTTGTGGCCAGTGGGCTGAGCAGAGCTCATAACATCTTTTTTAGAGAAATCATGACTGCAGTGAAAATTACAACGCTGGTGTCAGGAAAKTCAAAGCTTTTTCACATGAAATGACCAGGGCAGATTTTTTAGTCACTGAAGACTRTTAGCCTCTTCCCCAAAGGCAACACAGGATTTAAAAGTGCTAGCAGATTTTCTCAAGTAACAGGAGAAGTTACTTGAGAAAATCTGTGACTATATAAGTCTCAGTCTCAAGGGCAATAGAAATGGAAGTACCTCAAGTGCAATTGGAAAATCTTTCATTGTTTCTTACTGGYACAACCAAACAGAATTAAATCTCTACTTGTTTCCTTACTCAGGGCTGTGCATCTTGTAGATAAAAGAARATAAATGTACAACCATCCACCTCTGGCAGCTTGTGTGGTTGTTACTCTGTGCACAGGGGCTGTAGAAAACCAACTTCCAGAGTGAGACAACGACCCATCTGTACTGAAGTCAGGCCCTGTTTTTTCTTTCAGGGAAGATCCAATGTCAACATTGCTGTCMTAGCAGCTGCACAGGGAAATAAGTGATTTCCTGTCTGAGTGTGTTCCATCACTCAGGGTTTTATTTTTGTGCTAAACCAAAGCCAGGCRTGTCACCCCACCCTGTGCTGGGGCACTTTTCCCCATCCTCTGCCMCTGGAAAGGCAGTGGGAAAACATCAGTGGGGTAAAACCTGACACAAAATGCCCCGTCAGTTCTTGTGCCAAATGCCTTCTCCAGAAATGTGGAGCCAAGGCAGAAGTTTTGGACTTTTGGAATAGCCAAAGACTATTCTCTCAGCATACACCACTTTSTCCCAGAGCTGTCAGCCTGGTCCTGGTTGTGGCTGGGATAGTTAATTTGTTTTCTCTTAGTAGCTGGTACAGTGCTTTGCCTGGGATTTAGTGTGAGAATAATGCTGATAACACACTGATGGTTCAGTTGTTGCTCAGTAGTGCTGACCCCTAAGTCAAGGACTTTTCATGCYCTGCCAGGGAGCAGGTGCACAAGAAAGCAGGAGCATGGCCAGGACAGCTGACCCAAAGTGGACAAAGGGATATTCCACACCCCAGGATGCCATGCCCAGTCTATAAACTGGGGGAGCTGGCTGGGAGGGGCCAATCACTGTTCAGGGACTGGCTGGGCATCAGTGGTGAGAATTGTACTGGGCATCACGTGYATTTTTCCCTTGGATTTTATTCCTTTCACTCTAYCTCTCTTTTCCATTACCAYTGGTGCTGCTRWTATTATTATTATATTTKACTTYATTTCARTTATAAAACKTTTCCTAACTCACAGGCTCTACTGTATTCAGATTCTCTTCTTCATCTTAATGAAAGAGTGGGAGGTGAGCAAGTGGCCATGTGGGGCTGAATTGCTGCCTGAGGTTAAACCATGACACTTTGGCACATCTTCCAGTCCSAACTTGCTCCAGAACCCAGGAGATAATGAAACCTTCTGTCAGGCTGTGTAAATAATGGAGAAAAAAAAAAAACCAGATATCATTTGCTCTTTTTATTTTTTCCCTTTCAGTGGTAACAATTCTTATGACAAGACAGAAGGGTTAACCAGCATCCTGAGAGCATCCCACKTGTGTGCAGTGCCTCTGATGTGCGTGGGAGGGCTGTGGGCAAGCGCCTTTGGGTGTCACACTAACACAGMAATACAGAAAAACGTGCTGCCAGCTGCTTGTAAAATCCATGGGCRCCTCCTGCTCCCCCACAAGCTTTTGCACAATCTCTGCTCACACCSAAGTGCMCTSRCATGGGCTGGAGCAGGAGGCAGCAGTGGGGGGCAATGTGACCTCCTCTGCCCAAAGCAGCCCTCACAGTGCCAAATTTGTTTAATGACTTCGTGCGTCGAGGGTTTCTGCTCCCAGCCTGACTCCCCACAGGCTTCTGGGAGATTTTTTGCATTGTCAGAGTGTTTGAGACAAGTGCCAAGGATTGATTTTCTTAATATGACAATTGAAATAAACCCCATTTTTATCACATGCAGCTGTAAGATTTTGTCAGCTCCAAAATGATATGTATTGTGTCTGATCAGGTTTGAATTTATTCTCATTAGTAAATCAGGCACATTTCAGAATAAAACCTGCTTCCACAGTGGGAAAACTAGAGCATTTSAACTGAAAACATATAAAAGTGAAATCTTGTCTCTAAACAAAAATATTTCATATCTTCTTCTTTTCTGTATATATCATACCATTACCTTAATCCAAAAGACACTTTCTAAATTAGGTATAATTTTTGGCCAACACCAGAGGTTTTGCATAAGTGATCCAGAAGAAGAAGAAGGAAAAAAAAAAAAAAAACCAAAAAGAAGGAAAACACAACCCCCAAAACCTTTTCTAGATCTGAGATTTTGTTTCCATTCACTTTTGCAGTCACCAAGARAGCTGTTGGCTCTTCTGAGTGCACCTTGAGGGAAATTCAACCCAGTCCCTGGGTCAAATTAATGTCAGCATTTCCTGGAGGGACAGATCCTGCCTGAGAGGTGCAAGCTCTATGGACTTTGMTGGTTAACTGCAAAGGGCTGAATGTGCCCTTTAGATTGCTCCTGCATCTCATCTGAGACTTTGTACATTATCTTTGGGACATTAAACACAGCAGGATGAGTCCTCCAGGGAGGTTTTGCAGCGTTGCCAGCATTCTGATGGCTGGGCCCTTGGAACACCATGTGCTTCTGTCTCCAGCTTCTGGAGTCATATGATTATGTGAGCATCTCAGCTTTCACGACAATGAAAAGTAGGTCTTTACTCACTGAGACTGTGGAGAAAAGCTGGCAAATGTGACCTCCAAAAGGTTATGGTTTAAAAAGCAAATTAAAGGAATCTCAGCTATATCAAGCACCTGAATTTTAAATGTGTAGTTTGTAAASAGCATCTTTTTGAGGACCAACTGTTAAATTTTGAATACTTGGGATTTTTGTGAAGAGGGGAAAATTGTGTCCTGCTTTTTTCTGCTTCGCTTCTTCCTTCCTTTCTAAGGCTCCATCCTGTTGCTTATGCTCCTTGATTGTTCTCAGTCTGGAGCTGCCGTTTGACACCAGTCAGACAGAGTGTGAGTCCTGGGGATTTTCCAGGTTTACAAAATGTTTTCCTCGCATCTGCCAAAGCCGTCGCTGAACACGTGCCACTGGAAAATCACAAGCGGGCTGGCTGCCAAGGCTGCAGAGCTCTTTGGACCGMAGCAGCTCAGGGTGCTGCGGGTGTGAGAGGTCACGGAGCGGAGCGGAGCCCCGATCAGCGCTGCCGGCCCCGGCGGCTCCAGCGCCTCCCTCGGCAGCCGGGCTGGGGCCGGGCCAGGCGGGGCCCGGGCTCACCCAGAGCCAGCCGTGTGTGGGGACGGTGCTGCTGCCTTCGGGAGTGAACATTTAATGGTAATGAAGCAGCTGAGGGGGCAGCGATGTGCTCCGCAGGGAATAAAGAATAAACAACCCCCGCGAGTGGCTCGCTGGACGTTCCATCACAGCCCGGCAAGGACACCCCCAGCACCCCCCAATCCTGTGTGGAGCCATTAAACCCTCTCACCTGGCAATGGGCATTGGCAGAAAGAGGCGAAAAAGGAAGCTACCGAGTAGTTSTGTCCTGTGAATGCAATAAGAAGAGTGTCACCAGTGCAGTGCGGGGAATTTTAAATTGATACTGCCCGTGTATGAAAATATCCTCTGGTAGTGCTCAAAACTGGGGGAAAGATACCTAAAACTATGGAAGTTTTTGTCCCAGCCTTAAATGAAATGTGGCACACAGGATCTGGTGAGGGAGTCCATTTACTATTCCATTTGTTATTTTTAATTTATAGCAACTCAATGAAAAAAAAATCAAATGCATCTTACAGGTTTTGTCAAAACTTTTAGGGCCTAAATTCTGCCTTCCATGAACAATATGTATTTTAATCAGGYGCTTGAAATTCATATCCTAATGTAGATTATGTATACATACATTAAGTGCCAAACCTGTTTGAGGAAGACTCTAAAAACCCCACACCATCTGTTCTGGATGCTAACAGGAAAGCAGGGCGAAGGTAGGAATTTTAGGCACTGTGTAAAGCCACGACTTTGGTGCATGCTCAGTGCAGACGGGATGAAGGGAGRAAATACAAGTGGATTTATGGCTTTGCAGAAACAGCCAAGCTGGGACAGCCTCGCAGTTTGCTGCCTGTGCCCCTCGGAGGYTGTTGCAGCTTTATGTACCCAAACCCTGCCTGGGGCTGAGAGACTTCCAGCAGGACTGATTAAACCAGCTACTGGAAAAATCCCCAGGGAGCTTTGTCAAAACACAGCATCTCCGGGCTTTGGTTGGTTTGAGTTTCCAGGTGGCACCCAGCGGCCAGCAGCCCGGGACAGCAGCGACACAGGGAGGTGGCACCCGTGATCCAGTGGCACAGGGAGGTGACAGCAATGGGACAGGGAGGTGGCACCAGTGATCCAGTGGCACAGGGAGGTGACAGCAGTGATACAGTGGCACAGGGAGGTGGTACCAGTGATGCAGTGGCACAGGGAGGTGACAGCAGTGACACAGGGAGGTGGCACCAGTGATCCAGTGGCACAGGGAGGTGACAGCAGCCACACAAGGAGGTGGCAGCACGCCGGGAGCCTCCCGCAGCACCGGGCACAGCTGGGCACTGCTGACAGGCACGTGTTTGCTGAAAGGCACATCGCGATGGCACCAGCGTGTATGAACGGCCCCTGAGTCACCACATAATTAGGAAACATAGATCTTCCTTCGAAGCTTTCTGTTCTTCAAAATTTTCTCTGAGCAAAGGGCTCATTTACGGGTGTGATGAATGGCTCGTGAAATGGCTTGTACAGCAGGATGCTTACAATAAAACGGGTTTGGAGCACAAAAGGCAGCATTATTATTATTCCTGTGCCTGGCTGGCTTCTTGCCAGCCTCCTGCTGCCTTCTATCTCCCATCACACGAGGCTGGAAAAACTCCCCCAGGACTGATTAACATGAGAGAGACCTGTGACAAATGGAGGCGTGTGAAGGAGGGAGGTGATGGCTGAAGGGACAAACCAGGCTTGCAAGCACTGACACAAGCAGTGAAGTGCCTGGAGAGGTGGGAGAGTGATGAGAGTCTCTGCAAGAGGCAATGAGAAGGAAATCCCTGGCAACTTCTCCCTCTATGGGTGTTCCAGTCCTCCCACAGAAATGCTGTTTGGATATGAGAAAAATTCAAGAGTTGCAAAGGGAGCCACCTGCCCTCGAGTGCTGTCACTCAGCAAACTGGTGAGGMACTCCAGGGCAGGGACTGGCCACAGGCTCCCAAATAATCCCCAGGCACATTTCAGAAGTGACAGAGGTCCAGAGATGGTTAYAACCAGGACACAGAGCCACCATGGTGGAGGTTGAGGCTTTATGAGCAGGAAGTTACATAACACCACGTCAGCTGGCTCACAGCTCAACAAGGTCCCTGCCACRTTTCAGTTACTGCAGCTGAAACATCTTGGGAAATGAAGGTTTTCTGCTGCATTTTATACTGCATTTTACTCTGCACTCAGACTGCCACAYGCTGCATTAATAAGGTCTAGAAAGTTAAGAAAACTTTTTTAAAAATTAAACTGGGAGAAGTCTTAAAGCAATTCTTATACATGATTTCTAAATTCTTTCTATGAGGCCCAGCTTTTTACAGCCCAAGTACTTGAAAATCTGGACTTGTCAGGTCACATAAGGAAATTYTTTTTCTTTTGTTTTCCCTGTGATATTGCTTTCCTAAGATAATTTKCCARCATTGCAATATCWTCTTTCTCCAATGGTATCCTCCTTKGCTCAATTTTCCTGCCAGAAGTCGTGCTCCTGTTGAAGCCTGCAGTGGGACAGGCAGGAACCACCAGTGGCCCAATTTATTCCTTGACTGGAAGCAGCAAGGAAAGGCCAGGATCACTGTGTGCCTGCTTGATTTGTTTCTGCTAAATGTCAGGTGCTGAGGCAGCCTTGAGGAAAGATGTTAAGCATGCAGCTGCCAAACTGCAGTGCCAAGAGTACAGTTTGCTTTTGCTGTGTGAAGATGATCCTGGCAAACCCTTGGCTTGCACCAAAGGAGAGCTCACCCTTGCATTTCAAGGACTATGAACTTTTGGAGTAATGATTTATGAGCTGACTGGCATTTGTATTTAATGACATTAAGAAAGGCTTTTTCATTTTTATAGGCTGCTTGAGACTCGTTTGCTTTGTGTTTCATTTTGTAGAGGATTTAGTCCAGTCAGATAATAACTGAATTAACTACAAAACAACATTTTAATTTTCTTATATCCTCTGTTTCAGTTTTCACTTTACTTCTCATATGTTTCCATTTTATTTAACCTGTACATATTTTTGCAATTTATGATCTAAAATGTATTATTTACCCAGTGCATTTCATTGCTTTCAGTTTTTTAACAGACTCTGGAACAATATCTATTGTGTCTCATTTGGCAGACAAATATTACCTGTTGACCATCTGCATTCATGTATAGTTATTCCACCCAGCTCCACAGACTTCCTTTCTCACCATTTAGAATAAGAAATACTTGTACTGTTAAATAGATTAATTTTTATTTTGTGGCCTGTTGTCCATGACCTGGATTTGAGCTATAAATCTGTAATTTGCCAGGGTTTGTTGTCCACTGATTGCACAAGCTATTGTTACCAGGATAAATTTCAAATTCACCTGAAAATCAGAATTAATCATTTGACCAGCTCTACAAACGAGGTCAGCCAACATCTCTTGTCTCTAAGTTCAATAAATTTGCTGCCAGACGATTTTCTGAGTTTTAGCTGACTTGATTTGTGTTATAATCAGAAATATCTCATTTCAGATTCAAATTACAACACTAACTCAAGTGGGTTGGCAAGTCTTTTAAAGACTTGCATACTCTAAATATGTGCAAWGATGATAAAGTAGCAAGATCTGAAATAATTACTATTTATATCCTCCCATTGTTTTCTCTAAAAACAGCGCTTCAGACTTTGATATTGTTTTCAAAATGATTACGCTGACTCCTAGAATGTTTGTCCTAAAATGTTTTTTGTTTTTTCAAGTCTAATAATGCTTCATGACTATTTCCATCTGGTAGTAATAGTCCTGTTTATTCTGGAACATCTTGGTTTATATTATGCCTCTGTGTAACAAAATCTATTGAAATGGTGCAAAACACAAATCTCTCTGCCAAAGTCAATAAAATTACTATTTGTTGAAGAAAACAGTAAACAACAGAACTTCATAATGATGTCATTAGCACATTCTTTGTCAACAGTTGGGAAATCTGTAACCTTCAAGAAAAATAAAGAAGGAAAAAAAAAAGTAATGCATTCAGCTCAGTTGTATAATTAATTATGCATAAACTTCTAATAGGATTTGGTTAAAATGTAAACAATTTTATAGCAGTATCAGCTGCRCAGCAGCAGAGCAGCAGTAAGTTCAGCAAGCAGAGTGGATGCTGTGTTTTATCCATCCATCAAATAAATGGGCACATTYTAAAGCTTCTTCAGTGCTGCTGCTACAGCAGGCCCTGAGCTGATCCTGAGCCCAGTTCAGGATCCAATTTGATACATTTGGCAGCTCCAAAGGCATTTTGTCCTGCCCTGCATTTTCTGCTGGGAGCAGAATTCTACACTTTGTGTTCAGACTCTCCTGGGATGTTCCCTCAAAACACCTCCTGCTTTGTGCATGCTCAAGCTTTTTTTTTGCATCTATTTGGTACCAAAAAAAAGACTATTTATGGGTTTGGTGTTTGTCCTGATCTGTTCAAATGTGTGACAGTACAAGCTTCTGCAGAAAAGAGTGCAGCCATGGGTGGAGCATGTTTATTTAGCTGTCAGTGCCAACCAAGCAACACCTAAAACACCACAAAACCCAGGGGTAGGCTGAAGATGAGGGGCAGATATTGCCTAAAGTGGCAAGATGTGGYCAAAACTTAATTCCCTAGATTGGTTCTCAGTGATTGCTGTCAAGAAATGAAGAGAAGGAAAAGGGGAAGGGATTTTCTGCATTCTAGATTTATCAAAAAGTAAATTAATGGTAGCACTCCGGAGCTGTGCTTTGCTGTAAGGTACAGATCACTAAACACAGTGAGAGCAGTGTGTATTCAGAGATGCCACTGATGATTCACACCAAACTTGAGTGGTCTGGCTGCAGCAGAGGATATTTCCTACCCCGTTCCCACYGYGTGGAAATCAACATCCCTGGCATTCTTAATGGCTTCCCTTCATCCAGAAATTCTGTCRGGCTTCAGAGAGGGCAAACACAAACTGGTAGTAATTTATTAAATTAATGAAGACTTCCTTCTCCTGCGAACGAGCCATTTCCCCGGTGTGCACTGTGTCTCTGCACCACTAGATGGTAGAACAGGACTCCACACAGCCCAGGCAAACCCTCCGAAAGGCAGCGGCATCAGTCCTGCCTGGAGATTCGTAACTCTTCAGTACAACTTGGAATTTTTATTCCAGCTGCCTGCCTCATATTCTGTGTCCTTTATAGCTAATTGTTATCTTCTGGAACTCTGTCTTGTTTTCCAAGGAGTGCTTAGAGAACAAGGCACACACCAGCACCTTGCACAGGGGAAGTSCCCTGGTACCCAACTAACACCTGTAGAGTGGTAAAAGATGGAGATTAARCCACAGGATTTATCTTTAAACTGTGATCCCATGTGTAAATCGCATTGCCTGGAGGCAAGAGCAGCTATAAGAGATTTCTCCTCAGGTTCATCTTCCAGAGGAGCCACTGCCTCTCTGGGCAGGGCTGTGCTCCCCTCTTGCCCTTTGGAGATGGGCACAGAAACGTGGGGGGAGCAGCTGCTCCTCTGTGGCTTTTACAGCTATCGAGGAGAATACCAAGAATTTTTACACGTGCAGTAGTAGAAAATTTAAATTAAATTAAAGGCAGCAAGGATACCAGTAATAATGCAGAAATAACTAAGCTGCTAGGAGTAAATGAAAAAAGGCAGTGTAAAATGACTAGATGTTTTTTAATGATACAATATCTTGTAAAATCTAACTTGAACAGAACTTTTAAGTTCTGTTGATCTGAAAAATGACTGGCACATGCGATGAAATACGACTCAAGGACTGTGAGCAAAGATCAAAGCTACAATAAACAGTGGTTTTCAAAGCCTTGGAGAAAAGGCAGAGGTGTGCTACAGAAGTCAGGGAAAAGTAACAGTCTAACTTAATGTTGTTATTAGAGAGCCAACGAGAAATAAACTGAGTAATAACTACACTTACAGGTCTAAAGAAGAAAGACATAGAACATCAGAGTGCACAAGAAAATGGAATTATAACTTGAAAACAGACAGACAACTTACAAAATGCAGATCCTTACATGACAAGGAGCTGTCTGCAGACAGTTACGTGGCAAGTAAGCTTTATTTACTATGGGAGAAAGAAAAGCACTTTCTTCACCTGGTGTTTCCAGCCCTGCTGAGCAGACAGTGCAGTCCTGGGCAATGGCTCCTTCCCTGACAGGTGAGCATTAACTTAATCACCCCTCTTGTTTTGTCTGTAAACACAGAGCTCAGGACTTCCATGTGCTCGTTTGGACTGCACAGGGGATTGGATGGGCAAAGAACACCATGAGCCATCAAGGGTTTTTTCCACTGCTACCACAAACAACAATATTGCAAATATTCTGAACTCCCACAAAACAACTTTCAGTGTTTGTCTTCTGTTGGAAGATATTTTCAGAATCTCACACTTTATGTTCAATATAAATTATTTAATTACATGCAGGATCCTTTTGGTCAAACTGTCTCTTAGTATGAATCTCTGCCCTCCCTGCATCTACACCCTTGTGCAATTCAAGCCAGCAGTGATACCTGTTAGTTACCCTTCATTTTGCATCACAAAGTCACYCTAGGACAGCCACTCCAGTTCTTTCAGTCTTAAAAAAWGRAATCTCTGYGACACTTWATCATCCAGGTAGTTTGAATTAATYTTCCACAGGCATTAGTAAATTWGACTGTTGCACAATGCTTCAGGGGAAGCCTCCCCTCTCCTCCTTGGGGGCACAAACACTTTGTTATATCTGTTGGACACACATCTCTGGGACAGGCAGGAATCCCCCTGGTCTCTCCCACAGCTTTGTCAGACACCATGAGACCAGATACACAGAGGCCAAAGGCTTTTTCCTTTTTTAACCTCCAAAGGATGGGACTTGGTATATTAAGAAATAATTTATTTTCACTAATACTACTGATTTTCAGTTAAAGCACAGTCAGGTACCTGCTTTCTAATTAAATCAGTGATTACATGAGTTTTATGTCCTTCTAGAGTCATCAAATACCAGGCCAAACACCTCACAGAACCTGAAATTATGTTACAGTGTCAAATATTATCAGCCCAGTCTTTTGATCAGCCTAAGCATGGACTAATCAGCACAAACTGGCTCCCAAATGACCATGCAGCTTGACATGRACTGTATTGTTCTGATTTAATTCTCCATCAGGAGGGTTCTGCATCAGTCACCCTATCTCTTTTCTTAGGAACAGAGATAAATGGACAGCCTAGATTGCAGTCAGACATGTGGATCTCAGAGTGTCACAGATGACTGTCAATCATTGACCAGRCTGAGAGAGCTCCTTTATCAGCCCTGTCCAAACTGGGGTTGCTGGGYATTGACAGCTGATAGAGAGACTTCAGCAGATGTGACTCAGCACTCCCCTGAGCCCTGCTGGAGTGGAAAGGGTTTATTACATGATCAGCATATTAATTCTGTCCTGCTTTTTCCCAAATACAGAATGCAATTCTGGCTATTCCTGCCTTTTTATTTCTCTTTCTTTTTTTTTTTTTTTGTTTTTTTAAGTGAACTTTTTCAGGGCTCCTTACAAACATAGAGTCTTTCTGCTTAAGCCTTTCCTTGCACAGATTTGAGCCAGAATTGGTTTCAGGTTATGAAATCAGCCATTTGGAAGGACCACCTTTATTTAAAATGTTTGGTATGAATGAAATCCATAAGCAGAAGTGTTCCAAAATACTTTTAAACTCAGGGGAAAGGTAAGTTATAGGATGGAAAAATTAAGAGCCTTTTCCAGTTTTGAATTAATGAGCCCACAGCTACAACTTTCTAAATAGTTCAGAGTACATCCATACTGGGCATCTGACATCTGAAAAGGCTTAAAGAAGAAAAAGCTTAGAAATCAAGACTGAGAGCCTTTTTGAAAAATGCTTTAAATAATTACATGGTTTTAACTGACATGTGGAAAAGCAGAGTAATCAAACCAATGCCTATATGTATTTTTAGGGAGATACACTGCTTATAGGGTTTATAATATGCAGAAGAAGGAAGACAGAAAGCTGCAGAGGCATGTTGGATGAGAGGACAGGGAGTTACTTGGTTCATTTAGGCTGAACTAAGATTGCAAATGCCACTTATAGATGGAACAGATTTTCTTTGGCATGGAAGATGTCAAGAAATGAACAAATGGACATTTCACCTTGATCTGTCCCTGGCTTTGTACTCCTGTTTTGCTCCTTAAAGGCACTGGCTATCCAGGCAGCAAAGCTAACCAAGGTGGTTGGAACCCTCAGCAYTGCTTGTCTGGATCATGGTGGATTTTCTGTGAGATTTCTGCACTATTTAACAAAGCAGCAAAAGAAAGGAAAGAGCCATTCTTTTCACAGCTCTTACTTGGACTCCCTCCAGGATCTGTAGCAGCAGGCAGATGTCAACACCTCTCTTGGTCATTGCACAGAACACTGGGTTCAGAAATTCTCCCTGAATTGTGTGAGAATGGCAGAGCCTGAAGCCTCCAGGCACTTTGCAGCAGTGCAGCCCCAGGCCAGCTGAACACTGCCTTTGTTACAGGTAGTTCCCAGCCTGGAAGCTTCCTTCTGCATTCCCACCCTTGGCTGGCCTCCCATGACTTATCCACAGCATCTGTTAGAGAGCAAGCTCAGTCCAGCCCCCAGACTCCACAGCTCTGAGCAGTCCTTCCTTACCTGTGGGTGTCAGGTCCATGGAGCTCCTCAGCTGATCAGCCCCAGGACTGGAGGGCTGTAACCCCCTCAGCAACCTCATCTGAGCCAGGGGAGAGCAGTGCTGGGACTGAGACCATCAGCACCTCAGCACCCCCACAGCTGAGCACACATCTGCTGCCCTGGGGAGGCTGCTGGCCCCCTTTGGCAAAAGCTGCTGCAGGACCTTTGGCCAGGATCTGCCTGCAGACCTTGCTATGAGCTGCCAGATCAGGTGAATACTGCTAGATACTGCAGTATCTATATACTGCAGCCACAGCCTCCTGTAGCCACCCCTTCCCAGACACCCYGATGTTCCTCAAAGGCCCCCAGCAATCCCAGAAGAAGCTCCAACAGGATYCTGAATCAGAACCAGGAAACTGGCAATGAGTGCTGTGCCCGTGGCCACCTTGGCCATCCATGGTCTCTGGCCAGGGAAAAGGGCAGCCCCTCTGACAGTCCTCAAACCTTCCTCAGCAGGAGTTTTAGCGCTTCACTTTTACTGATGATTAACATATCAGAAACAAAATGCAATCACAGAAAACAATTAAAGCTTAATTAGCCAAAGGTAGTCGATGAGATTTTGGCAAGCACATGGATTGTCAGGTGCCTGTGCCTTGTTTACCATCAAGCTCAAGGTACAGCAAATATGACTGTCCAGAGAGTGCTGGGTGGGGAGAGAGGAAGAAGTCACTGCTGCCTCATTGCACAACACGGCCAGTGCTGATCCCCCTTGTGACAGCCACTGCACCATTCCCCASACAAGGCCCTGGGCTGAAGAGCCCCAGCTGAGTGTCTGTGGGTGGGTCCATGCCCATCTCCAGGTGAGGGAGGGGGTGTGGCAGGGGCTGCCCGTATAGGGAGGTGCTGGGGGTGCTGTAGTAGCTGGCTGGTGCTGGTCCTGTTTCTGTTTCCTGCCTTGGCTTTTCCCATGATGGTGGGCTTGAGGATGGACTTCAGCGTGCTCCTGGAGCCTCTGGGCTTTGTTAAGGTCCTTGAATGGGTGAGTGGAGCTGGGGGGGCTGTTTCCTCTGCTGCCCCAGGCCTGGCTTTGCTGCTGYTCATGGCTGGGTACCCCTGGGGAGGTGTGAGCCCCTGGGCTGACTGACCCTGCCCTGGGTGCTGCTGCTGGGTATCCAGCTCTGAGCTGCTCCTCAGCCACACCCTTGGGCTGCAGATACATCAGCTCCATGGGCTAACTACAAGTGTGTTACAGCTTGTGCTGCTGTGTGTTTTGTGTTCTGAWGATTGGGGGTTTRGGGTCTGGATAGTGAAAAAAGGGAAAAKAAGAGCTATTTGGAGAGTCAAGTTGATGTGTGATACTCTGAGAGTGTACTTTTTAGTTATTTGAATTTATAGTTTATAATATTAGTTGTGGCTCTGCAAGACTTGTAAATATTTCCTTAATCAAAACTGCAAGAAATACTATACTGGCTGTTAGTATACAAAAAAACCCAACAAAATACAAGCCCCAAAAATTTTCTGTGCAACTGAAATTAAAATAAACATAAAGATCTTTTAAATAGGCTTTGGGTAGCAGTGTTGCTTGTGCTTTTGGATTTTAGAAACATTTAGAAGCATTTTCTTCCTGACATCACTTGGTACTTTAGCTTTGTTAACTTTGTTGCTATTTCTTGTCTTGAGCTATTTAAGCTAAATGTTTGCCTCCTTTGAGCTCCAGTGTTGTGCATTCATGTGTCTATGTATTAATTCCTATAGCTTGTTGCCATCTTTGCTTTTGCCACCTGTGGAGGCTTTCAAGGTGAAACTGCTCTCCTGGTTTCCTGCGAGGGTGTGGTGAACAAAACAATTACAGCTGTTTTTGCTTATCCATTCAGGTGAGCATCAGCTCTTCAGTTACTACTTCTTATTCCCCTTTTCCCTCTCTGCCTCCTTATGAGCACATGCTTACTGAATAAGTGAAGATGTGAAACTTCTGGGTTACTCTGTAACAGTGATAAAAATATTTAGTTGCAATCGTTCAAAGCACTGTAGTTGTTTGTGCCCTATAGAATGAAGTAGGCAGAAATGGCAGCAGGCTGTTTTGCTCTATGTGACTCTATCTTGAGCCCTAGTCTGGTAGTGCATGAATGCTAGAGAAAGAAATTAGTAAGTCAAAAAACACAATCCATTTTAACAGCCTAATTCTTCATTGAAGCTGCTTTGGGGGTCCAGAGAAGATTATTTTGAATGTGCCRTTATCCTATTTTTGTTCAAAGACTGAATGGAGAGTTCTTTTCAGTTTATTACAGCATTTTCTTGGAGAAGATGCTGGGCACAAAAAAATTAAATACTTCAGTGTCACTGCAGTGCTCTTGTAGAGACAAGCTCCTTTCCTGGAGCAGAAGGAAGARGGYTTCCTCYTGGCTCTTGCAGCTGTACAGCTACRATGAGTGCAGGCTTGGTGTTCTSTGTGTGTTCAATRAGCATAATAACATAAATAAATGTAGAAATTGATTCTGTGGACAGCCAGTAAAAGCCACTACAACAGTATAGCATTTGGTCACAAAACCCAGCTTTGTAACAGCATTTGGAGGGGAGAGTGAGGGTCTGAAATAATTCTGTGCTGGTCACAGAGTGGTCAATGCTAGTCACACAGCATTATTTATTCAGCTTTGGTGCTGTGTGTTTTGTAACTACAGTGCCTTTTAAGTCCTCATCACCTTGCTCAACTGCCAGTCTCTCAATTGATGTTGCTAAGTCTGCTTCCAAATTGGGGATTTTTTGTTAAACTGCTCCAAAAATGAGATTAGGATTCTTCTCCTGAAGGTACTACTGTATATCTTAGTGTAGAATTGGGCACAATCTTCAGATAAGTTGATAAACCCTTGTATTGCATAACTGATTATTTAGAGATCCATAGTGTCTTAGGAGTAAATTATACAATCAGAATGCTTAAGTGCTGCTGCTATGAAGCATGAAGTACAACTACATGCAGCAAACTCTAACTCCATGGATATCATCTCCACAGGTTGGACACTGTTGTATTTAGTGCCCCAGACCCAAAAGGCTGTGGTGGCACTTGGACTGATGCCTCCCTCGTGGGTGACTTCTCCTCTTCTGCACAGTTCTTTGTTACACTGGCAGCATTGGTGTTCCTCTACTCTATTACTGCCCTTGTGGTGTATATTGGATATAACCATGTGTACCAGCAGAATAACAARCTTCCCATAACTGTAAGTAATGCTAAGGTATTTTAACACTTTGACACTACAAAGAGATAAGAAGTATTGTTAATGCAAGAGTAATTGGTGACTATCCAGTAGTTACAAAAGTTAAATGGAGTGTGAACAYGAGTRTCTCAGACTGGTCCCTGCAGCACTYGAGCAGAAAAGGGGACCCAAAGCCCTTGSCCATCCAGGGCATCACACCTTATGCAGTTATTGAAGCAGTGGAATGAACTTTTTCAGGTGAACAGCACCTTCACCACAGCTTGTCTTTTGTATCAAGCATTTGAGTATGCAGTTGTTCCATAGGTGGAGCCTCCTCTGTTAATCTGAAATTTTCTCTGTATACCACACTTGTTGCCATTGGCAGAGGGAGATGGTTATCCTGTGAATTTTAGTTACCTTCAATATTGAAGCTCTGGATGAGAAATTTCATAACATGCTTCAAAATTGACTCAGTACCTTTCAAGCCAAATTTTAGCCTACCAGCCATCCAGATTTAAATCCTCTGCCATTCTTCCTCAYTTTACTTAACTTTGGCTCAAATTCTCATAAAACAGGTCCTAGGCATCTGATTTTAGGTTAAGTTTGTCCTTTGCATCTATCAAGCACAAGCATATAGTTTTGTAGCTGGGTATCAACATTGAGTTGTAACCATGAAATTGTTAATAACTGAGTTTACTTGTGATTGTTAGCACTGATGCAGTTATCTTGGTGATAGCATTGATACTGTATATATATTCCTGCATTTTTTTAAACCTGTTAATGAGTATTTCTCTTGTGTAGGACTTGACAATCAGTGTCTTGACTGCCTTTCTGTGGCTGGTCAGTACTTTTGTTTGGGCAAAGGCACTTGCTGACATCAAGGTGTCCACAGGAGCCAGCATTGTTCCAGAAATTGARTCTTGCAAAGCACCAGGAACAACTTGTCATTTTCTTTCTGTGACCAGCATGGGAGTTCTGAACGTGTCTGTGGTAGGTATGCCTTCCACCATATGGGCACTAGAAATGTGTTGGAGAACAACAAAAGGGACCTGAGAGTCCTATCCTACTGATTGTGTTAAGATTCCTTTATGTTATTTGTTATTTGTCATTCAGGTCCATTAATACTGTGGTAAAATTCTGAGCAAATAATTTCTTGGAGGAAACAAGTTTTTTCTAAAGAAAGTAAAGAGAAACAACTTGCAGGRTGTACCACTAGAGCTGTTACATGCAGAATTCCCAGACACATTTGAGTGTCTATTTATGCCTTTAGCCAAGAGCAACTTAAAATATCTTTCTGAGCCACCCAAGTGGTTTCATGACTGATGTAAGTAAGGAGGAAATTCTGTGCTGGTGCTGAACCTAGATTTTTACTCAACAGTGAGCATTTTTMCACATTAAATTGAGGTTCCTTGTAAAATAATGGTATGAAGCTCATACCACTCATGTTCATACAAAGAGYACTTCACAGCAGAGCAAATTAGGCTTATTGTATGATCTTCCTCGTGAATCCTGCTTTTCAAAACTCAGGCTGTTATTCACTGGCCCTATAATAATTACTCATTTGGCCTGGGAGTGCAGTTGTGGAGGTGCTCRGTGACTGAAAAGAATTTATCTAATTCTGTGCAAAGCATAGAGTAAGTGTGACTATCTGGTCTACGAAGAACTCTGTTAAATAGCTAAAATAGCTTATATTACTCTGAACAGTGTAGAAATGCCTTGTCCAAGTGTAAGGGGTGGCAAAGATAATGCTTGCTTCTGGTTTGCCATGAAGAGACATCTTTTCTTAAAAGAAGCCAAGAAAACCGAAACCCAATCAAACACAAAAAAAAAATTACCTTTTTCTCCTTTTTTTCTTTACCCTGCAGGTGTTTGGCTTGCTTARTATGCTTTTATGGGCAGGAAATGTTTGGCTTATATACAAGGACACCAACTTGCACAACCAGTGGAGCAGAATTTCTGAAAGTCCAACTGAAAGGGTATAAAAACAAGTTGATATTTTGAAGTACTCCCACTTTCCCACTACCAGGAGCATGGAGCCACTAGGATTCATTTCACTAGTAATTGATAATTCATACAAACTTCTATTTTGTACTATGGTTTGACATAAGGTCTTGGGTACCCCAACCAAAGTGTTTAATTACCATGAGATATATTGTGTCTTTCAAGGCTGTGCAGCATTATATTACAGCTTTTGAAGAGCAAAATGAAAAGGATATCGGGATGCTGACTCTTTCTGGCTCTTAAATGAGCCTTGGTTTGTTTTAATWGTTTGTGATGAAAATAGACATAATAGTGTGTATATCATGCAAATTGTAATTGTTTGGTGTGCCAGAGCCTATTGACTTTCTGACAGTRAACTGTAGTCTCAAAGAGCATAATAAAATCATTATGATTGCTGCTGAAAGAATGTGCCCTGGGTCCTTGCTGCTGCAGCAGGGGATGCAAATGCATTGGCTTTGTAGCTCCTGGGGTATGGCTTCAGCTCTGGCTGCCTGTGTTGGCTGGAGGAGTTGCTTGTGCTGCAGGAGGGGCTTTTACACTGGGGCCCTGTGGTTTTTTGTAAAGAGGACCATGTATTGCTAGTGCTGCTCTACATTTCTCTGTGTCAGTTCAGAGTAGGGGCTTTTATTACTTATAACTAGCCAGAATTTCATTTGACTTGCCTTTTGGAAGAGATAAGTGCAATTTTCACTTGTTTGCATCACTGTATGCAGGTTTATTTCTTTAAAAATATGTATTTCATCCTAAAATCTGAAACGCCAACTTTCATATTGTCTAAGAAAAAAAACATGGTAATTATAAATTAATTAGGGTTTTCAGTCTTTATGATTTAAGGTTACATATGATGCAGCTAAAATTTTTTATTAACCATTAATATTTTCAACAGAACTATTTTCCTGTCTATTTCTATGTGCTTATCTACTTTGTCACAAACAGACCTGTCAGCCATTGGCATGGCCTAGCTATAAAATGGTAATAGTGAGTATTTTTGCACACGTGAGAGCAGTAATGGATTAGCTCAGTATAGGGCTTATTGATGGCTGAGGTGTAGCCTACAAGTGAAACAGAGTTGGAAAGTTTAGCATGCCGACTGATTGTTTTAACAAAACTTGAATTTCACATGCATTCAAAAAGACATCCCTTGTTTCCTTAGGGCTGAAATTTACCCTTATGCTTCTTGTAGAAGAAAGAGTTGTGTCCCCTCCCAAGAGTGCTTTCCTTCAAAAGACAAGGAGATGGAACATGACAGGCAGAACTATAGCTGATAAAATAGAGTCACAAATAAGGGATTGCATTTTGGCTGCATGTGTGTCTGTTCCACAGAGCTAAATGCAGAGCCAGGCTGCTGTTAACAGGCCAAGGTAAGTGTGATGTGTAGTCCACAGCAAGCAAGATTTTTAAAAAGGAAAAATTACCCCATGTGTACTTCTGGCTCATTAGGATAAAGCTGGTTTCCCTTTGTGGGGGGGAGGGATTGATGCAGGATGCTGCAGGCTTTGATGGCTGCTCCAGTCCTGCAGCTGAGATGGAATGGGAAGCATCAGGCAGCAGGAGTAGGCAGCTGCTCTCATTTACCCTGGACACCCACAAAGGGCTGAGCAGTCTTTGCCTTTGAAGGTTTTGGTGCTGCCAGCACAAATAGGATGTTAATTCAGTGTCTTATTTACTCATGGCAGGGGAGGGGGATGGCTGTCTGATTTACCAGCTTTATCTGGACTGCACAAGAATCACTGCTGCTATCAGGAGATGCAGTGTGCTTGATCCCTCTGTACTGAGGGAACAAAGGGCCTGGATCTCTGCCAGCTCCCTACAGGTTAGTAATCCTCAGCTGGCAGCAGTTCTACATGCAGCCATCAGTGGAGCAAGCTCATAAAAATCCTCTCATCCTGCAGGAATTATTCTGGTAGCAGGCTGTAGTGATGCATCCCCAGCAAGTCAAGTGCTGTGTGATCCCTGGTGTGATGCTGGAGAGGGGGATTCTGATCAGAAACCCACAGTGGGAAGAAAGGCTCTAAGGTGATGGTGAAGGACAATAAAGCTGAGGGGTCAGCATGGGGTAACAGTAGAGAGCTCCTTAGTGAAGAATAGAATCCATTAGCATTAGGAGSTGTTTAAGGAAGCAAGCACATTATGGTTGAGGCTGCTGTGACCAGTGATTTGGGGATCAGGCCTCTGTGACAATGCTGAGAAGTGAATATTCTGTATGTGTTAACTCCCAGCAGAGTCTCTGCCGTGGGAGCTGGCATGATGTCAGTGTTGGCTGAGAGCTTTGCCACCAGCCTTCAGGAAAAGCAGTAGGAAATCAAATTTGAGGCTTGACATTGTCAGATCCCCACAGTGCCAATGGTGCAGAATGGAGTCACTCTGGGGTCTGYCCTGCTTTGGCCCTGTCCCCTCAGTAAGCAAACCCATCTGCAGCACAGGCTGGGGCTGGGACACTCAAACACCAGCTGACAGGCAGCACCACTGCTAGAATTGATTGTACTGGAGCCAAACAGTGCCTTGTGATGGGTGCTGAATTCCTCAARGTTCTGGCTCTGCTCCACACCTGGCTGGCAGTGGCAGACATGGGTGTGGAGTTGTCACTGAAGGTGAGAAAGAAGGCAGATGCCACCCTGATGTGAAGAGCTGTGCACTGTGGGTTCATCACCTGCTCATGGACAYAGGGGAGCTGCAGCCTGTTTTGTTTTCCCCATTGAAGTGAGCAGCACATGGAGCTGGGGCCATGCTGTGCTGCTCTGGGCTGCTTTGGCTGCCTGCCCTGCTGCAAACTCCTGGGGAGCTGAGGGGGGACCTCACTCTTGGAAACTGCCTGAGGACAGTCCCTCATGCTTCCACAAAGGCCCCACTCTGGAGCAAGTCATGACAGCACATCAAACATTGTGGATCATCTACTTTTATTCTTGTGGCAGTATTTAGTGTGTGTTCATTCCTAACAGGTTTGTTGTATTGCCTAAAGCAAAGTTGTTGTCAAAGAGACCAGAGTCAGAAGCCAGATTTTGCTGCTTAATCACCTTGAAATACTAAGCTGAATTAGTTAGTCAAAAGAATGCTACATCCCCATCCCTTAAATATTAGGGAATGAGGGAGTTTTCTTCAAGTTTGAGATAGAGGCCCTGYATATTAGCAACACTCCAGAGTTGCATTTTAGAGACTGAYTCAAATGTGGAATTCCCTTCTGTCRWGTCAAGTGAATCCAGGTGTACCCTTGTAAACACTGCTACAGGCACTGAGCATTTAGAGCAGGGAAAAGAAATTAAATTTCAGCCTTGTGTTTTGACAAATTTTCCTTTTAAWTTTCAGTTGCAACTTCCAAAAATTTGCCTGTACTCAGTAGCACTCCTCTTGCCTGGATATTTCATTCTTCAGCCTGAGTTAGGAAGGCAGCAAGAYAGAGCTGTGTTGTGCCATCCTGAAAAATTGTGCTCACATAGACACAGTCAAAGGTTTTGCCCTTTGTTTCAGGACAAGCATTCTAGGGGCTAGGGAAATATGTGCTGACCCTGACAATGTTTTTCTTTCATTCTTTTCTTGAGGAAATCTGCGTCTGCCAGATCTTATTCTCTGCTATCCACATTTTCAGTTAATGTTTCATTGTGGGTTCTGCTTGGCTGACACTGGAATGCTCCCTCTGGCTTATTTTTTTTTCCTTCCCTCCTGAACCAAACCCATAATACTCAGTAAGAGTGTTCTTCTAGCTCTTTAAGTAGGTTCCCTCTCRTTCTGCTACATCAGCATTTGTTGCAAATAGTAGGGGTGTGTTTGGCAGCTGGTTCTCATAATCCATGGAATCTGATTGATTGCTGCTGCTGCCAGGAGATTGTACCTGCTGCTTGCAGCTACCTGTGCCCTATCAGCAAAGGGAGGTTTGTACTTGCTATTACATTCTGTCAACAATTGAGCAACTCCTCATTTGTTCATAAAACATGCTCTGTCTTTTCTTGGTTTGTGCCTTTATCACTGCCATCTGTGTTTCCTCCTTACCTGTCTGTGCAGCCATTTGACTTAATGCAGTCATGGGGGAGGCTGTAGGATGATRCYTGATCACAATCTGAGTAAAAACTGGTATTAGCACAAGCTTTAATCAAGTCACCTATTTTGTTTCAATTCAGTTTGAAGTTTGAAGTAGCCTCAAGTCCAGAGTTGTTGCTTTCTGTGGCCTAAGATCAGCTGCTGGATCCCCTGGGTTATTTCTTGTCATGTAAAGCAGTAGTCATTTTATGTGCTGTGRTCCCCCTGCCTTGGGATGGTAATCTGTTGTTATACATGCTGATCTTCCTAGCTACTTTTTATTTTCTCATTTATATATAACATCCCCTAAATCATCTTCCTCTGGTGACTTCAAATCTAATTCTCCACTACTTTCTGCAGATACAGCAGCTATTTTTAATTTTTGCATCCCGATCTGCTTTTGCAAGCATCTAATTTTAGCTCCRCATTTAATATGATCAGGTTCCCTTGGAGCTCTCCTTTGCTCTGGTGTGAATGGCTGCACTGTGCATGCTAATCCTTCTGCTGGATTCTCCTGCTTTGTGCTTCTGTGGCCTTTCTTTCCCTATTTCTGAACTGCAAACACTATATTTCACTATTACCTTTACGAGCCTCTAGACTGCACTCCTTTTCAAGTTCTGTAGTATTTTCTTTTTAAACAGCTTTCAGAYCAGAGAAATTATTTTCTGCTTTGGCTCTAGCAGAACAAAATGTTTTAGCTGCTCCCTCGACAGCCACRTTAATACAGGAGTTGTATCCTCAGGTTTCATTTCATAATCATTCTGAAATAGCTGGAGAACACTTATTCTGTRTTGTGCCTGATCCTATGAGCTGAAATGGCACACCTCTTCTTCCACAGAGAGGTGCCTGTAGCATGGAAGATCTCGGGGGTGGGATTTTTGTAGATTCTCTGATATTGCACAGATTTTCAGTTGCCATTTGGGTGGCATTAGTGGCTTGTCAGGGTCTCTGCCTGCAGTGACATAAAGATTGCTGTCCAGCAAAGAAACAAAAGACTGGGCAAACTGTAAAAAACAGATGTTGGCTATTTAATGAAAAAATCTTTTTCTGGTACCATGCAACAGCCTTGTCTGCAGCAAAAGGATGTTCTGATGTCTTGAGACTGAATTTGACCTACTCTTACACAAGGACTTAATGGAGTACTGCRTTGGGAGCTGTCCCTCTCTTCAGAAGGGCCAGTGTTGGCTCTGGGCCCTTGTCTGACATGATGTGCCCTAGAACAGCTCCTGTTTACACCATGGAAACAGCCTGAAATTCAACTGGACATTTCACTGTGAGCTGAGCARCAAACAAAAGATCCCTGATCTGAAGCAGATGAGGAGAGGAAGGGACACAATATTCTAATAATGAGTCCAAAGGAGAAAAATGGTGATTGAGTCCTTCAAGCTGCAGCAGCTCAGAGCTGAATTTGGGGTTTTCAGAGGCTCCCAGTAGTRACTGTGAATGCAAGGCATGTTTATGTGTGCAAGCAGTGATCCCAGCACAACACCAGCAGCACCCCTGGAGAGGACTCACACAGAAATTGGCACAATACTGGGAAGGTCTCTTCCTAGAAGATCATGAGTGCAGGTAGATCAAGCAATTATGGTTAGAGAATAAAATGGTTAGAGAATAAAATAGCATGTGCTAGTGGAAGAGATGAGGGTGATTATTTTTAGCTTTAGTTTCCACAGAGACTGTGCATCAAAAGTAATGAGAAAGGACTGGCAGGCACAGGAGGCTTTTTGCATTCAGCTTCACGAAGAGCATCTCAAGAATGAAGATAGACCAAGAAATGAATTTGCTAAAGTAAAAAAGCCAAAGGGCCTGTATTTCCTTTTTGTCCTGAGGCCCTGAAAGCTCTTAAGGAAGTAATTTTATTTTGAACTTTACTGATTGTCTGGTTTAATATGTGGTCAATGTGGGCACTTCAGAGCTTTAAACATTTTCTTGCTGGAAGTAGAGCAGGACTGCTGGAAAGTTGGAAGATCTCTACTTTCTTCTTCAAGAGACCATGAACTAATTTTTCCATGAGSTGGGCAGTTACTTGTATGGATTTACAGCAAGTGCAATTGGCCTCCAGGCTGGAGTGATGGCGTTTTACTGGCCATGCATATGTGCTGGTGCTCCAAAATGGGCAGAAAGGATCAGTCCCTTCTGGATTAATCCCTTGAGCTATCACACAATTGCAACCACCTGCCACGACCTACAGCTAACAAAACTGAAAAGAGAGTGATTCTTTCATGCAAGAAGAGCCAGCAGTGTGATTACAGCCAAGTTCTGGCTGGAGGCACCCTGGGGCTGGCTGCTGCTTTATTTTGTTAAGAGGGTAAGTTCATGCCCTTTTAACTCTGAGGACAAAGCTTCTGGTTCAGTGTTGGGGCAGGATCTCTTCAGGAGCATGTAAAAACCTGGTATTGATTCAATACTGGCTGTGCATGAGGAAATCCCTGTCCTGACTTATGTGTCAGAACAACACTGAAATGCTGTCCTGAARTGTCTGTTGCTTTAGTTCTGTGCTGATCATCCAAGCTGGCTCCCTCACTCCTTGTGCAGCACTGGTGGGGAGGGGACAAAGGGGTATTAGTACAAGCTGCAGCTCTGCTGGTCCTGGGGCATGCACTGGTGTGGGTGATCTGTCAGCTGTCCCACAGACATCCAGGCAAGGTTACACCAATGCTCTGCTCACTTCCCCCTTCTCTCTCATGGCCTCCAGCACCAGTGGGGTTGGTAGGATGCCAAAACACATCCTGGCATCAGGTGAAATAGTTTGGGAAATTATTCGCTGAGGTTTACATATCGCTGAGTTTGATATGCTGCTGCTGGACATTGGTGGGACTGATCTCCCTGGGCAAGCTCAAATGGGATGTTCAGATATTTGGGGAGGCTTTTGGGATAGTGATTGTCAGAACAAGGTGTCAAATTTCTACAGACACTTCTATAGCTGGGTAGCAGCTGAACAGGAAAGGTTTCATATCTGGCTTTTAGTCCTTGCTTTTTAGTATTTCATAGCAAGCAAATACTGTTGTATTTTGGTATAGTGACTAGGAAATACCCTTTGGCAGAAGGTCACTGGCAGCAATTAGTGTCCATTTTGATCTCTTTGARTGCTGTCACTTTTCTAAACTGCYTTTTTTTTTCCCCTGAAATTTTGGGTGTGTCTAATCTCATAGGTGCTTCTGCCGCAGGCTGCATGCTTTCACATCTGTAAAGACACTTAGAGTAAATGTATTAGACAGCTAGCCCTGTGCTGGTAGTTAACAGAGAAACCTCAGCCTCCTCTCTAGGTGTCAGTGTGGTTATACTGTTTGCATGAAGTGGGAAGAGGGGATCAAGCTAGATGTTGCAGGGAGGAGCATTTAGAAATTCAGTGTGAAAATGGATTGAATATGGTTCCTGCTTGCTTTGGTGCCCATGGCTGTGCAGAGAACTGCCAGAGCATCCTTCCCTGCCTGCCGCTTGTACCCAGTCTGCACGGATACAAAAGAGTAGGTGATGAAGTACAGGAGCATCCATCCTGTGTCTTAGATAAACAGCAAGGAGCRGGTTCAGTTCAGTGTGGCAAAGGGAAGAGCTCGAAGCAAACAGAAAATAGGTCATTTGATGGTTCGTGGAGTGACCCAGTGAGCTCTGCAGCGGATAAATCCTGTAAAGGGATCATCTCTGTGGATACGCCTGCATGGCTGCGGTGCCTGATGCTCCGGCTCTTTTCCCTCGCTCTTCTCAAATTTACTTCTCTTTCTGCCCTGCCCTGTCACGGGCCCGGTGGCGGTGCCGGGGGATGTGCGGGGCAGCCCGAGCAGGGCCCGGTGCCGGTGCTGGGGATGTGCGGGGCAGCCCGAGCAGAGCCCAAGGCCGCCCGTCCCGGCCGGGCGCTGCGCTCGCTGTCCCCGCCGAGCTGTGGCAGTGCCGGGGGAGCCCCGGGCTGGGGGAGCCCCGGCAGCAGGAGCAGGGCTCCGCGGGGCCGTGAGGGGAACGCCGCGCCTCCGCTTCCCCGTCTCAAGGGCTGTGTCCATCCCCTGCCTCCCCCTTTGCCAGCAGCGCCKGGGGAGTTTCCGCTGAGCAGCCTCTGTCTGGGTGGCACAGAGCCCCTCTCTGCCGTCGCTTTTGTACCTGCAGGAAAGGAGAAAAGGCTGGAGTGAACTGGGACCAGGCCAGCGGAGGGGGTGCTGGGGCTTCTCCTCTGCCTGGGGCAGGCTCCTGTTGTTTCAGAATCACAGAATAATTAGCCTGAAGGGACTTTTGGAGAATATCTAGTCCAACCCCCTTGCCAAGGCAGGATCACCAAAATCAGGTTACACAGGAACATGTCCAGATMGGGTTTGAATGTCTCCAGAGAGGGAGACTCCATGACATCCCTGGGCAGCTGTTCCAGTGTTCTGCCACCCTCAACATAAAGTTCTTCCTAATGTTGAGGTGGAATTTCTAGTGGGCTTTGGGKTTTTTTTATGGCCRCTGCTCCTCATCCTGTGGCTGGCAYRACTGAAGAGAGTCTGGCACATCCTCYTGGCATCAGCCTTTGAGATATTTRTGTTGAGATCCCCCCTCAGTCTTCTCTARATTAAGCAGGCCCAGCTTCTRCAGTCTCTCCTCATMAGAGAGATGCTCCAGACCCCTCATYGTCTTTGTTGCCCTTTGCTGGACCTTCTCCAGCAGCTCCTTGTCTTTCCACCTGTCCCCTCACAGGGTGCTGTGCCCAGAGCTGTGCTAAAATGTGCAGATACAGCAGCTTGTGGGTGCAGCAGCCCTGCTGCCTGCATGGCCAGGAGACAGCCTGCAAACCCTCCCTGGGTGAGGTTCATGTGCATGGGACACACACAGCCCCTCTGGGAGCAGCTGGCTGTCACAGCTGCCCAGCAGCAGTGCTGGGCACAGAGGGGCCAGTCCTGTGCAAACACAGAACTGCTGCATGGCCCCAGCTGGTATCCACAGGCAGGAATCAAAAATGAAGCACAGCTGCATGGCCAGACCAAGCYATGYCTTGCCCATGCCATTCACCATCTGSTCTTCTCTAGCTTCAGAAGTTAAGCATGGACCCTGCCCCAAAATCAAATCCCAGGCATCTGTTGACCTACAGCAGCTGAAGTTTGATACCAAAGAACTGCAGAGTGGTACCATCTGAACAATTCAGAGTAAGATGTAGTGATCTATTTTGTTTTTAAGCGTGTCTCCCACTCAATAACAGGGGGCCTGCCGCAGAAACTTGCTGAAGATTGTATTTGACTTCTTTAATCCCCTGGCCAGGCCCATGCTTTTCTACTGGGCTGCTTTGATGCACATCTCATGACATCTGCTTCCAGATGCAGAGTTACCCCAAGACAGGTCCCAGAAAGCAGACCTTGGAGCACTGACAAAGTGTGGGTGGTGCCCCATCTCCCCCTGGGATCTGAGCAGGCAGCAACTCAGCCTGGCTGATATCCAAGCTCAGTTTTCCCCTCATTTTCAGCTTCCTCTGGCACTGGTGCAGTGGCACAGACCTGCCCCCACCTGAACAACCTGGGCTGAGACTCRGCTGATTTACCTTTGTGTGTGCTCTGTAGGCATTGAGATCTGATCCAGGCATCCAGAAAGAGCTGCTTTCAGGGCACAGCTCATCTGATCTATCCTAGATGTCTGCTTTTTAATAAGTTACCCCAGTGTCTCTCTCTCCCCTGTGACAACGTAGGGAGCTTACATGTCCTGACAGGGCATGTGCAGATGGAGCCCAGTGGGGGCCCAGCCTGTGTTCARCTTTCAGCTGGAGCTTTGCAGAGGGCCTGTTGTGGCTGGGGGTGTCAGACAACGAACCAGCTGAGACATGTGCAATGTGCAGTTGTGGCTGCTTGCTGTTAAAAGGTTAGTTACATTATGGTGTTGCAATCTGGCTCTCATAAAACAACCTAGCAGGCAGATTCTTTGCTCAGGAGGAGCAGGACTGCTCCCCTTGTCTGACCCTCCTTCTCTGAGGGGATCCAAACACCCTCTCCTGCTCCTAGTGAGCAGTCACAAAGTGGCAGCCTCCTGGGCAGATATTCTCCATCTCTGCAGCTGAAGTCGTTCTCATGTGTAGGTCTCTTTCAGATCATGAAGAAATGCAGTATTGGCACTTTTACRTTCCTTGATATAAATTAAGTTACAGTGCCAGAAGTTGAGACTTCTGATGTTTATTGCAAGTGCTATTTATAACACCAGCATGAACACAGAAGAGAAGCACTTTGAAGAGAAGCACAAAAACCCCAGTAATGTGATCACACATAAACTGCTTGGGGGAATTAGACMCCATCAGGAAAAGTGACCTGTGCTCTTTCCTAATCACTCTTGAAACCTTCAGAGCCATGTCAACCCACAGATCTGGAAGCACTTCAGAGATCTGTAATAGGCAGAGACACAGCAATCAAAAGCTGTGGCAGAACTCAGACTGATTTTTGTAGACTTCAGATGAAATTATTGCATAAGATGAAATAGGAAGCTGTAGGTCAGGAACTATTGCCCCCAGCCAGTCTACTTGAACCACCAGGTGCCTTTCCTCCCCTTCTAGTCTCAGCTTATCAGTGTCATCACTCTATAAATGGCACCAAAGTTCACACCTTGTGTCTGTGTTCACAGAGGCTAACAGAGCTGTTGAAGACTAGAGAGGCTGTTCCCATCATCTAGTCTGACTCTCTACAGCACACAGCAGCTGTTCTTGACTTCTGAAGGCTTCAAATGATGAAAAGGTCCCATGGTCTTAGCTAATTGTTCCAGTAATCAAATGCTTTTATTGTGTAGAGCTGCACTTGATCTTTGCTCTCAGTCCATCTAGTGGCAATTCTAGACACTGACTGTACTCTCAAAAGACTTCTGAATAAAAAAAAGCACAAAAGCTCCTCTGACAATTAGAAGAGGTTTCTAACATTTAAAGCTGTACTGTACAGTGTATGATAATCTCTATTTTATGAAAAAATTTATGTTGGTTTTATATTCAAAGTATCTTTTCCCAYATTGTTTGATACAAAAGGTAACAAGCAGACACCTGGGTCTGTCAGTTCTACTTTCTCTGCTTGAGTCCTACCAAAGACAAGCCAGAGACACAAATGGATGTGCTTTGGCTCAATGAGACCAAAAATTCATTCTTGATTCCTTCACAGGGAGGAACATGGATAGTAGTAGGGACAGCTGATAGGAAAATGGTGCCACTTTAGTATAAAATTAATGCTCATATAAAAACTTGTTATACCTCAATTTTGTAGCTCCTAAGCAAAGGAAGYAGCCCTATGCATGTCCAAAATAAGGTTTTATAGAAAAGGCCAAGATGAAGAATGAGTTGGAACTGGAGATCAGCATTTCACATATGGAAGCATCAGTGTAAGAAAGGGTGAAGCTGTGCTTTGTGGTCAGCACAYGTTTCCTCATGCAGAGAGTTGCATGGGACTTGCAGGATACTTTATCTTGCTTCAACCTGCCCTCCCAAATGCTGAATACACCAGCTAAACCCACCTCAACTGGGTGCAGGCATTCTGGGCAGTGTTAGTGCTTGAATCTGGCATCTCTTAMATCCATGGTTCTTCTTTGTTCAGCTGTTCTGAGACCAGAGTATGAGAGCACCACTATAAGAGCAGTGTAAAGAAAAACTGTTGCCCAGCTGTGGGAGACCATGGCACCAGCAGTGTTGGCCATGACTTTGTGTTTGCATACAWGGAGTTCAGAGCCTGTTGTGATACTAGGTTATGCTGCTGTTRRGGGWTTTCCCCTAAGAAGGAAGGAAATAACKTTTGCAGTTCAGCAGCAGGAACAGTAGTAAAGGAAGATGAATATTCATCTGCCTCTTTACCAGTTTCCTGGCTGAAACTACAGCCTGCCTGTCCCTTCCCTTAAAAAAAAAAACATTTATCCCTTAATAACTGATGTAGAATGAGAATAATCAAGGAAGCAAAGCAGCTGCCCTAGAGAAATGCCTGGGAAARTAAATACAAAAACCTGTGTGTCTTCCTGTCATGAAAATAATGCAGTTAACTTCTTCAAGTAATAAAATTTAATGGCTGGAAGTGCTAGGTATGCCTAAGGGTAGTATGGTGTCAGAGTGCTAGGGAGATCTGCTAGGAAACTGCAGTTTCTTTATGTCACTGGAAAACCACCTGAATAGAAATGGAATGTGCTGTGTTTACAGCTCAAAAATGCAAACAATGGTGGGTTGGAGCTCTGAACGTGTGGCTGCCCCTGTTGGAGCTGGAGAGTCAAACAGTGTTGTGACAACTGCCATAGACACAGTAAAGTGATAACATGCTCAGAGAGTATAAATCCCTCTTTCCTGTCTGTACATTGTGCTACTCATTGCACACTGGGTTTCTGATTGAGCAATGAAACAGCATTTGACTGAAGATGATTTGTGTTTGTTAGGGAAGTTGATCCTGAGCCAAGCCACTCCTTTGGAGCACAGCAAAGAGTTACAGCACCATGACAGGTGTTTTTGTGAAGTGTAGGATCCTTGGTGAAATTACTGTGGATTTCTCYATCCAGGTCCTTCATTGTATGACAAAAACAATGTATATGAGAGACTGAATAAAATCTTCATTGACTGCCCCTGCTCAACTTAAACCAAAATTTCCTTTGCCACCTGATATCAGTCCCTCACTGTCAAAAACCTTTTTTGCAATAAGGAAAGAAAACAAGCCAAAACATGCAGTATTAAGTCATCATTTATAATTATTTTTCTTYAGATTAAAATAATTTTACAAAATCTTGTCAAATTTGTTTGGTTTATATCAGGTTTTTAGACAGCATTTACATTATACATGCTCACACTCAGAAAATATTATTTTACCCCATGTGTTTACTGTCATTATTCTTCTGAGTATATTCCACTTCATTCTGTAAAGCATTGAATGTGCCAGAGGAAATACCAAAGGTGAAGATATTGAATGCTCTTAGTRTTATGAAAGATAAATAGGCTGAAAGTGTTGACAGCCTGAGATACCACAGCAAGTTGTGGGTTTTCTCTACTCCAGAACTGCTCTCGAGCCATGGGCTTTTCTACAGCAAGATGGGAGGGCAAGGAAGGGATGAAAAAAATACGGAATGAAATGAAAATATTTTTAGCTTTTACCAGCAAACATTTCTACCCTGATGTGCTTTTCACTCATTYGGTTGCTCAGCAGGGACAGGAGACCCCATTCACTGTTGAGGAAGCACATCTGTGCATGCTGTCATTCCTAAAGGCAGTCAGAGGATGTGACCATGTCTGCCAGAGGTGCAGAYTTTCTAGGGGAAACTACCAGTTCTGTAGGAGGCAGTGGGCACTGAATGCTTCTGTCCACAACTCTGCTTTGTTTCCTTTTCTACTCTCCTCCTCTTACATGCACCTGCCAAAGGYACATCCAGATTCATCCTGCCTTTGGGTCTGGTTTACACACCTTAYGGCCACCTTTTGTTTTACAGCTCAGAGAGAGAGAGAAATCACATCTGATTCTTCGGCTGTTGAGATCAGGGGTCAGTTGGGAGGCACCTTGGAGTCTCATGCACTCTGGCTTAAAAGCAAAGCAGAGTTCATTTTGGGGGAGGAGGTCAGCTCCTGCCTTGAGGGGCTGSTGAGGATAACCCCATATCCTCTGAWTCCTCYTTCTTCTTCTGTAAYCTCAGCCCAGCTGGACCTGGTATTTCTGATTGCCCTGCTGAGGGCTTGGCAGTTGGTTTGGTTGCTGCTGTCAGCTCTTTCTTCTTCTCTGAAGGCTCTTTTCTGCTTGGTGCCTCTGCTCCCTCCACCCCTTGGCCACTGTTCCCCGTGGCACCGGACACTCCCAGCCCTGGCTGAAGGGGTTCACTGCTCTTCTTCCACCTCCGGGCCCCTGACCGGGTGTTGAACTCGTACATTCTGCCAGTAACTCACAAGAACAAAAAGATAACAGATTAAACTCATCCTTGCTTTAGCAGATTAAGACAGGACAGTTCTCAGCATGGKATTGAAATGAGAAATGTGAAGCACTTGGAAGTCAGCAGAGCTGGGGAGGCAGCCCTGAGAGGGAAAGCCTCATTTCTGTGGGACCTGGGTGTCACAGTGGCCACTCAGAGGAGACRTTGGCTGTTCTGCCACTCTAAGAATGGTCTTTGCAGTTAGGGGAACAGGGATATTTAAAACATTCCCATTCCAAAACTTTCTTATCAYCCTATAACTCTATCCAAGTTCCAGCAACCAGGGATTAACATGGGCAGTGTAACAAACACATCCATGGTTWTAAGGACAAAACTTCTGTCTTTAGCCATGCTGAGCAAGACCATTGTGTGTGTCTGTGCCTATTTTGTCATGGAGAGTTGCCTACCAGAGGTAGCAAAACCTGCTTAGGAGCACAATATGCTACATACATCTTCCAGGCCATGTCAGCTCATCTGGACTGACCAGGATTTGGAGATCYAGTGAGTCTTGGCTGCATGTGTTCCTTCTCCATTTGCACAAAATGCTTTCTTCCAGGCTTGCCATCCACTTTGCCATTAATAGAGTGAAGTACTGTGTGTTTCACACAAGTACACAATTCTCTCATATATAAAAAATATTGTTAAATTTGTGTAGTTTAGCACACCTGGCTACCTTCCTTTGTCAGAAAGATTTCCGTCTCTATTCAGGTTTTATGGGTAATTTCTACTTGCATATTAAAAGCAAATATCTTCTCCTTCAGTTCATTGCTACCTAGAGACAAGTCAAAAAATTGCCATGTGTCCAGTGTGATCACCTCACAGTCTAACTCAGTTTATGTTGCTAAACAGAGAATCAGGAGCTGTAATGGCACTTTCTGTAATTAAACATTAGCAATAGGAGACAAACAGAAGACCATTAAGGCCTGGAAATAAACAGTGGTTACACGTTACTAAATGTTGCAGTTTGTATCAGAATTAATGGTTTGTGACACATTAACACAATTTGAGCAACTCAAGATGAAACYGGCTCTCTTTACATGTTATTTTTTCGGACTGCTTACAATTAAAGCAGCCCAGATCAGGAAACAGCTTCTGACCACTCCTCTTAAACATATTCAACAGATGATGCCCTGGAAATTATTAAATTTCCTTTCCAAAGCAGCAACCTTTGCTCCCGTAGGGTTTGTGATGAGCTGTGGAGAAGTGGGGAACACACATTTCCTTGCTGTCCACAGAGCTGTGTCAGAGCTCAGTGTTTGTGCTTGGCATGACACAAATGCCGTGGCTCTGGATGATTATTTGGATGGGTTCAAACATTCTTAAATCCAGTATGGTCAGGTTGTTGAGAAAGGGAGCCCCAGCTGTCCTGCAAGAACACTGAAGGCAGCTCTTGCAGCAGCCTAGAGACTATTCATGTTTAATGTATTACAAATGCAGTTGCACAGGGGAAAAAAGCAGGGATTTTGGAGCCCATTCTCCCAGATCTCTTTATAAATAGCAGGTGAGCTTGGACCTGGATCAAACTGGCCTTGAGCAGCCTTGTGGATGGGCTTAATTGCACAGTAGGGTCCCAGTTGTTTGCCCAAATTGTACTGAAGTCTCCATGCCTGGTGTTTCCCATTAGCTCAAGGCATCCAACAGCTCKGAGCCAGCTAATAAGAAACACAAGTTGCAGGCACTTGAGTGGAAATTGGCCAGATGACTCCAAGCCTTGAAACAAGCTTGCCTTCTCCTGGATGATTTCTAGACCCATTGTTTCAGACCTATTTTCAGATCTATTTTTTAAAAACCAATTTTGTCTAATTGTCACATTTTACCAGCCCCCCATCTCCATGCTGGGGCCCTCAGCTTTTAGACACAGGGCTGGGCACCCWAATTCCAGGCCAAGCATCAAAGTAAGAGGCTCAGGCAGGGGCTCTGTTTCAGGGGAATGAGGTAAGCCAGATCAATCCTCAGTAAAACAAAAATATTTTTCCTGTAATRAGCTCTGCTGCAGAGCAGTGGCTGTCACCTGGGGATCTGGATGAGCTGAGGTTTGTAGYTTTTGCCTTATTTTTGCATTTGTCAGCTGGTTAATCAGATATGCTCAGAGATCACATAGCTGGAGCCTGGTGACACAGTAGCTATTGCCAGCTGATGGCCGTCCCTTTTGTCCCCAACAAGCCATGCCTGAGCCTTGGATAAACAGCAGCAACACACTGTTGCTTTAAGGGAGGAGGTTTGTGCAGGAGCCAGTAACTCACCCACCCACTTCTCCAGGGAGAAGTTTGGGAGATGAAGGCAGAACCTCTGCAGTGACATTAATCTCCTGGCCATTTTCCAGACATGAGATGAGATGTAGCTATGACAGGACCAGGGCAGGAGACCTGCAACACATTCCTCCTCCCCTCCCACCTTCCTGTACCACATCCATACATTCCAGTTTAGCAGAGGAGTAGTGAAYAATCTGACCATCAGATGTGTGCTTTCAAGGGCTGTAAGTATATTCTATCATTACAAATGTCACTGAGGCACTGTCTTGATTTTTGCTATTTGAGATATAGCTCCCATTCTCCTTGGAAATAGCAAACTGGAAATATGAAAAGCCAATGTTAAACCATAGTTAMACCAACTAATCCAGTTTGGTACCAGCCTAATATCTGTGTCCTCTGTTAATTRCTTTTTGTTACCTGGGTCTCTGGCTTCTCCATCAAAGACAGCRTTCATCTTTGTCATTGTCTGTGAAGAAACACAAAATGTGAAATGAAACCTGTRAATTGGTTAAGACAGAAGGAGGAGCAGTGACTTGGAAATGGTGACCCACATGGATGGAGGTGGATTTGTGTGACCTTTATATCTCATTCCTTTAGGTTGGGCTTAATCTAAACTGGCAACAAGAGCCATTTGTGGTGTAGGGTTTTATCACTAGATATTCAAAAGAGAATTAATAAATTCTGACACTCTAAATGCCTCCGTGTGTGTAACCACAAGAGGGTCTCCTCCATCCAGACTAGGCTTGGGAATCCCCTCTCTGAAAAATTTGGGGAGAGGGAGTTCAGGAATCAAAGTGCCTTGCATAGATACACAGAATATCCTGAGTTGGAAGGGACCCACAAGRGTCATCAAAGTCCAGCTCCTGGACCTGCAAAGGACCACTCCAGRAACCACACCACATGCCTGAGAGCATTATGTCTATTTAWGSAATTATGTAGCCTTTATGCAATTATGACTATGAAAAGGAAGGAGCCACAAGATCCAGTAGCAAAGAAACGTCTCCCACAGTGGAAGCATCTATGACATTTTGCTGCAAACACCTTATCAAGGCCAAACTGTTTACAGCCTGGGTATGCTGGCATCCCTTACTGGCTGCACTCAGGTGGGTCAGGGTTGGCTCCACAGGTCAGAGGTGTCCCAGCAGTGCACTACTCTCACCAGTGAAGCTGGGGCACTTGTTGTCCCACCTCTGCAGTGAGTGTCCGTGTCACTGCTGTGGGCACAGCCCCTCTGACCTCTCAAGTACAGCACTTTGGCACCTGGAAGCAAAGGGACCCCAGTGCAGGTGAGCACCCCTCACACCCTGTGCTGCTTCCAAACACAGAGGCCTGCTGGGAYAGTGGAGTGTTTTGCACTTGAGGGCAATCATTTTTTTTTTCTTGCCTATCATTCTTATATTCTCTTTGGAAAACAGACACCATTCATAGATAGGGTCCTATGATGGTATTGCATGATGGGCCTGGCAAAACCGGGGTGTCTTTTGAGGCCAGCAGTACTTACCACAACCACTTCTTTCTTAGGYTTCTTCTTTTCTACAGAAAGGAAAAATGAACCTTGTCAATAATCAGAATTTTCTGATAGTGACTGTAGACACTAAAGTCAAGATTTCCTCAAAGAAATAGACATTCTTTCTACTCAAATGCTCAGACATCTTAAATGAGTCTTATTTTTTCTCAAATGGTGAGTGAAAATGCACAGTTGCCAGTGACTAATCAAAAGACTAGCCTTGAAATGTCAGTAATGAATTAATAGCAATGGTTATTAAACAAATTTCCCTTTCTAAATAATATGAACAAATACAGAAATTCACCTTTGAGASTATCTGAACTAGAAATGCAGATTATTGTTTTACATGAATATSTGTGGTTGCAAAGCTTGTGGGAAATATCAGCTTGGAGACAAAACATGGAAGAGCTGCATTTTCAGTCAAGTAAAATTCAGATTGAAGAACAGTTTGGTTGTGTGTGAATTTAACACACTATTAACTCATCCCACATGCAAACAAACACAGCAGCAGTGCCATGGGCATCTCAACAGCATGGCTTTGTGGATGATACCAAACTAATTGCTATGATTTCTTCCTGCTCACTCCTTGCCAATTTGATTAATGGCCTTGCTTTGGAGAACTGTGCCTGGCCACAAATGTGCTTTGCAGCCAGGTGTGCAAAACTCKGAAGTGCTGCAGGTGGATCTCAACCTGAGCACTGATGGGAAGCCTGTTCTGCCTGGCCTTTACAGCCCAGCAAAGCAAAAATGCTTTTCAGAAAGCAAAAAGCATTCACTTTTTGGAAACCAGCCAACACTGAAATGTCTCAAATTGGGCAACCAAGAGAACAGCTAATTTTGTGGGGTTTGTTAGTCCTGTTATTTTTTTCCAGTTGGGAGATACTGACTGAGGAAAGGGGAATTACAAAAGCAGGGTCCAACTGAGCCCATATGAGCAATGCTTTCCAGCAGAAATGTAATGGGACTAAAAAGAGCAAGACTGCTTAAAAAACCATGCTTTCCCATGTGTGATTTATCTCCCTGCTAAGTTATACAAACCCCTTTAAAAGCACCAATACTTCAAAAYAAATCTTTATATATGTGAAGTAATGGTGTCAAGGAGCAAATGAAGTGATCAGAGAACAGGGAATTAGAGTGCACAGGACTYTTGAAGGTGCTATGGATGGCTGGGRTTATTTTTTAACAGATAGCATATAAATTGTGTACCATTTACAAAAAAGACAGTCATTCTTTAGCATCTATGCCAGAATACCAAGCTACTCTGAATCTGGGCTTTGCCTAGTACTTAATAGATTTGAAGACTAAAAGGGCCATGAAATCACTTTGTCAGGCCTCCCATAATTGGCCAGGATTATCTAATCTCAATACTCTTCTACTCTGTCAAATTTAGATCTAAAAATTAATTTACATATTTTACACAAAATCATAAACAAGGTCCTGTTTTGAAGCATTAAAATATAGAAAAGAKATACACACCTGGAGCTTTTATCCTGTAATGAAAAGAAGATTAAGTGTAGTTAACAAATGTCATGGTTTTCCCTACATAAAAAAATCATGAATTCTTTCTCTTTCACTTGGCAAGAAGGATGTGTTTCCTTCAGTTCTGAGATTTGCTTGATTTATTTGGTTTCTGGTTTTGCTTTCAAAGAAAGTCTGCATCATTTAATGCTGCTCTCAAACAAGAAAACAGTCCTGAGCATTGCTGTAACACTTCTTCAAGAAGGAATGCTCTCAAAATAATAAAGCCTAATTGATGACAGCATAATGGTTTTATATAAACTGGAAAAATATATTTTCAGATATTGTAATTTTGTTCCATACTTGGAGGAAGGACAATTTTTTTGATCTGATGTGCTCAGAGAATACCTTTTAAAATATTGGAATGGTTATAAATGCTTTTGAAAATATAGAAATTGCTTTTTAATGGGAGACCCTGGCTCCCAAGGAATCGTTTGCCCAATTAGAAAATAATAGAAGAATCTTAGATTAATTTGTCATTTTTATCACAAGCTGCTAATTTGCTCATATTATTTAACTATTGTCACAGTCATATGGTTCTTTACACTTAATGTAACCTCTAAATTGATGTCCAAATCCTGAGAATACTTGTAGAAACCCATTTTTTTTTTTTTTTTAATCCCAGCTACTTAAAGGACTGCTTATCTTTGTTTTGTGAAATGTGAAGTGAATTTAGAGGCAGCCTGGCTCCAGCCCACTGAGAAGGCAGCCAGCAGGGATCTCTGCACTTCCCACAGTGACTCAGAGCTGCTCCCAGGTGCTTCCATGCCTTTTGCCAAGCATGAACACTTAGAGGTAAGCTTTATGGGCCAGAGCCTTGTAACTGGCTTGGTAAAACTCCAGGAAATCTGCACAAGTTTTGCCAGAACAACGAATTTGGCATGAGCACCAATATTTGCAAAGGACACTGGGATCTGTAGCTGAGAGGGAGGAAAACGCATTCAGTAACCTTCTAGATGGGAGCTCCCTTAGAGTGGGGGTCAAATACGAACCAAAATATTTGTGGTCAGCACAGTCTGGCACAGRCTCTGACTGAGCTGCCTTTAGAGGTTATAATTGCTAATTCCGCTTTACCTTCTGCTAATGTTAATGTTTTTAACACGTGGGGAAAAAATGCCATGGACACATTTCCTCGGGTTCATACCATTAGCACCCAGTATGGCTGTACCTGGTATTAGCACTTACTACAGGACAGGGCGTACCGCTAGGAAAGATTTAAAGCATCGCTGTCATCACAGCTGAAAGGCCTGAGCCATCCCTGTCACTGCCAGGTGCTGCCGGGTGCGCCATTTCCCCGTGTGCCATTGGGGACTCACAGAGGGGTGCCGCCTGCCTTCCGTGCCAGGGACATTCCCCTGTGCCATTTTGGGGACTCACAGAGGGGTGCCGGGGACATTCCCCTGTGCCATTCTGGGGGACTCACAGAGGGGTGCCGGGGACATTCCCCTGTGCCATTTTGGGGACTCACAGAGGGGTGCCGGGGACATTCCCCTGTGCCATTTTGGGGACTCACAGAGGGGTGCCGGGGACATTCCCCTGTGCCATTTTGGGGGACTCACAGAGGGATGCCGGGGACATTCCCCTGTGCCATTTTGGGGACTCACAGAGGGGTGCCGGGGACATTCCCCTGTGCCATTTTGGGGACTCACAGAGGGATGCCGCCTGCCTTCCGTGCCGGTTTGTGGCGGAGCCGGGCCAGCAGCAGCAGCCCCAGGTGGCCCAGCAGCCCCAGGAGCAGCAGGCTGCCCAGGCTGATGATGAACGGCACGTACCACGCCGACGGAGAGTAGAGGTTTTCCCTTCTCGTCACAAGGGTGAAGCCAGGCTGTTGAAACAAGACGGGAAGAGCTCCTCAAGGCTGCGTTCTGACACCAGCACCACCTTTCATCTGGCTGAACTCCTGCGCTGAGGCACCCGGCCCGAGCTTGCCCCGGGGCTCTGCAGATGATGGGYGCAGGGAGTGGAGGGAGACAGTGATTCATCCATCCCCATGTGCCTGCCTGCTGACTGCCAAGGCATCTCAGGTAGCTGGGATGGACCACTGAGCTCCTGGGGCAACCAAAGGCAGGTGAAATGGAGCCCACCCAGAAGGAAAAGGGGAGGTTCCAGCTCATGTTTCAATATTTTATATTAAAACAAGCGTGTCGTGGTGGAGTTTAAAAGCCTCRGGTTGCCTGAGAGGCAGTAGGCACACTGTTGGAGGGCAGGCAAGTTCAGGGAATACTGCCATTACTGAGATARTGTTTCCTTGTTACCTAAGGCAAAWCTGGAAGTAGGTCATCTTCACTGCAGTCATCACTCAGCCTGCTCTGTAAGAGGAGTTGAACCCTAAGGAACTTGGTTATTGTGCAAAAAGAAATGGAATAGTGACTTGCTCCAGAAGGAAAAACCACACTTCCTGAGCAGTTGCAATCTCCCACATTTTCCTAAGTGTCAGGAGACACATCTCTGAGCTGGCACATCACTTGGTGCTAGCAGCTCATTCATTAAGGTCCCATCATGAAACTATCCTCACACATTTCAGAAGTTACTCATTTACTCTACCTAGTTCATTACCTAGTGTGGTACTAATGGTTTTGATCATCTACTGAAGTTTTAATTTAATTTTCTTTAAGACTTTTGTAATCACAAAATGTGATGTGTGAGTGTGAAATGAGCAGGGTATCTATTTCTTCCCAGTTTGAGGATAATTTAAAAGTAACTTATTTAGTCTTATCAAAAAAAGATACATGCTCAGAGAAACACTCAAATAATCTCAATATYACCACCACCACTTTATCCTCACCTGGACTGAAGTCACAAGTGACTTTTTGTGATGGGGCTTCTTTTCTACACTRCCAGCTTTCCAGTTTCTGACTCATTGAGTTGCTGCACTGAACACATGTAAAGAGTAGTGATGGGAGAACTTGCTGTAATGGAAGTGTTCTTCTGGAAAATAGCCTGAAAGTGGAAGGCTGATATCTCTGGAGAGACAGATTTAATGCTGTGGTATGTGGTTGAGACTGTTTGTATTTGTGGTAAAGCACAGGAAAGAAATACAGAATAAGTTTATTCAGATTAACTTTTCATTTTCTCATCAAGTTGGGGGAGTAGAAGGCAGTGAAAAAAATCATTTCTTCCTTCCCAAAAGAGCATTAGATAAGAACAGGGCTATTAATCAGTCTGAAAATTTGGATCTAAGCATTTTCATGGGAAAGCAACCMGACTTATATATGCTGTTTGTAGGATCCTTTGGTTCTGGCTCAGTTCCAGAAGCCTCTAGAAGATCTAGACCATTTTGCAGCAAAGGCCTCTTTTACCACTTCACTTGGATATTCATATTTTCTTTCCTGCATGCAGGAGAGAAAAGGGTAATGGCACCTGCAGGCAGGCAGGGAATGGATGGACTGTGGATGATGGCAGATGATGCAGCAAGGCATGAAGGGGTGACTGGTGCAAGGACAGGGACAGAGTGGTCTGTACCCTCAGACTGTGTCACATCTACAGGCAAGACAAAAACRAGCTCTCTGCACATCCTGATGGAAATCAGCTTCAAAATTACACTGGTAAGACAGAGCTCAACTGGGAAGGCTGTGCACAGAGGTGAGCAATACTGTTGGGACACAGGCTCACAGCTCCACAGGCTGATCCCACCTGGGCTGCCAAAAGCTGTGCAAGCTYCCTCAGCTCAGCTATGGACCATCTCATAGGCATGAAGCTCAGGAAAGGCCCATCCCACCCCTCTGATTTGCTGTCTGAAACCTGYTGAAACCTCAGCAACATCCTGAGGCTGTGCAAAACTGCTTCAGCTCCTGACATGATGCTCCAAGTTTTACTCAACAGTGACCACAGGTCTGGAAAGGAGACCCTTCTAAGTGATGAGGATTTCTTCTTGTTGTCTGTTTCAACTTTGACAGCCACAGTTTAATGTGCTCCAATGATGAAGAAGCACACAAAACTGCAAGGCAGCTGGGGGAATGAATAGTTATGAATAAAAAAAGAGGTAGTGCAAAATGCATGAGGTAATTTTAAGGTTACAGGCAAAGGTTAATCCYTGCTCTTTCCTTATTAATAAAGCTGCCAAAATCTTTAACTTTCCAGTTGCATGGTAATGGCARTGTGCCCAGTCCTTTGGCTTCCTGCCCTTTTGTTTTAGAAACTGAAATACAAAACACATGTTATGACTCTGTACCTGGGACTAATCCYTCATGACACTAAGCACATTGACCACCTCTGCCTTCATCATAAGAGCACAGGGCTCAGAACCTCCAAGTACTAGATGCACCCTAGGTTTTTTTGCTTTCCTTTTGCATATATCTATCTTTTCTTTACACCTGTGGAGATGGCTCCATAAAAGCAATGCAGAACTGGACATAAGTTTTGGTGAACTTACCGTAGTGGTTGTGGCAGTAGTTGGGTTTGGGAYAACTCTGATTCTTAAAGTCACTGTTCCAGTTTGAATTAAGTGTGTAGTTTTGTCCCTGGCAGATAGCAAATTGTCATCTGTTATGTGGACACGCAGRCTGTAAATCCAGTTTGTATCCAGTCCACTCTTATAGTCAAACCTTGATGCAAGAATCAGACGAGATGTGTTGGAGCCAGCACTTGGTGAAAAGATGAAATGGCTGTTCTCATTGCCTGCRAAAAGGTAACACCAAAATGCAAAACAAATTACTTTATTCCCACATTAAACTAAATGTGTGTAACAAGTGGTGAGGTGTGGTGAAATGTCAATGACAAGAAGGGCKCCTTGATCTTCCTTGCACCATATAAAATAATTGGAAACAATGCAGTCATAAAAGCATTACAATCTAGAATAAGACCCTCTRTAGAGACATAGGAGAGAGGAGGCTGTGGAAACACTTCAGAGCCATAGGGCACACAAAAGGTCACCTGAATGGCCTGAACCTACAACGTGGGGAGCACCCAACAACACCCAGCTGGGGTGAGGACCCTGCACTGTGGTAGGGCTCATTCTGCTGCTGAGGTGTCCCTGGAGTGTTGCCCCAGCCCCTCTCCATGGCTGCTCCAYCTGCTCAGAGGCAGTGGCCTTTGAAGAGAGTTAATGACTCAGTGTCATTCATGGCTCCAGTGCTTTGTCAGCACCTTGGGGCAGGGAGGAGAGTTCAGAAATGCTGGCTCCTCAGCCCTTGCCTTCCATTGCAGCTGGAGAGCTGCTCATGGCCCAGGTGCAGGTGGACCAGCCCCAGCTGTTAGGATCAGGACAGAACCACTATACAGGAAATCAGAGCCTTGAAAAGGCACCAAATGTGCTTTGGTTTTGCTCTTGTGGACCCACAGAGATCAAGAGTTGACATGTGSTTGAAGGCCATGCCTGTTTTATGGCGCAAAAAGGGCCATGAGCTGCTCTGTGGCTCAGAGGCCAATTCACGATACAGCCCAGGTCTGTACCACCAGGACTGGGCCTGTGGTCAGACAGTGATTTACTAACATAGCCATTGCATACATTCATGTGTCAATACTATGTCTACAGAGCTCCTTCTGTGGCATCAAGKGGCTGCAGTAGGACAGAGATTCTCTCTTTTGATGTTCACAGCTYTTTGCTGGCACCTGGACAATCTGCTCCCTCCTTCACAGCATTCACCTCAGCAACGAAAGAAGGAATTGTCCTAAGAGAGTGTGTTTCCATATTTTTGTGAAGCTGAGTGTCAACCCATACCCCTGCAGTTCTCCAAGTGGATGCAGCTGACCACAAGGTTCAAAGAAGGATTTTTAAAATGAGGGTTTATTGCATACAGCATGGACCTACAACATGCAGGTTCAAGCAGTTGTTTTGAACAGTGCTCCAGCATCTATGGGATGATAAGATATGCAGATACAGAACTTTTCATCACTTCTCAAGATTTACTCAGCTGTAACTGGAGGGGAAATTTGACACTGCACACCATTCCAGCTCATTCTTCTGAAGTTCTTGTCAACTGTGTAATTAATAGCYTATTAATTAATATGGCAGGCAATCCAGCCTTGCAAGGGAGTGGTTCTAGCTGCTAGCACCAGTAGCAAGCTTTTGGAGAGAGGATCAATGTAATAATGTGCAGAACTTGTGGATCWCAGCTAGCTCACCATGAAAAGTAGCAGACAAACTATGTTAGATTTTTGTTCATAAATGAACTATCAAAGTGAACTATCTGCATTCACTCTTTTTTTCACTGTCCCCAGCTCACCCACTGTGACACTGCACCTTCATTAATGAAGTAACGGAARGACCTGGGATCAGAATCACGATCCTGACATTCAATCCTGAAGCCATTAATATTGGTCCCAACAGCTAAATCGACTGGGATTTGAAGTGAGAAGAAACTGGGTGAACAAACTGGTTCTTCATCATTCACTTCCAAAACATTCACAGTTACCTGGAAGAAAAGAGCAACAGCAAGCTGAAGCTGTTTCAAAGTGCTGAGGCAGAACTTCGTTAACTTCAGAAACTGTTTGGTTTTGCCYRTTTTGTGCTTTTGATCAACAGCTGTTGAAGAGCACTGMAGTCCCTTTCCAACCTAGTTCCTGCCAGAAAATGTCTGTGATAATTTGTCCTTCAATTCTTCTTGTGATCAGCATTCTTCTGGAAACAGGTTCTGTAACCTGAGCCATCTTCCAAAACTGAAGGGTTTTCAAGCTGTTTGAACAACTTGAATTGTATTATAGTTAAAATCAGAAATAATAATGTACCACCTAATCATTAAACTCCCTTCCAAAATTCCCCATTGGCTTCACAATCATTAGTTAAGCTTCTTAGCATATTTAATAAACATTTAGAGTATGATCCACAGAAGGAAGAGTGTTTATAGACTGTTCACAGTGTGAGAGAAATGCTGGTGATGGCCTCCTGCATGGGTAGGAGCACCCTGAGTAGCACCAGATGTGTTTGATGTCATCTGGGATTAGCTAGATAAAAAAAAAGTTTACCTTTCCCAAAGTTCTTTGTTCTAATATCTGTCAGTCAGGTAACAGATAAGCCTGACATTGTTAAAAGCTTCTGATGCTAAATTGTCCTTGATCATCACCTWGAAACATTATAGATGATAAAGAGATTAAATACCTCCTGGACAGCAACTCTATGGGTGGTGCTTGGCTGGAATGAAAAGCAAGCCTAGTACCTGTGTCACCAGAGATGTGTAAAAATCAGATGTAAAGCAGTCATGAGGGAGAAAGTGTGAAAAGTCAAAAAGGAACCTGTCTGTGAAGGACACTGGATTCTTTGAAAGAAGTTACTGCAAAATACCTCTGTGGATAGAGCATCTATACTTTTTCATCAGAATAAAACATGTCTGGGCAGAAAAGCTAAGCCCAATCCTGTTGTTAAAGGTTATCTTGGTTCCTGGAATGGCCTTGGCTCCTGCCAGATAGCACCACCAGGGAAAAAAAGTAGACCATGGTCAGGGCAAGGCACAGCTCCAGCTGGTCAGGTGGACACAGCTACTGGGCTGTGCTCTGACACAAACCCCAGAGGCTGCCCAAGCCCCCCTCCCATCCACATCCTCTCTGTATCACCCCATTAAAACAMAATTCTGATACACTACAACACAATTCTCACATTACTTTGGACACTTTGCAGGGAAAAAAATGACAAACAAAATCCAAACTTTAAGGGCCAAGGGACACTACACAGATTCCAAATGAATTTGCCACTAAGCATGGCTACAATTAGATTGTGTYACCTGGCCTCAAGACCCTGTCCTTTTTCTCTTTTCTAATGAAGAATAACTTAAATTGTCTAGGGCACAGAAAACAATTTCACTATCCAGGTAAAATAAGGAAAAGAGTCTGAAAAGCAGACATCACAGTTGAAAATATTAAATTTTTTTTTCTGAGAAGTAAACCAACACTGAGTGAACAACACCTCTTTCWTTTGAGTAATATATGACTGGGCAGAGTTGCACTGGCCTTTTACAGACCAAAGTGCTTTGCCCAATGTATTAATGTCCTTGCTAGGAAGAAGAGAGAAAGATGTAGGTAAAGGAGAAGTAGTAGAGTGGATTTACTCACTGATGCTGTTGTAGACTTCCCTTGGTCTGAGGCYTGTACTGTGAAAACATGTTTCTGAGTTGTTTCATAGTCTAGTCTTGCTAAAATCCTCACATCTCCTTTTGTTGGGCTGATCCAGAAGATGTYTGTGTAATCCCTGTTCCCAGCTCCAGCTACAATGGAGTAAGTGATGACGCTTGGTGGCCAGTCCTTGTCCATGGCATGCACTCTTCCAATGCTAGATCCAACTGAGAGGGAGAAAATCCATATTTCATTAACACTTAAAGTAACAGAAGGAACTAAAGATCTGGTTTAGAGTTTTTCACCCAAGAAAATTAAAGCARTGGTGTGATAAGCATRGTTTCCTTATGGTGTGCTATGGCTCCCCTGTGCATGGGCTGCTAGCAGTAAATACCAAAACACAAGAGTGTGTACAGAACCTCAGCAGAAGTGCTCCATGGCTGGGCCAAGGGAGTCCTCACTCATCTGTGTCAGTCTGTAAAGGTTTCTGTGCACCACCACAGTCCCTCCAAAAGGCTAATTTAGCAAGAGCAGAAAGACAGTCTAAAACAAGACATCTGAGTTCAGTTCCTGGCACCGCCCCAGATTCCTTGTGCAATTGCTGAATTTGTCTGTGTCTCAGCTTCCATCTGTACAATTGGAGTTTTTGCCAGTTTAGTCTATTTAAGGGTAGTGGGTGGTTGTATGGTGAGACCCTAGCTGAACTGGAACTTTGAGCCATTTGYCTCATCTACATATATGAAAATTCATTTAGAGCAGAAAGGCACTTAACAACATGACAACATTATTTCTGTCCTTTAGGAACTACTTACTGTACCTTTAGTAGTTTCTGAAACACTAAATACGTAAGATAAATTATGGAAGACTGGAAAAAATTCATTCACTGGCTTTATCCTGAWGTAAATGTAGATGATATCTGGAAATATAACAGAGGATTAAATCATAGTTAAGTATGACTGTGAAGTTTTCTCATGCATATATTCAAAATACATATGGTATTCCTCTCTCCATACTGTTACAGCACTGAAAACTATCAAAAGAAATGTAAAAGGGATACTTGCTTGAGTAGTTAGGCTGGGCAGTATCTTGCACCCTGACAGTCAAAGTATAAACTTCAATTCCTGGATTAGCTGGGTTTTCTAAATCAAWAGTTCCAGTCATCTAAATAGAAAGGAACACAGCTGTATTTATACCTCCATACATGAAGTCACAGKGCACATGATGACAATTACTCTTTTCAATGTTCTGTAAGTGTGATTTGCTCCTTGGGTATATAGAACATTTTAATAGGAATAACACAGGCTAATAGTCAATTCCAGGGTTGAATTCCAGGGTTTTTCTACATGCTCACACTTCTGCCAACAAAATTTCTTCCCCTTAAGAACAGAAATTTTAATCATTTGAATGATAAGGTCTTGACCTTTTACCTAGTCAATTCAAAGCTTGTGTAATGAGCTGCCTATTTATGCTGCCCTTTCTTGGCTCAACAAGGACCTGTGATGGCTAACAGTAATAGCTTGAGCTATTACTTGAGCTCATGCCTGCAGACATAAAAAAAAAAGGTATCTGGTCCAGCCACGAGTGTCTCTCCAGGAACCAAATTGTTACTAAGTGGTGGCTTGCACAGATTGAAATCYCARTCTTCTGAGCTCTCTGTCTTGCTGTGGAAGCCTCACAAACTTTGGGGCAGGAGGACTARCACACAGGCATTCACTGCTGGTTGTCTCTTCAGGGAGATTCCTGGAGGAACAGGTTATTTCATATAGTCTGTTGTATTGTGCATACACAGCAATCCAAGGGATTGACAGCAATCAGGTCCTGTGCAGCAAGGAAAATGCTTTTTATGTTGGCAGATGAARCAGCTAAGGGCAGTTCTTATTGACAAGGAAACCTCAGTTCCAAAATTAAAGTAAACCATAAAAAAATCATTTTACTGCTCCTGTAGCACTCTTTTAGACAGAATGCCTATTTTTTGTTGTTTCCCTTTTTCTGTAGTTGCCCACGGTTCTTTTTAAACAAAAAAAAAAAAAACAACCACCATTGCACATGTCCAGGAACTGGTGGGGTTCTGCCCAATGCAATTTTGCCAGCAGATATCAGCATAAGGAATCCATATTTTGACATGCAAAATCACAGAAGTGCAAATCCCACCACRCTTTTGTGAAAATTTGCCACTCAAAGTGGTTTTACGATTCTGACCAGTTACTGAGTGACTGAGGGTGAGATTTCTCAAGTATTTAAATTCTTCTTGCTGAATAGCAAGGATCTTCCACAGTCTGTCATGAGTAAATGGGTATGAAACGGCATCAAATTTCTCTGTTTATCCATATCAAAGTTGGTGTTTTTCACTCCCTAAAAAAGAATATTTTTTTCAACTATATCTAGCACATTTATTTAAAACTGAAGAAAACAGTCTCTAGTCACTAAATTCTGTAGAATCCTTAGAAAGCATCCTATCTAGGGGTATATAGTTCACAAGCAGTCAAAACAGTCATTCTCCACATCTAATCTACAGTGAAATAAATTACAGTAATTTTTTTTCTTGTACTATGAATTAAAAGAATAAAAATTGCATAAGTTGACTTCTCTAATGGGGTAGTCTAACATAAAGCCACAAATGACTGACCACAAGTCTTCCAGATACAGTGGACTCCAGAGCAAAGTTATTGCTTCCAAAACCAGATAATCCAGTGAAACTAAATTGGTTGTTTGATGGATCAACATCAATATCTTTACAGTAATTTCTAAGATCAATAAGAAATGTCCCAGGAGTCGTATTTTCATTTGCTTCTTTCCTGTTAAAAACAAACACGTTTTCTGTCAAAACAACTTATATTTCTCCTTTTGAACTCTTCATATATCACAGGTCAAAACATTGGTTTATTTTTTAAGTGAAATCCTAGATTTAAATATGTAACAATGGAGAAAGCAACCCAGAATCTGGCCTGTGTGTTGTGATGGACAAGAGCCCTGTGCAATGGGCAGGCTGATGGTAAATGTCCACTTGAGCCTCCAGCTGTGGGTCTGGRGAYGTGCCCTGATCTGCACACTGCTCTGGGGCAGGGAGGCAGCACCAAGGCAAGGAAGAGATTCCATACCTGAAGTCAGAGGGATTGCATTCTGGTGGGTTGTCATTGATATCATCAATAATGACTGTGATCTCCATTTTGCTGGCATGGCTGCTGCTGAAGCCATCCTCCACCCAGACCAGCAGTGAGATGTTGGGATGCAGCCGCAGGGGAAGCGCATCCCGGTCAATTCTCCCGCTCACCTGCAGCACTCCAGTTGCTGTCAGAGAGCAGCCAGAAGTCAGACATTCAACTCGGGGGGAAGCAACAAATGGTCATGGTGCATGTGCAAGAGGGCAGGGCAGCTCAACAGACTGGTAGCAGAATAAAAAGTCTTCTGTTCTGYGCAAATCATGGCTGGTTTAGTTATTTTTTTAAGTGATACAAAATGGCTCTTAACATTCTGGGTAGGATTAATGGCTAGTACCATTGCTGAAAAATATGCCTTAGGAGGCCTCAGCAGAGGGTTTGTCAAGCATTTAGGTTTCCTTTACTCTCAAGCTTCTAGTGCAAGCCAGAGCTGAGTGCATTCACAGAGCATCAAGGACAACAAGCTGCTAATGCCTGTGCTGTCCTTGCTCCCTAGCTAGTAAGGCAGCTTCACGTTCCACTGTTAGCATTCAAGCATCCTTCAGCACCTCCAAATCTACTCACACATCAACAGAGCTGTGATAGACTGTGCCAAGTGCTCTGGTCAGGCACTCACTTAATACTGTTTTTTCGTTTCTGTTAGCCTCTGTCAAAAATAGAAGATTTTTATGGCACAGTACAAGTACTTTTCCCAGAGTTAACAAAGGAGTTAAAAGAACAGTGCATAGATCTCTGCATTTTGGAGTGAAATTGAGGAGAAAGGTGGCATTACAAGGCCAAAGGACATAGGGAATCCAAAGCTTTAAGGATCAGCCTGATCCCCCACAGCACTGTGTTGTGTGGCACTTCTTACARCTGTCATAAACAGTTGTAAAGCAACAGAAGACAAGGAGCAAAGCAGTCACTGAGTGCCAGCCCTGGAGGAAAAACCCCTAGGGAACAAATGTACAGACCCCAGAGAGCATGAAGAAGATAGGATCACCATGAGAAAGAGGACTCTYTTGGATGGTCTTGCCTGAGGAGAGTCATGAATGGAACAATGAATTTGAGGTGTAGATTTGCTGTGCACCTCAGTGCTAGAGATGATTTCAGACAGGAGGGAGGACATCATGGTCTAACTACCTGCAGCTGTTTCAAGAGCCCCAGAAGGGTCACTGCAGTCCTCAAAGATTAAAAATAAGTCAGCAATCTTACTTCCAACCAAGGAACCACCACCCTCCAGCCACAAGTCAATATTTGTCATTAAGTCACCTTTGGTCTACTTTCTTCAAGGTATGTTACCACATCTTGGTCAGCTGATGAAAGAATTTGGCCCTAATAAGGGACTGAGCATTCATTATTGCTATAGGGAGCCACAAAATGAAGTAAGTCTGTTTAAAACTAAGGCAAAAGTAATTTCTCCAAAATAAACGGTCTTTTTTTTTATCTTTCAGGTGTCAGAAGTCACATTTTTGTTTGTCTGACCTGGGTTTATGGAAAAATGTCTGTCAGATGGCTGGATGCTGTAGAAAAGTCTGCTGGGAGAATCTTCATCATCAGGATCTTTCGCTGTTATATTGGCAACAATGGTGCCTGGGCTTTGCTCCTCTGGAATCCTGTAGATTCTTTGTTTTCTACAAGATAAAATTCAGCAAARCATGCATCTTGTTTGTAAGGGCAGCTGATTACAGACTTAGCTGAGRAGCCAACTACAGCAGCAGAGCCATGGCCATGCTGGGCTCAGAAATGGCCATTTGGATAAATATCCCAGCCATTGGTTCTGCCAGCTGGACATGGAGCAGTAGCTCAACTGGCATGTGTTCATAAAGCAGCAAACAGCCACACAAGTGCTCTTCCTCTGCAACTTTTCCACAGTAAAAGCAATTTGACTTTTGCAGAACCATGGAAGTTGAAGAGGTAGGGGATGGTTAAATCGTGCCATCCATTTCCCTACAGAGCAACCAGCTCATAAAGCCATTTGCTTTAATTCCTTCATTTTGCAAGAGAAAAGAAAAAAATACAGTAAGTAATGTAGTTAATCATCTTTTGGAATGGATGCTGGAGCCTTCTGGGGAGCAACAGTACTACAGAAAAACTGAATTGTATGGGAAGGCAGGAAGGAGCTCTCTTCTGGGTGCCTAACAGATGAACATGCCTCAAACTCCCAGCAGCATCTATCTGATGCATTTTACATTGGGAAAATGGTTCTCTACAGCTGCTGTTTGGTATGTCAGTGCTCTCAAATTTCCCATGAATTGAGTTTTATAGGTTAGATATGGCCTGGCAGGCAACTGTGCAGGATTGCTTACAGTGGTTGCAGTTTGATGATCACATGTGTGYTCAGGTGGACAATTTCAGTACTTGAACCACATGCAAAAATAGGCATGGGCCAGGACACAAAAATGGTGCAAGGAACTTCAGAAGACTGGTTTACATTACTCAAMCACACATGAACATACATGCATCTCCTAATTCTAGAACTCAAAGGRAGTTGAAGGTYCTCAAGAGTTCAWAAAAAGCATTAGAAGTGTGTTTCAWGACTAAATATTTTTGCACTTTTAAAACATTCTATGTCACCACTTAGGTAATTGGTCTGTAGTTCCCAGTMCAGGAAAACACGAGTCCTTTGTTGTTCTCTGCAGACGTCATGGGGCTCTTAGCAACTGCAGCAGAGAATTGCAGAGACAGAGCAGAAGATCCCACACCTCAAGATCTCCACTTGCAATTTTAAAATGGTTACAAAGAAGCACTATCTTCAGCTGTTCTGTCGGTTCATATGAAAAGAGGCAAGCATACAGGAGAGAAATCACACAGGGTTTTCCCAGTAAGAACACCTAACTTACAGCCAGCAGAGWACAAGGAGTTTATGTAGCCAGTTGTGTCAGTTATCTGTGAAGTTTCTGTCTGTCTTGGCATTGGATCCCTTCCTTCCTTGTTCTCCTGTTGCTTCCAGAGTCATGCAGRAAGAAAATCCCACTCACTACCACAGCTCTAACTGGTTTTGGCCCAAAGCAGGAAACTCCCTAGGCCCACTGGAACCCCAACATACCTGTGAACAGTAAACTCACCACAGCTCCACCCTCACAGCCCTACCAACCCTTCTGCAACCTGGTGGTTATCCCATCCCCACTGGATATTTTGGGAAGAAGTGGGACATTGTTGAGCACATCCCCATAGCTCCAGTACAGCTGGGGAGGAGCTGGGGCCACTTCCTACACAGCTACGTCTGGGATGTGTCCTGTTGTCCATCTGTCTGCCACCTGCCAGTGGCTTTCACAGGATGGTTCAAGCAGACCTTTTAGTCACTGCAATGTAATTGCAAAGGAAGCATATGTTTGTTTTCTTGTCTTCTCCTTTGTTTTTCTGACTCCCCAGGTTTTCCATTGATTTTAACAGCAACAGTTTCAAAAGGCTGAATGCCAATGCAGTGTCGTGAACACCAAAACCAGATGTGCTTGCATATACTATGGGAACAATTAAAAAGACCCTTTGAAACTCTGTTCTTGACAGCTATGATTGGGGTAAAATAAAGGAGGTTTGCTAACTCCTCAAGCTTCCCCAGCTCTTACCCCAGCACTAATGACAGTGTCAGGAAGCACTTAGCCCCAGCATGCAGCTCACATTGTAGCAGGGGACAGGCCTGTGMATATTAATATGCATGTGCATATTAAGGACAGATCATGAAGTGCAATTTAATCTAAAATTCTTTACAAACTGAGCTGCTCTTTTCAATCTGTAGTGTCAACCTAARAGGGAGAAGATTCAAMCAAATACCAGACTTTATTTGTGCCATATGAGTCTTAGAGCTTAGGTGTTAGRGATTCTCAAGTCATTGCAGCTTTCWCTAATTCAARCAAGTAGATAAATATTTAAAAGAGGACTTTTAGCATTCCAGACACAAGGATAAATACACAGAAATGGCAACACGAGGAGGCAATGTGYCTAAAAGAAAATGTACAGATATTTWCACTGGAAAGAGGATTCCTTCTGCTTGCAGAAGTACAGTAACATGGAATAAGCTATTAACATTCTTGTTTACTGCAGATGTGAGGTTCAAGTAGTAGGTAGCCAGAACAACATCAACAACAACAACAATTCATTTCTAACATTTCTAACATTTCTAACATTTCATTCTTTTGTTTCTTCAGATGCCTCATCCCTTTGTCCATCAAGATCCAAATCATTGGCCTCAGTTCAGGAGCCATGCATTGCTCTGGGCTGAGACAACACCCAGAGGATTGTTCCAAACCAGTGGCTGGAACCTCCTGGTATGGCCCCAGGTACTATCCTGTCTTCACTTTTGCAGAGATGGCAGGAGAGGAGCCATCATAAATATTCTCAGCAGGGTCTCACAATCAGAAGATACAATGACAGGGTCTTGAATCCCATCAGTGTCTCATGCAAGTGACAAAGATAAATCAACAACAGAGTCAGATCAACTGTGATAATTGTCAAGCTCCTGCTTCAGAAACAACCGTCCATTGTGCTTCCCACAGCAAAACAGCTTGCTTGTAACACATGCATATTTGTTCTCATTTTTCCAAATTTGCAATATATCCTGACTCCATTAGTCTTCAAAAGCTATTTCTGACTTGTGTGTTATGACACAATTTCCTGCTTATGACACAGTAAGAGACAACARTGTTTCAAACATCACCAGGATTGTTTACAAGTGTGTCTGGGAAGAGGAAGACTGATCAAAAGGGAGACCTTTTTATGTCTAGACATTTCTGCATGAATAAACACAATTATGGTGAAATGCACACCTGCATAAGGAGCRAACTCTATATGATTGTATTCATACTGGGTGAAATTAAGCTCCTTGTCTGAACTTGTCCACAGATCTTTGCATAGCTTTAACCTCTGTAAATGCTAACAAGTAAAACAAGCTTGTTTGGCTGTTCTTAGCAAGAAGCAGAGATCTGGAAAACTTTAAACTATTAAGAATATAAATAAGAATAAATGAGGGACATTAGGACAAAGCTTTCCTGTATARGAATAGGGATCATAGCAAAATTAAAGTGCTTTTTTCGGCAGTGTTTTGTTGTCATAGTTATTTGCCCTTATGTTAAACCCTCCCACTGGGGCCAAAGCAGTAAACCTGACAAAACACCTACATTTTGAGTGCAATGGAAAATTTTTACTCACGTGATAAAGAAAGGGCTTTCATCATTGATGTTAATTATATTTAYAATCACTGTTGTAGTTGAGTTGAGTCCATCTGGATCTGTCACTGTTATATTTAAAAAGTAACTGTTAAATAAGAAAAAACAGAACAGGAATCATTCTGTGGATGTCAGGAAACATTTATATGAATACTATAAGTTAATAGGCCATGGGAATAAAATACATTCTCACCTGTGTGGATCTTTCTCATAATCAAATTCTTTTGTGGAAAAAATGGCTCCACTTTTCCCAATTGAGAATGGCACTGTTGCAGGGWGCAGTGAGTACTGAAATGAAGAAAACAAGAAATTAGTCTTTTTATCTGTAAACATAACTCCATTCATTCTTTACTTGCCTTGTAGAACAGGGAAAGTTACAGAGGGTCATGCAACATGCAAATAACCTGCAAAAGCCACTGAGCAGATCTGTCCAAGGATGTAATTTATTTGCAGCTTCTTATGCCTCAGATGTGTCAGGGGTTAGAAGGCACATGGAACTCACTGCCACTCTTTTGGAACACAAAGCAGAGCTAAACCCCCACAGCTCTGCTTCCCTCCTCACCAGCTCAGTTTGTCTGGGCAAAGACTGAGGATAGAATTCAAYTGCTCTCTTGAATAACACTAAACATTGAAGTAGCTTCTTCAGGTTCAGGTCTTGAATGTACTGCATTTTGCAAAGCCAAACTAACTAAAGCAAAGATACAACACAATTATTTGCTGAGTGCAGTTACTTTTCCCCCAGCTACCTTATCATTTTCCACAAGTTTTTCTGAATCCCAAGAGTATTTTCAGATCAGCCAACACATTTTCATAACTGAAGGTCACAGCTTGTCCTGGGATTGTCAAAAACCTGATATTCATTTGCCATGTAAGTGATCTCCTTACTGTCTGATTGAAAAGAATTTACATTGTAATACAGAAGGTTAAAACTTTTATTTACTTTTAGTCATTTTCATCTACAAGAAGYATTGTGTAAGCCTTTTTTAAATTTTAAATTCATAATTTCTATTGTATCTCTGATTAACTATAGCAAAAATTCACAATTTCTATTGTATCTATGATTAACTATAGCAAATTCTGCCTAATTTTGGAAGGCTGGGAACTTAAAATATAGTTTGTGTCCAAACATTTAGGCTGGTTTTTCTTAGTTTAGTATTGAGAATGCTTCTTTTTTTCCAGATTAAACCTTTTCCTGTGTTTCTGATAAGGAAGGAAGTTGTTGAAAGATGATGGCAATTCATATTTCAGACAGCAGGTTATATAATTTCTGGAATTTTTTGTTTCATACAACTTACTTTGAGTTTTGCATTTTCAGGRTCAGCTGCATCAACTTGGTAAATGCGTTCTGGGGGTGTCCTTTCCAACACATAGATTGTCACAGCTGCATGGAAGAAGTGTGCTCAGTGTTATCTGGGTAAAAGTACAGGGCACAGCAGCAAAGACACAATGCACTGAGGCTGTCAGGATGTGTTACTGCCTGCTATACCTTCTCACTTTGCAARTGTAATTCCAAAATTGTCACAAAGATCACAAATACTCAAAAGATAAAAAGAAACCAATTACATATCTGTAAACAGGCAACCACCAGTGCAATATGAATTGTCCCTTCAGGGGAAAGACTGATCTTTCCTTATGGCCTGTCTTGAGCTGTTCATGGGTTATGGAGTAAATTATGCATTTGGGCTACAACTGTGGGATTTTTACTATGCAGATGGGAAGAACAAAGTCCTGTGCTAAGTCCTCATCACCATCCCCTTCCTGTCCACACCCTGTGCCCTGCCAGGAGAGCTCAGAGCATTTCCTCTTCATTTCTGCTTTTCCTTTACACCTGTGGGGCAGATAAGTAGTGGATGGTCTGCACTGACTTAAATGTTTGTTTTACTAAGGCTGATAATTCAGTGCAAGGTACTTTTCTTTCCATGCCAGGGATTCTCACAGCTGGGCTATCCCATACTGGACCACTGGCAACAGGCTTATCTCTCCTTGGACAGAGCAATTAACAGGATAATAGATCTTTAGATCACATTATTTGCTTTATGCCCTTTTGTGTCTGCTGGATCTGCTCTTTCTGGACTATTAATTTCCACTGTGACCCCTACTGACTGCTGCTCCTCATCAGAGCAGTGGGGATCCCAGAGCAGCGTAATGAGTTGTTCCCAGAGGACAACAATATGAATACAAAGTTTAATGAGAGGGAGATGCTTTTYCATAAACAGCAAATGCGCAATTAGTGTCTAATTGTGGCTGGTACTGTTAACTAAAGCCACACAGTTAGACAGATCAGACATCTGTGCTCACCAATTTATGGCAGCTCTAGCTGAGAGTTAARCTGATGCCTTTATTTGTAACAAGCTCCCACGTAGTGTGTTTCATGCTGTGTCGATCCCTTGGAGTGTCAGATTTAATTAYGATTAGATTCCAGTGGCACCCATGATGTGCAAGATGCCAGCTATACCAAAAGGATGACACAACCTCTTCCCTGGGGGAAGATAATTTGCTTTACAAACTAAGTATTGTAYGGAATCAGGGATGTCAGTGTGCTCAGGAGGCATCAGTGAGAAGGGCTGAATGTGAGCAGGCTGCTCTGAATCCATCCCTGTGCAGCAGGCAAAAGTCAGGCTGCAGCCTGGCTTCACTGTTGCAGTGTGGTCAGTCCAGACCTGGGGGTTAGCAGCCAGCTCTGCCACAAAGGGATCACAGTTTAGTATTCTCAGATTTTTTTAACTGAATAGTGAAATATGCTTGGCCATACAGTGCTGTTAAGACATCAAGTCTTCAAACAGGTTCTCAGTACTTTATAGAATGAATTGTTCTGTCGGCATGTGAATACATAATAAACAAATCATTATATTCTGATGCATCCRGTACGATTTTTGCAGGTCTTCTTCACTGGTAAATAAGCAAGATGAGAGCTTGCTTATTAAGAGAGTAAGACAATTATTTCCCATCCTTTCAATTGATGCCAGTGTCATTCACGTGAGGTACTGCACGACGTGCAAAGCCTGCACTGGCCACATCTGCAGTCCAGCCCCTCCAGCCTCATCCCTAAAGCCACTGCACATTCCTTCCCCTTGCATCTTTGCCCATGGTCTAAAAGCAAACTTGGTTAACATCAACTGCCCCATGTAGGAGACASAACTCTCTTTCCATTTGTACCACCATCACAATCTCTGAGGTCTCAYTTTTAAGACTGATCTTCAACTTAATTTCTCATGTGAAGGTGCAAATGCAATATACAGATATAAAACATCTGCAAAGCAAGGTTTTTATGGTTTTCCCACAGAAATTCTTCTGCATACAATAGAGTTGTAGATATGTATCTTGTTTGTCCAAACAAATCCAGTTATCAACAAATTATAGAAATATGTACTCAGACTCAATGGTTATAACCCCTGCAAACTTCAATTTTCTAGTTGAACATATGTATTTATTGGTATAGTTGTTTCTTTTAATTCTTCAGGTCCTTCAAAATGGTTAAATAATTTTTAAACAAAATTTCAAGAAAAATAAAAGGGCRTTTCCAGAGACGAAGCAGACCAACCCTGTGTAAAACAAAGCTCTGATAAAAACAGTGTCCTATTCCTCCCTTGTTTTCCTAAAGGAAAATGCCTAGACTACTTTAGCTACAGTCACTGTATGAGCTCAAATACTTTTTAAGCTGATGTAAATTTTTCAAGTATTGTTCTTTTCAAATTCTACCATTATCTTACTTTGAATTGCYACATTTCCTCGAAATACAGGATGTTCATTTTTATCTGTTACTTGAATAGTCAATGTGTTAAGGTCAGTTCTTCCAGCTGTATCTTCAACAAAAATCTGCAAATCAAAGCTCTTTGGCATAGTTTCATAATCTAGGACTGGGTTTCCAGTGGTAATAACCTGAAAATAAAAGATTATTACTAGCACATGATGCAAGAGATGAAATTTATAGTCCAAATGAGCAAATACAAATAAAGGGACACTTTCAATCAGTAAAGAGTGTTTTAGATAATCTTTTACTTGTTGGCACATTTCTCATCAGTGGCAAAAACGTAACAGAAACAGAGTGAAGAGATCAAACTGTTGTGGCTTCATGGAGTAACTCAAAGACCTTTTGTGTGAGGAGCAGTTTGAGGAGGAGATAGCCTGGAAGGAGCTGCCCTGCCCCACAGGCAATGCTTTGTCTTGAAATTCAGGACTACATCTTGCAGGTACATGTCTGTGTCTTTTCCTTTCCACACCGTGCTCCAGGAGTGTTCAAGGTGCGATGAGACTGAGAATTCAGAGGAAGACACAAGGGCAGCTTCACTTCTTTTGTGAATAAGGAACAGGAGGAGGAAGACCTTTTACTTGAAATAAAGTGTGGAGGCAGGAGACCATATAGTCCAGCAGCTACCAGAACCTTCCTTGTGTAACCTGTATCTGGGAGAAGACTTGCATRAAAACCACAGGAGAAGGGAGCAATGGGTACATTGTCTGAGAGAGGCACCAGAATTGTTTGGGGGAAAAGCTGAACTAATTGAAAAAATAACCTAGACCTTGAGTTTTGCAAGATTGATAAGATTAAAATTTGTGTTATTTTGTTCTGGGGATTTTATTTCAAAGGCTTCCAGCTCTGCATATGACCTCCTAACACAGCATATGTACTAGCACAAGACTGACATTCTATGAAAAAATGTAAAATGCAATCATTCTGCATTTAGGATGAGTCCAGAGCAACAGGAGGGTGTTGAAAGTTGTACGCCTCAATCTTCACTGCTGAAACCAATAATAAAACAACATCTTTCCTTTCTTGGACAAGAAAGGAAAAGGTGACAGTTTTTTGTGTCGCTAAAAAGCACAAAAAACTTGAAAAACGTGAAACTTGAACAGAGTAGCAGGGTGCTAGAACTGGAGAAGGAGAAGAATTGGGGCTCATGAGTGTGTGTGACAAGTAGCACATCAGTGTATTTACAAYACTGCAGAATAAAGGAGACTGAAGAGCATGCAGAAGGAGAACTATGAAATAAATCCTTGGGTTTAGATGAGACRCTGTGGGCCAGAGGACAAACAGAAAGGTGATGTCAGCACAGTTAGATGACAARAGTCAAAATAGAAACAATTAACAAAGAGTTGGAGGAGAGTGAAGAGGAGCACAAATGTTTTGTGCCTTCTGGTACATAAAACARCTGCTGTCTGGAACCTCAGGGATCTTTTTGTTACAATACTGCAGGAGAAAATAACTGTGTCCTGGATGGTCTCCTTTTCTCCTATATTGTACAGATATGAGTTTCCCATAAAAGTGATGCTAACACAGAAGAAACATTCTAAAAAGCTTTTCACAACAGTGGAAAGCTTGATGTTCAAAATGAATGTTTAATGGAGATCTAAGTACTGTAAACACATATGATGAATTCAACACTTTAAACTGTCCAGTTCTAAGCAGAAGTTATGTGTTCTGGAGATTATCCCTCCAGTTCACAGACAAATATTTTCATTGGTGATGTAACTACAGACAGACTAAATGTGTCTACATACACATCTTCCACCCTCCTTTGTAAAGGCCTTGGAAGTGAAGATGTGAATCTAAATGGTCTCTCTCTASGTTGCTTTTGAACTCTTTTGGGAASAGCACACCACTGTCATAGGCTGTGAGCCACTATTGGCCTTTCCTTCAGGCAGGAGCAAAGCTTACTGACAAAGGCAGGACTGCAAACACTTGAAGCAGCTGCAGGCTTCATGAAAGAGGATTTAGAGTCACCCCTAAACTGTCTATCACTCATTCCACATGAGAATTTCACTGCTCCCTGTTCCCCACTCCACCAGCAATGCATTCAGAGAGCACCAAGGTAGTTTTAGGAAACAGCAGGTTTTCATGTATTCCAAACATTTTCTGCTCTTGAGAACCTTCAAACAGGAGTGAAGTGAGGAGGAATGGACAGGGCTGAGCTTTCAGAAATTGTTACTTTCTCAGAGGTCTCAAAACATATCAAGAAATGTGACATTGCTTTCTGCTGCTGCAACAGGACTAAATGTGCTTCATAAATACWGAAGAGCCTGTCCTAGCAGGTATTTAGCTAATCTCATAATTCATTCATTAAATACAGCATTTTTCTATATCTTAGCAAAGATTTAATGGCAGTAGATAGAGCTGAGGTGTCTGGTTTTGGATCACAACATATTTGTGAAATATTGTACAGATGTGCTACAACATAGCATAAGTAGCAATCCTCATCAAATAAATTAACTAAGAACACCCATGTATTTATCTTTGCTTTATGAGTTGTAATTAGCACTCATCTGTTAATTTGCAGAATTTGTATGTAGCTTATGATTTTTTTTAAGATTTTTTCATGACTGATATTCACTGGCTCAAACTCTTTGTTCTAGTCCTCCGAGTGACTTAGGAAAAGTTGGAAAAAAGCAACAGTTCAAACAAARCATAGAAAGGTTCACTGGCCATTCTGATAATTTGGATGTGGTCTGAAATGGATACAAACTGACACTTTGGAAGAAGCAGTCTCCAGTCTACAACTTTTTTGGCCATCCATTTTCATCCTTGTGCCATCCTGCACTGTGCTAGAAAAAGAACTTCTCCATCATCCTTGCCATGAAAAAAAAGGACTTTTTGTCTATTATTTTTCTTCCAGATTAACTTCTCAGWCCCACTCAACAAGCAACAATATAAATTCTTGTGTATCATAACATAAAGAAGGCATGGGACAGGAGCAAGCAGGTATAGAAAAGGAGCAGCAGAAGGGATCACTTTAATTCAAAATGCCAAAATAAAGCTTAGGAAGGGAGTCTTACATTATGGATTCTCTGTCAGCAAAGCCAATTTAATGGATGTATCCATTTCCTTCTGATTGTTACACAGAAGTTGAGGAAAGAGCATGAAGCACAGTTTGGGGAGGTTTAGGTTAGATGCCAGGCAAATGTTTYTCCCCCAGGAAGKGGCTGGGCACTGGAACAGGCTCCCCAGGGCAGTGGTCACAGCCCCAAGCCTGGCAGAGGTAAAGMAGCCATTGGACAATGTTCTCAGGCACAGGGGGTGATTCTTGGAGTGTCCTATCTAGAACCAGGAGCTGGACTACATCATCCTGAAGGAACCCTTCCAACTCAGCATATTCTGTAATTCTATGATTCTATGATCTCTTCAGCTGACCCAGTTCAGGTATTTGTACAGTCCCACCCTGTGCTTCACAGGTGAAAAAGGCCTTTTTTGAGRGGTTTTTTAACCATTTCACTGACCTGGCTGGGGAGCAGCAAAGAGCCATCAGAACTGGCAGAAGTGAGCTCTGTRCTCAGCTGGGAGGCTGCAGCATGGGAGCCACAGCAGCTCCCCACAGGCACATCAAATCCATGAGCCAATACCAGCCAGGGCCACAGCCTTTCTTTTCCCTAATTTTCTCCCAGAAACACCAGCAGAAAGAACTAGAAAAGAGCTGTTATATCAGTTCTGTGAAAACCCAAACTTCCTTGGAAACACCCAGAAAAGGATATTCAAATCACCYTCTTAAGACTCTGCATCATTTCTATCTGTATTAAAGCCACTCTTCAGTGTCACTGTTCAGGTTCAGACACACAAACAATTTGCAATGGGATGACAAGTTATCATGCATCTGAACACTCATTGCCTGTGACAAATGTGAGCTAATGCTTGCTAATTTATTCAACAATGAAAATCAGCCTGAAGTAATGGAAATTTGCCATAGGACAAGAGCGTGCAATGGATAGAGACAGGTCACAGATGTGTGGAAGGGTGATAACTTCTTACCTCAAGATAACTTCCTCATGTATCACAGCCTTTGTTCGGAATTAAAAATTACTTTGATCTGATTCAGCTTCATTTATTTTGGAAGTGAGACAAATTAATTTTAATTCTTGGTGAAAGTGGCCAAACAGAAGCTGTATGTGGTTTAACTAAGGCACTTTCATTTCACAGTGACTTCATACATATTAAGCTTAAAAACAGTGGATAAAACCTCAAAACAGAAGCAGATTCTCCATGTTCTCCTTCTCCTCTGATTTTCTAAAAATCACATTTTTCCTATCACAGAATTAATGGAATTATTGTGATGAGTGATTTTTCCTAGATGCAATTAAAAATCATAATTACTATTGCTATTCATCTGTCATATCTATTACAGCATTTTTTGAATACTACCACAGTCTGCATTTAAAATTCTTTTCTGATTAAAAGATGAGACATTGTGCACTSTCAGTGCTCAGTAATCCAGGACACATCAGTCTACAACTGAAAACTACTCAAGTTAAACTTAAAACTCACCCTGAATTCAAGACCTCCTTTTGATTCAATGTCAAAAGCTTCTGTGAGTGGATTTGAATTTACTATAGTAGGGAGAATTGCAACACCTTCAGAAGCCAGTGGAGTCACATTAAAGCTATAGACTGAAACACCAGCTGCTGAGTTTTCTTCAACAGTGCTTGTTGCAGGTAAGCCCTTAAGCAACTGKGTTCTTCTTCCTGCAGGGTGAAAATGAACATAAAATTACTTCTGGGAATCTTGAGCTAACAAGCATACAGCTTCTGTCAAGAGTTCCCATTAAGGAACACAAAATGCCCTGACTCCCTTTTTACCTATGAATGGGGACATTGCGTGGTGGTAAATCCAGTGTTAATGGCAAAAGAATCCATCTTTTCTGTAATTCAATCCTGTAGTGTTGTCATCTAGAGTGGTTATTGTTAAAATATCATTTGCCTTCATAYAYGTCTTTATACAGAAGCAAAGAAGTCCAAAATGTTTCCATTTTTTRMTTTTGCCCCCTGTATAAATTAGTGCCTCTGTTCACTGTTACAYCAAAAAGTACCAGAYACTAAAGAAACAATGGATTTTTGTRGACTACACTATCTGCAGCACCTGTTTCCTCCATTYTCCCTCWTCTGATTCTATCTACAGCTTCTGTGAGCAAGCCTGGCTCTTGAGMAGTGTGAGTTAGTAACAATTTCAGGGGTGGTACTGTCATGTCTCCTGCTTTGAGCAAGGAAGAGCARTCTGGAGTCTTTGGAAAAGATGCAGGGCCCACACAAGCACACTGTGGTTCAAAACTGCATGGAAGCTGCACATACTGGAGAGGCATTCAACAGATTTGCACAAGCTCCTTGTTTGCCCAGACCTCTGGACTCCCCAGACCAAACTTTTTGCTGTCTCTGTCACTTAGCTTCTAGTTTTGGGGTTTTTGACTAAAAACCTGTTGTGCTTCATCTTATAAAGAGTGCCTAGAAAACATAAATCAGGACTGCTTTTGATGCCCTGAAACACTTCAGCAATCTCCCATCCCTGAGCCAGCAATGTAACTCAACACCCCACTATGGCAGGTCTGGCTGGTGCTTGGGGATACTTCACCAGCTCGTCCAAAGCACTCTCCAAGAAAGCTGCCTGTGTCCAGCTGAACTTCTTACACACTCTGTGCCAAGAGGGAGACAGATACTGCCCACTCAAGGGTCTGGACAGGCTCTTCATACACCAGCAATTACTGTAGTAAAAGCCCCATTAAGTCCTTTTTTTTTTTTGCTGCAGAGCTGCAAGGTGAAAAGCTGCWACAGGCACAGGTCTGAGACCATTAGAGCTGCAGCCTAAGGGCCCCTTAATGGCTGCATGGAGATTCTCATGCCCCTACACTGCAGATATAGCAGGTTCATGGGTCACTGAATCCCATCACACTGGGATTACTCTGGCATTTATGGAAAAAATGGCATTGGAGATGTTCTACATGTACAGGCTGGGATGTGGGAGACTGTGAGAAAGAGAAACCCTTTCTGAACAGCCTGAAAGAGTTAATCTGAACAGGTCAATCTGACATCCTGGTAGGACTGAGTTCAGCTGAGCTGTTACTGATTTATGTCAGCAGGGGCAAGATACAGTGAAGGACTAAGTTTTTATTACTGTTATTACAGGTTCTGGAAAACATCATCAACAAAAATCACCCATGCAAATGAGGCTGGGCTGAGAGRAGCTTCTGGAGATACATTTCCATAAGTGGAGCTGAACTTTGAATGTAATCTCCTGTGGACAGGACTTGATGAATTCAGCTCAGTCATCAAGCCACAATTCATTAATGGAAGCCATTTATGAAAACAATGAAATAATTTACAGTATTTAGAAATGTAGAAAGGAGTTGCTATTTTTGTATTATTTCCAAAGATTTCATTGGCTGTTTATTCAGAATTTGTCTTTCTAAATCAAAAGTTCTCACTTCTTGCTCTTTATTTTTAACTGAAATTTTAGGTGCTACATCTAAATGTCTTCTTCTTTTTCCAACCAATTTTACAAAAATACTCCTTCCATATTCACAAATCCTTGCTTACCTCTTTACTTTGCAGAACAAAATCTTTCTGAATCAATTTAACACATTATTTATCAGAATTATCAGTTACAATCATTGACAAATGATGAGTACAAGACGAAGCAATAATGAGATTAGTTTGGAGAAGTTTATGTATATTTAAGATTTATTTATCTGTGATGTGCCAGTCTTTAGAGTGTGTTTGAGTAACACTTTCAAGATTTTCTCTATCCAGAACCATGCAGGTTTAGAMAAATGCTATTTTTCAAAGAAAGCTGAAAGTGGCAGGCAGCGTTCTAATGACAGATTCGGGAACATCAGGAAAACCACTGAATACTGACAGATTCCTGAGGGATGGCAGAACTYTTACAGTTCCTTTAGAGCAAAATGGCCCTACCTGAGCAGGTAGTTTACAGCAACACCAGTGCTTTGTGTGCCACACAGACTTCAGCCAGTTTGAAGATCTACTAAGTTGCTAATGTGCAAATACTCGTATTGGCAAATCTCCCATGTATTTACACTGATCAAAGTTAATGATGTTATATTACTTATATTGTCCATAAATTTCTTTCTGTTTGGTCCTGTTTGGTTGCTTGTTTTGCTTTATCAAAGAGAAATGTTATCAATATTTGAAAGGAAGATACCGAAGTAAATAATAATAATAAAAATAATAATAATAATAACAATAATAACAATAACAACAACAACAACAACAACAACAACAACAACAACAACAAGAAGTTATTGTTTCTTGGAGAGCTGACCTCCTTTCCCACTCCAGTGCTGTCACACTGAGCAGTGGCTATTAGAAATGAAGTGCTCATCCAAGAAAGTGTTTTAGCAAAGAGTCATATTCTCTTCATTAYACTGCTGCAACCACAGAGCCCAATCTATTTCAGTAGGAAAATAATTGTTACTTGATTTTTCCCATCTGCGTCTGATCCCTAAATATGTACTATAAAGTTCCCTAGAGAAAGTATAACAGCCAACAGTGTTCTAATTTTAGCAGCATAATGAAATCATATTCTTACCAGATACTACTCCCAGCAAAATTAGGAAAAGGAGCATGCTCTTCATTGTCTTTACAACCCTGTCCTTCATGTTCCCAGGATGCAAACTAAAGGAAGATYACAGTATTTTTTCCCCAGTTTCATCAGCTCCACCTAAATTCTTCCTCTTTTTCATGTTGTTCAGTGAGAAATGAAACAAAGGACCCATGTCTCTAAGGGAGTTCCCAAACACTGTCAGCTTGTTTGCTTGTCAGGGAACTGATCCTTGCTGACACTTCATTCACAGCCCTGGTCTGTACTTGGGAAAACAGTCGTTAATTGTCCTTTCACTCTAATCATCTTAGTCAATGAAGCATTATGAAGAGAACCTAGTATGTTTTAAATCTGGAAATATCATGCTGCTTTCACCACTCTGGCAATGAGGTGCGCTCTTCATACACCAGARTCAAATGCTCATGTTTTTTTTACCAAAACTAAGAACTGAAGTTTTTTCATTTTTCTGACTACCAGAGTATCACTCAGACCACACATACTACATGCTTGGAGGTGAGGCAGGTGTATATGATGAAGTTTGTACATGATTAAGTTTGTACATGATGCAGCTTTGCTGTAGCTGTCTGAGGAACAGCAGGGAGCCCCATWAAAGTGCACTGGTTCCCTTAGCTTAGGCATTTAACTTGCTAGCCCAAAATACAACCAACACTTATTTTTTTTAACTAAGGACAGTCCTAGTGTTATTTCATGGAGCATAGGAGAGAAGTGACACTAGTACTGGATGCAATATAGAATTGACTCATAGAATAATTTAGCCTGGAAGAGACCTCTGGAGGTTACCTAGTCAAATACACTACTCAAAGCAGGCTTAATTAAATCAGGTTGCTCAGGGATTCATCTAGTTGATTCTCAACACCTCTGCATAAACTTAGCAGCTCTGCTAAGAGGAAGAATTTTGAGATTCAGATTTAACACAGCTGTGGAGAAACCTGACTGATCTGTCATCTAAGCTGGCATCTCTAGATGTTTCTGCATGACTCTCTGTGGTTGTCCCACAAAGCTGACAGTAGCTCAGAAAGTTTTGTCCCTTGCTTCTGTATTTTGTGTAGCCTGAGCATGTTAATTGAACATGCTGAACATGAGCAGCCAGTTTAAGGCTGGCACAGGCATTGCCTGTGCTTGCTGCATTCACATGTTAGGCTATGGTGTCTATGTGGCCTGGAGAATTCTGCTGGAAAAGATGCATCAGTAAAGCCTACTGCTTGGAACTGAACCATACCCACATATCAGATACTGATTTGAGGAATCATGAGAAATACTCATTTGATGGCTAGTCTGCATCTATTTTAAAGTGCTTCTAGGACCTTGTAATGGTTTAAAGTGGATGTGGCCACACCATATCATCTGGGAACACAACCTGTAGTACCAAGGGAGCTGATCTTCCTTTGTCCCAGGAGATGTGTGTCTAGACTTCATGTTAGTTTGAAGAAGTGTATGGAAAACCTCACTCTCAAATGACCTAGTTATGCTGATAATAATGTAAATATATTTATATTGTCAAAAAAAATTCTAACCTTTACTGACCAGGTCTTTGSCCATCTGGACACCTCACAAAGATGAGGTCTGTGTGCACAGGCAYGAATCAGGCTTGTACAATGTGATGTCTTGTACAGTGAYGTTCCACTAATTACCAAAACACTGTAAAACTGCTTCTAGCTTTATTCCCTCCTTGTAGTTGTGATGTGTAATCTATCCCATTATAAGCCTATTTCTTTGAGTCTTGAAAAAACTACAGAARCCTCTGGGATAAGTTTCAAAGTCTTTCAGATACATTTCTGAATTTGTTTAGTACCTACTTTGAGTGATAGGACTGATTCCACCCTATGTTCTGGATAGCCAAGCCTTCTCCAGAACTCAGAGGTCAAAACTTTATCCTTTCTTAGGCTGGGGTTTGGTGGGGAGAAGGGGGGATTTGGTTTTGGTGTGGCTTGAGGTGATTTTTCTTCCTATAAATATATTTCTCAGCTTCTTCATTTTGACACTCCATCTGACAATGTGCACAGATCTACTTTCAGCAAGTATTCAAAGTCCAGAAACATAAATCAGACATTATTTCTGATATAGACACTATAGAGAGATATAGGAGACATGTATGGGAAGKCATCCAGAGTGTACATGTGCTTGAAATGCTTGCTGTCCCAAACTTCACCTGGAAATGCCATGGGTAATTGTTTCAGCTAAGTGAATACCCATGGAGTAGTTAATTTCTGCTTTCCCTCTAAATATGTCTCCAGGGCTTTCAAGSAGTTCCTGTTAAGCCTCATGGTTCAAGCATGTTGTGAGGAGACTGTAAAGGTGACCATGGAGATGAGGGGRGAGCCAAGCATAGCACACAGGAAGGGGAGTGTGGAGAACAGCTCAGATGGGTGGAGTAAGGTGAGCAGAAAGGGCTCTGGCTCCTTCTTCTTCCTTGAGTCACTTYTAGTATGTCTAATTACTTTCCTTAGATCCCTCATTTCTTATATTCCTCTGARTGGATTTCTGTGATTCTCYGATYCAACCTGCCAGGCTGTGAGGSATGAAGTGAAAGGGCAGCCAGAATWAAAAGAGAGYCCAGAAGAGGTTAAAAATCAAGTAGAAAAAAGCATTTGAGTTGGTTAGGAAGAGGTGAATTAAGAGAAGGTGAGCAAGGCACAACAGCAACAACAGCACTTACACTGCAAGGAGGTCAGGAATGAGCTTCCTGGGAATATAAAGCAACTAGATGAAGAGAGGTAAAGACAACACCAGCAAGAATACAGCCAGGGAGTTTTTAGGCAAAATAGAGGGAAGATTCCTTTTGGAGCAAATGAAGAGGTCAATAAAAATGGGGTTTTCATAATCCTTTGGATTTCAAGATGATTTGCAACTTTATTTGGGTKCTTTAAAGCAAAAAATTGCACTTCTGAAAAAAAGGTCCTCTGGATAATCAGGTAAAGTRGAGAATATGAGGAAGACGAAACATCTTTCAAGACATGAAAGAATCCTGGTTCCAAGGAAAAGYTCAACAGATGGGAGTAAGAGAGAACACACTAGTCTTAAGTTGGGAGAGAGAAAGAACATGAGATGTGAGGGTTATGAGGTGGGAAAGGGCAGAACTTGACGTTCAAGCTTCCAATTGCCTGTCCTCAGGAAAGTGAGGAATTTCAACAGAGGGCAGCTTCAGAGTAGTCTACTTGCATAACAAAATGTGCAGGTTCAGGATGTTCAAATGTTTTCTATGCATTTAACCCTCAGTTGAGAATTGAGATTGGGATTCCTGTCTTGCAACATGAAGGGAATGTTCTCTTACTTTTCAAACACATCAGAGGCTCAAGACATAATTTTCCCATTAAAGGTTATTTCAGCCAGAGCAGTGGCTCTATTCTCTTTAGCCAACTCATGAGAAAGTAGACATTTTTCTATCACTGTGGTAATTACTCACCAAAGGTTAAGCAGCCTAAGGAGAATTTTCATATACCTGATCCATCCTCAGTTTACAATTATTTATTATTGTTTCATTAATTAAGTTGCTGAGACTGTCAGGTTTTATTTTCCTTTCCTTTCTCTTTAAACATTACAGCTTCTCAAACCACTGCCTTGGTAACCTTTCCTAAAATATTAAAACAGTACCTTAACATCCTACACCAGAAACTTATGCACCATTTCCTTTGATTTCTCTACTAAAAGCTTCCTCTGTACCATTTCTGAGTGACAAGAACAAACTGAAATTCATAGAATATTGCCCATGCTACCTTAATCTCACCTAATGCAATCCCATCCCAGTTAGGTCAGTAATCCATACAATAATGAAAAGAAGTCCCAGGCAGGTATTTTTCTAGCATTGACTTGTAAACATGTAACTCCCTTTATTCGCTCCCTTGACAATTAGCTCAAAGTGTTTGTTAATAAGAAGAGATTCCATCACACCTAGTTATTTTTTGAGGATCCAGGAACCTCCTAAAATCTGGGTGAGTATGCACAGAAGGCTGAAAATGGTGCTGTTGTCTGTGCTGAAAACAAGTCCTCCCATTACTGCAGCAGTTATACACTCAAGAGATGAAAGCATTTGCCAGAGAAGAAGGAATCCTGAGAGTCTGTCTTTGCAACAAAGAATTTGAGCACCTGTTTTAGGACCACTGGGAATAAGAAAGGCATTAAAKTAGCAGAGATTGTTCTGATCCTTCCCATTTCCTCCACTCCATCTACACAAACATGGACTGAGGCAGACAGATGATTACAAGGACATGAATTCAAGAAAGCTCCAGAGGTACTTGAATGCTCCCAATATAAAGATCMAATGACATCAGCAAGGCCACACAGAAACTCCAGAAAAGCCAGAGRTCTTAGTCCCACTCCCAAGCTCTATCATGGCAACTCTAAGATACCATGACTGTAAAAACACATCATTGCTAAATGCTTTTCTCTTTAAGAAGTTCTTGTGCTGCTTAAAAATATTACTTTTTCTTCTGCCTTAACAAAACATGGAAGTCAGTGATAACAGGTTTTAATATTCATTCATCCAAGCAAAAGTAGATGTTACCAGCAAGTATTTTGTGTCTTGTGACTTGAAATGAATAACGTGTTGTGGCATAGAACATTTGGTGCCTGCAAGAAATTATGTCACTTGTCCATATCAGATACATATAAYACTTGAATTTTACTCATGTCTTCCRAACTAAGTTCTAGTGCCAGTAAAGATACACTGAAAAATGTGTTGAGGCCAATGAAGTCTTCTTTCTGCATTTACTGGTTATTAGATGARGGCCTGAACCTATGCAGCAATACTTTGTACTTCATGATACAGCATTTACTGCATGTTACATTTGGTATTGTAATTGCTGGGCCACCTGAGCTGTTTAGTAAATATATAAACCAGGCTGTGAATAGCAAAAGATGCAAGTGCAACAAGAAAGAATGCTCTGGGAAAATGTGGGTACACAAACTCTAAGGTTTCTATGTACACAGTGTGACACACTTCATTTAGTCAAATATTTTATTAAATTAAGAATTCCTTAAACTGGCCTTTGCATTACAAAATATTAAATATCTCCTGTTTTACCAGCAAAAGGCATTTGATTATTTTTGCAAAAGCAACCCTGCATTTTAACACATATAAAATATTTTCTACTGACTTTGAAAAAACAACCCACAGAAAAGTGTGCAAGGAACAGCAAAGGGCATGGCAGGGCACAGGGTAGTGGCTCAGATGGTGGAGTTTCACTTGGAGATAGATGGGTTTTTAACATAAGTTACTTCATCCTTTGAACAAGAGGAGTGAGAATAATTTACTACTTCCTAACAGTGCGAAATTTTGTTTGTTCATGGTTTCMAAAACTTTGAGACCTTCAGCTGGCCTCTGTGGCTCTCCAGGGCACCAGAAGAGGGGTGTGGTGTGTAAACAGGGACATTTCACTCTTCACCTTTAAGTTTCAGAGTACTTAATTATTGAAAAACCATTATAGTGATCATGGTCTCACAAAAATCAATTACAAGCCTGATTTCAAAAAGGAGCAATTTCAAGAGACCTGGACCTCAATAGAGTGGTCCAAAGGCAAAGAAAAAAAAAAATCCTAATCACACAGCAGAGATAGGCAATATTCATTGCTGGCCTGCACTTGCTGTCTATAAGCTCTGTGACTAGAGAAAACCTTTAGAAATATCACACAGGGACAGGGTTAAATTCATCTGGGTACAGATACAGAATTACTTTTTTGTAGTTGCTGGGTTTAGATTAYGCTGATTTGATATGAGAACAAACATGAGTGGAAAAAAGAATCCACTTACAATTGACATGAGGCAACATTCTGAGTAATGACTTGACTGAATCTGCCACCTCATGAATACACAAAAGGCAGCAGGAAACCAATGCAACATTCCGGATGTTTWTATTTCTTGCCTGTGGATTTGAGCAGCAACATCATGCAACAGCCTGAGACCATAAGAGCTTTCTTAATGAAACAGAAGATCCCACACAGAAAACCTAGAGTCCAATAAATGTTTTGACAGAGAACTGTGAAGCTGTAAAGGTAGGTGGATGAAYGCACAGAGATTTTAAAAAGCCCTGCAGCCCAGATTGAGTWTAGTCAYAWAAAACCTGGCTGTTATAATATGAGCTTCATGGGTGATAACAAGGAAACAAGGTCAGGATGTGTCCCTTTGCTGTGCATGGCTCCCCTGACCATTGCAGGAGCTGGGGGAATATTGCCATCTAGTGCCACACAGAAATCCAGCTGTCTAAACATAAAAGAGCCATTTAATTCATGTAGGCAATGGTTACAAATCATCCTAAAACCCAGGGATATTATGTGCCAGGGACATAATTTTGGTRAGTGTCTTTGCCAGGTTTGTTATTGGAAATGGTACATTTTCTCCTTTAAAAAATTACTGTGTTGTGGGAGCTGAGTCACAACACTTTGGAGGAAAGACCCTGTTCAGTTGTTCTGAGGTTGTGAAAAAAGTGCAAAATCTTCTCAKGGCAGTTTAGCAAGTAGCTGCCAGAATGATGGGATGCTGTTGAGAATGGGATTTATCTTGCCKGCCTTAAATTTACTAAAACACAGACCTTTGTGTGTTGTTCTGTGGTCACCCTAAGCTTCTTTTGGACACAGAGGCACTATTAGGGCACAACTGGTGTGAGCAGCTTTAGCTGTTGCACTTAGGATAGAAAGTGATAWACTGTTGAAACATCTGGTTCTCTGCAGAGACAACAAGGGGGTTTGGTAGATCTGGTTCTGATGTTCAGAGCCTTTGAACCTTCAGTGCCTGTCTCTCTGTACCATTTTTTAACCAGATAGGCAATAATTTTGAGGACCTGTTGGTGGAAAAATAAATACCACTTTTAGACTTCTAAACCCCATKATCTCAGTTGTGTGATTCTCATTCAGGTTGTGGGGACACATGGACTCACACAGAAGCTCCTGCTGGCCTGTACCCTTGCTGCTGGGCAGGTGCCCTGGGCCATGGCACATTYCATATTCACCTCTGTGTGCAGCAGCATTATGAAGTTCCTCCTGTTGTCATGCCAGAAAGGGCCCTTAGGGTGACAGAGCAGTTCAGTTCCCTTCAGCCACAACCCTGCTGAGCCTGAGATGAGGGGGTTTTTAATCAGCACATATGTTTGAGATATTGTTAATGAGGCCATCCACTCACTTATCTACGCTACCAAATATGTGCCAGATTATAACAATTTTCAGTCATTGCCCATCTGGAGCAGATTCAAACCAGTGGTTGATTTTCAAAAGCAATTTGAAAATCAAAATCAGTTAAGTAATCAAATCTTCCCAAGCTGCAAATAATGTCCAGATTTTCAAGCCAGCAACATCATGTTTATAAATGTTGACTTAAAGTTACTTAAATGTCCCACCAGTACCTCTGAGTTAATTGCCATGTTATTGCTTGTGGCTGTGACTTTCCCACTAATTCTGCCCCCTAGCCATGTAAAGGAAAGGATTAAATCACAAAGAGAATCAGAGTCAATAATATAAAAGAATATTGTTTTTCAACCTGAGAAAGTTTTAGACACCCACCACTCCATTACTTTTAAACAGCRTGAGTGCCAATTAAGTGAAAGGCTGCTAAATTAATTGGCTTATATTTTAAAAATCCATTCTTTAACATCATCAGGGATATAAATCCCTACATCAAATAGAAATCCTTTCCTTTTCTACACTGATTTTACATATGCTGTAMAAAATGTATATCTGAAGTTCCTCCAAATGAGGAAATGTTTAGATAATAAAATGTCTCACAATAATAGTACTGTATAAAGTTACTGACATCAAACTCTGCCAGGATTTTTAGGGTTATTTTCTTTGCTTTTGCTCTTTTGGCAAAGTCTTTAAATGTGGTATAAGAAAAGAAATAGAATATGTGCACTCTCCTAAGTGTCAATAATGTGAATTAAAATTCCATCTAAAAAGGAACCTAAAAAGCCAGGGTTGTAGATTTATAAACACATTTTAAAGCACCTAGAAATGTGACTTTCCAAAGCCCTCACTCTCATAATCTCAGTTCCCCATAACTAAGTTTAGCWAAAAAAAATCTGGAAGCTAACAGCTTCCAGAAATAAATAGCAAGAAACTGGCAGCAAATTCTGGAACTCCCCCATACCTCTCGGTCCATAGGGACACAGACTGACCTTTCAGATGCAACACAAACCCAACTGATTCCCTCAGGCTTTTGCATGAAATGCAGCCTGACTCAGACAGTTTGGGTGTTCTAGGCAGTCAGGAAAGGATTACTAACATTAGCTCAAAATCTGAATTGTTGTGMTTAAGAGGCTGCATACTGCTGAATGCAGCACAGAGAGAAAGCTCTCACTGACTTCACTGGGGTCTGGATCAGTCTTTTAAAGTTTGAAGGTGTTGAGGAAATGGCAGGAAAGATGGATGGCAGATTTTACCTGCTGGTACAAACTGCCAGGACTCTGCTGACATTGGCACCAGCTGAACCTTTACACCAGGACGTGCAGTCTTATGAAGCTGYGATGTAAAATAGACTCACAAATTATTTTCCTGTGCTAAGGAGCAGTAGTGAGCTGACATGCCAAATCTCTTTAAGAATCAAGAGGTGAACAGCCCAAAATGTCCACATACCCAGCAGTCTGGCTGGATGAAGCCTTAATGCAAAGGGTGATGTCCATTTAAGTTTTTTATCTATTTATCTTTTGTTTCARTCATAAATGGCAAGTGGTAGGGTTTGCCTATTTTGCTTTACTGATATTTGCAAAACATCTGAGACTGTTTCCTTGCATAAAACAATTTTCTGGGCACAGGCATTTTTCTCTATGAAACCAGACTAAGCTGYACAGTCCACTCAGTTGTGTCATATCAACCTGGGCTGTCTCASGCTGATGCACCTGCACAAGTGCTGGTGCTGCACAGGGAACTGGATCCATGAATTGAGCAAGTGGATGGTATGTACAGGAACAAATGGCCAGGAGATAGGGGTCTGGGCAAAAAATTCCTGTGGAATACAGCCTGAAACATGCCCTTTTTTTATGTTCAGAGATGTGGAGCAATGCTGGTCCTGTTTGTGGGATCAAGAATGGGTTTTAAAGGCCCTGAAGACCCTAATGTTGTTGCTYGTGACTAAGAAATTTAGCCTTGCTTCCGCTAAAAAAAAAAAAAGTGTTAAACTGTTATTTTAAAAGTATTCACTGTTAGCTTTTTTCTGTTGAATTAAATACTCTGTGAAATAGCAGAGGGACAGTCACCATGTCCCAGCTAAATGGTTTGTTTGTAGCAAATTATTTTCTAATCTTAAGGAAAAATAATTTAATCAAGTGTCAGAAACAAAATACATCTTGACAGATTAGCAGGATTGCTGCTGTTAAATAAATTTGTTGCCAGATTTGTTTACAAAACTTATTTTTTCAGGGATGGGTGAACTTCCTGGAATTTGCCAATCTTTTGAATAAATATTGTGGAGAATTTGTAAAATGAGAATTAATTAGAATTAAAAAGAAAACTTTCCCTGTGAGTGTAAACCAGACATTTTGCTCAGTGTAAATAAATTGCTTGAAAGCTAAAGGGAAGACTTTGAGGGAGGTGYGTGGAGAGGCAAGGAAATTTGAACACTGTATTTCCTTTTCCAAACAAAAACTATGACTAATATAGGAATTGTAATTTATATATCAGATTTGATATATCCATTTTAAACTTTCTTTGCAATTCTGAACTGACCTCAAGATATTTGACTTCAGCTTTCAAGCTCCTCAGAGATTTGTTTATTTTTCTATGAATCTTTTTGGTTTGGCTGCTTCTTACGATACGTGGCAGATGTGCTCACTTCTGCATGTGGAGCTTTTTGATACTGGCTCCTATRTATGATTTGTGTTGCTCTAAGAAGGCCTTTCAGGGTTAGCTTGGGTGGTATCACTACCCCAGACAAAGAGATAAGCTTACTGTCATCATCCATTCCTTCTGCTGGGGTAAGGAAAAGAATCAGATATTGAACTGCTTATCCTAGCCAGGGAGAAAACAAGGACAAGTATTTGTTTTCCACCATTTCATTCACTGCAAGTTGGTTTTAYTGGTGGGATTTCAGGCATTTTTCCATTTTTATAAGTGATCATGACAAAAATATTCTTCATCCGTGAAACTACAGACAGCAACCCTCTACTCTTTCATGCATTAAGTCAAGGAAGTGTCACTAAAGAGCCGTATAATGATTTTCAAGTGACTCCTTTGGAAAGGAAATCCAAAGATAGATTTCTAATAAAAAGACAAACATTCTTCCCATTTGGACTAAGATTTTTCTTTTTTCTTTTTTTTTTTTTTCCTGGCAGCATGTCCCTAACCTGAGAAATTAGTCCTGGACAAAAGCCTTTAGTGCTGCAATTTGGAATACATTGTTTCTGACAAAGCCAGGGACAGATGTCAGTCYGGCAGTGGATAGTCTGCAAAGGGCAGCAACAACTCAAGGGACACAATYGCTATCCAGGTGAATTAAGTACATGGGCCATCAYYAAGTCCTACAAACAMATTACAAAACAGYTCATGGATTTCACAGAAGACACAGRATTTTAAACCATGAAGWATTCAGGCAAMCAGTYTTTCTCTGATTCTTTAGSTATCAAATCAGAAGGATTGATTCTTCCCAGTCATCTTTCCCTAAAAAATTTCCAGCTTTTAAAATTACCATGACTGGTTTTAAAGGTTTGATTAGTTAGTGCTACCACACACTGCTGCTGTACTAATTAAATTAAACTCCACTGGGTCCATCCTTCCAAAGCCTTGTGCATTTGAGCAGGATTTCCCACGGTCATCTGTATGAAGCTGCATGTTGGCAGGATGGATAAGCATCTCTGCTTTAAAGACAGCCTCAAGCTTTTGCTTAAAGAGGCTAACACTGCCACTAACAACCAGGAAATCCTGGCAGATAGTCCACATGAATMTCTCTTTCTATATTTGCACAATGTCAAGCACACTATCAGCACTGAATAAATAATAATCATAGAAACCTGGAGTCAGCCAGGAAATAGCTGTGAATGAGACATTCATATCTTAAAACCTGGAACTGCAATATTATCTTGTTATGATTCTGGGAAAACTATTCTTTTGCTTTTCCCTTCTTGTTATCTTTTCCTAAAAAAGAAGAAATGCTAATACTGCTGCTAAAGGTACTAAAAAAAAACTTTATTTGGTCCTGTATTACAGAATTAAATATCTGATGTGTTCTGCCTGCAAAATACATAAAATCCCTTTAAAGAGCAAAATGAAGGAGAGTGCTGATTTTAAATCCAAAGAATTTATTTCTAAGTGAAAAAAAAATTAGAGATGGAATACAGTTGCATTATATGGGAGAAAAAGAAAGAGTAGCTGAAAAACAGTTTCACAAGGCAATCTTGTTTTTGATAACGTTTTGGCAAAGTTGAATTTTTTTCTAAATTTAATTGAAACTCTGTTTAAAAGGATTTATATTGGTCACAAATCTTTACAACAATGAGCAAAATTCAGGAGGAATTCAGTCTCCATCTCTATAGAAATAATAATGAAGGGCAACACCCTGTAGTAAAACTAGTTGAAATTGGTAACTCTTACTTAATTCAGACTCWTGACAAACATTCAGGGTTACTCCTTCACAAAAGAATCATTTAGTTCTCCTTTTCTGTTCAGATGAGGGGCTCCTATGGCAGACTAAGCATGTTTCAAGACTGTATTTTTATGGTTACAGATGAGAAGAAACAGATTCTTACTTTAAAATCTGGTTTTATAATTGCTGACGGGGATACACACCTAATTTTTTTTCACATATCGGTCACCTTTAACAGAAGTACAAAAAGATCTGAGATCAGAGGGCTGTCTCAGCATAATCAAATTGCAATTAAGTTAGTCGAGAAGCATTTTTCAGAAGATATAATGGCAAGGATTATAAAGAAAAAGAATAAACTGAAAACACAGAATGCCAAAAATCACCATCTGCTGAGATGATGGGAGTATCATGCTCAAAGCTGTTAAGGTGTTACTAGAGCTGTTGTCTGTTACAACATTAAACAGTTAATTGCAGTTCATGGATTTTAAGTAAAAGGACTGGGGACTGCTTTTTACCATAGCAACCACAAAAAAGAAATCTCTTCCAGCATGTGTGCAACACACGCCAACAAAAAAGCAAAGAAAATAAATATATTTGGAATTCGGCATTYAAACTATAATTATTTGGAGAAATTCCTCTTTCCAAATTTACATTCAGAGCATCCTGGAGAGAATTGGATGCTCATTCCAAATTTACCAAATGTCTTTCCTGAGGGACAAGAAGATGTATTACATTCTGTATCTTTTCTCAACTAACAACTGTTAGCATGACTCCTGCTGCTTAGGTAAACAGAGTAGGGAAGTGAAAGAATACAGAAGAAAGGAAAACTTTATAAGCTCAGTAATATGTGGCCATGTGTGCTGCAGGGCATGGGTACAAATGCATTGGTCAAGATCAGAGGTGAACCATCACTCACCTTCCACCACTCCAACCATTTCTGCTGCATGCTGAGGTCAGCCTCCTTGTGATCTCTGAGCATGAGAAACATGTTATGGTGACACTTCTGATTGTTTAATCTCAGGTCAGGTCAGGTCAAGTTTGAGAGAAGGACAAGGAGAAAAGGAAAGTGACAGTTACAGCATCATCATCATCATGCCTTAAATACTAACACATAATATTCTGGTGCCAATGGAATTTCTCATCCATGTTTTCAAAATAAAATGCTGACAAGTTCAACCATCTTTCCAGACGTGGTTCCATTTTGATGGAACAGTTATTTTGAGACATGATTTTTCTGAAGCTTTTGCAAAGTCCAGACAGCTGTAGAGGCAGCAGATCAGAGAGGCACTCCAGCAAATTACCTGGAGCAGYGACCTAAAAGGTGAGCCAGGCAGGTGAAAAGCAATGAAGAGCTAGAAAGGAGGAGATCTTGCTGGTTGCTGTCCCTAGAGGATGTCCCAAGGGCAGGAGACAATAGGAAGGATTGTATTTCACTAGCCCTGAACTAACTAAAGGTTTGAATTTGGAAGTGTTTTTAAAACAGCTATTGTAGCTGCTGAAAACAATTMTGTCTGTGGCATCTGCCTACTCTCATAATTATCTGCTGTTGTTTTAAAAATGTGTATGGGAAATTTTGCAAAATCTAGGACCAATAATCCCATGGCTGACACAGCATGCTCTTAGACTCTTACACCACAAATGTAGTGTGAGAACAGAACAGAACAGTTGGCTACATTAAGATTCAGATTGACAAAGACAGACTGAGGGGATTTTGTCAGCTGATGTAAAAATTTCCATAGGCAAAAACATTAAACCCTGAATAAATGGAGGAATGCATCCACATAGGAGCACTTCCAGAACCCCAAGATGCCCTTCAAGTTTTCCCTCTACAAATCCAGAAGACACAGATTCATGGCTCTATGCACCTATAAGTTATCCATACAAGATAACTTCTAACCCCTCCAATGGAGAATCATCTCTCAATTTCAATTCCTATTGTACTGCTRTTATATATTGTATTTATCAAGGCACTGTTGTTAGGTCTTGTCACCACCAAAACTCACCCTGTTTCCATACAACCTCTAACATTGTGGGTTTTTATAAGAGCATGACATACGTTTTATTCTATTGGTAACAAACAACTTTAGAAATATTCAGAAGTGCCCAATTCTACTGTGACACGAACATATAATTCAATAAAATGCCACTGCTTATGCTACTAATATATTTCAGTGTGTAATTGTGCTAATTAKGATGATGTGTGAGGGCACAGAAAAAGGGCTCCACTTCTCCTGTAAATAGAAGACTAGACACCTCTTTTTATAGAGAACTGACAGTCAATATATGCTTAGACAAATAATCTACTGCAAAAATTTTTAGCCCATTATACATAAAGCATTCTCATTTTGACAGCTTTCCTATATCACAGGCCACARTTGTAATATTTTGAAGTTACCAGCAGCTGAGGTGCCAGTACTCAGTGCAGAAGGGAAAACAGGCATTATATTGTTAGATTCTTACAGAATCCCTGAATGTCAATATGAATACAAGCTAAATTGTAAGAGTTCAGATTTAGTATACACAGAAAAAGATCCCAATTCCTTACAAGGAGGAAGAGGAGTTCATGCTTATTTAATGGTTTGAATTTGAGTCTTTTCAAATCATCCATTATTATTCTATATATTATTTGGCAGAATTAAACACAGACAGGGAATCCACAGAGGCCTGCTGTCTCCTACAGAAAAAGCACTTTTAAATCTGTCAATTATAACATTTGGGAAAAAACAGACAGTTCTGTTAATAATCTTGGATCAAATGAGTATCTGAAGTTGAATTACAAGATTCTCAAATACTCCTTTTGTAATGATTTTTAGTTAATTTTTTTTCCCTAAACCACTATTGTTCACTTTTCATCAGTCTTGTAAGTTTTGCATATACCAGATGTCACATGCTGAGTATCTACAAAACAAGATTTAATTCAATGCACAGATMTGTACCAATGGATGTTATTAGCCAATTAAAATGTTTGATGACCACAGATATACAAAGATTCTCAATCTGAGCCTGCAAATTTGCAGTCTTAGCTCATAGGCATTTCATAAGTATGCACCCTTTGTAAGTAACATGGGATATTTTTAATGTCTGAACTTTTGTCTTCTTTACCAGCTATGGTTTCCATTTAAACCCAAAGTATTATTGGTACTATGATTATACTTGGATTGCTTAAAAGAAATAGTGCCCCAGGAACGCTCATCAAACCATAAATTTCCAAAAAACAGCAAAGGACAATGTATTTTATCATTAAGAGGAGGATTTAATTTAAAAATTCACTCTATCTGTGAGACCATAACTGAGGTCCATCCACATCAGGTCTCTTCAACCACACTGCCTTTGTAAAAGGGCAGGTGAAGTCTGCTGACAGATGTTCAGAGAGGCCCATGAGAGGTTTACACATGTAAGTCAGTGCTTAAACATCACACATTTTTACTTGGGGTGCATTTAGTTGTCAAGCACATCACATACTCCAATTCCTGCTAAGGCATTTGAGATCCATTTTGACTGAGTAGAGAACTTGCAGTGCTTATCAGAAGATACTRCATTTGACTCTTCCAGGTTGTGATGGGAATCTTATTAGGACAAAGCCCCTAACAAAGTTAGCACAACGATGCAAAGAGCTACAAGAGAATTCYCTGTATAATAGATGAGACACAATTGATTTCTGGCACTCCACTTACAGCCTCAGCCAGAAATACAAGATGAACAGGCTTGCTTTCTTCTGTGATTTCAACATGTCTGCTTCCTGTACRAGCTGGAAGTAGGACATACCATAACAACTGTCAAAACATTTCAGAACCTCGAGCAAGGTGTGATTGGAGCCAGCTTCTAGAAGCACAGAGGGCTTGGGGAGCCATGTGAGCAGGCTGGGCCCTCTCTGCTCTCCACTGATGCAGGAACCAAATGTGATCTTACCAAAGGTGTGGCAGTGTGACTCACTCAAACCTCTTTTCYGGCTGGCACCAAAATTTCACAGGCAGGCTGAAGGACACTTGAGTGACTCCCAAGCACTGAGGGACATCTCTCTGAGGATGAAATCTYCTGGCAGCCTGTGGGTGCCTCCCCTCAGCCCATTCACAGGTGGTGCATGGCCCTGCCAGAGAGGAGTCCCTGTTCACAGTGGGGATCAGTGAGCTGCTGAAAGAGGGGGACAAAAGGAATCATTTAGAGAGGAAAAGAGGGCAACTCCAAACAGCTTTGTGATGGAAGGGGCAGCTCACTGGTGGGAGGGGGATAGGTGACTCAGGTCTGGGAGAGACATGTCCTCCACTGAGGGAGACATGGAAAAGGAGAGGAAAGTCTCCTAACTGCAAAGTAGGGGATAAAAACCAAAGCAGTGTATATTAAACGACATGGTCACCTCTGGTGAGGCAGCTGGGCCCAAGTGGGAGGATGGTGAGAGAGYGGCTGAGAGTGAAAAACAGGCCCCAAACTGGGGTTTCAGCGGAGTAACCTGGCAGGACATGAAAACACACCAAGCAGGGTTAGTAAAGTGACAGAAAAGTGGGAACAAAATTCAGAAAAGGGAAGTGTTTGGGAGAAGGAGGGATACAAACAGGACAAATATGGCATCTATGTTRAGAAGGAACAGGAGAAAATTGGCTACAACACAATGGCGGAAAGGCAGGAAGCTGCCGCTATGTGCTGCCAATACACGCAAACGTGGCTGGTGAATGGAAAGTTATAATATACATTATTCATCAGGGCAAACTTAATTTTTAATGAAAGAATATTTCTATGCCTACCTCATGAGAAATGTGTGAAGATCTTTGGGGACTCAWGTTTTGTGGTTTTGGTTATTCACACGGGCATTGTGAGAGAGCAAAGCACAGGAAAGCAGCACGCTATGTGAAAGCAGCCTTCATACTGAGGCAAGGTAACTTTCTCCATCCCCAAGAGGTTTTATATCTCAAAATCYATAGAACTTTACTCTGTCTTTCAAAAATGCAGGGAATTCCTACAAGTTTCTTCCTTTCTGTCCCAACTAGACAGTTAAGTGCCTTCCTCTAAAATCTGGATATGGCCTTTGAGAATATTATTGTTACCATTATTTACCAAAAAACCTCTCTCAATTAAAAAAACCAAACAAMAAACCAAACAACAAACAAAACTGATGAATATTTAATAAGTATAATACAAGTCATTTGCTGCACCAATKCACCAGTGCTAGATATGTTTACTAATTTTAAGAAAGAGTAAGAAACATGCAGTGATGATGTTTTAAAACAATTTGTATGTGATCTCTTCTGAGTACCTGTCAATACAGGCAAGCTGAATTTTAGCCTGGCAAGTACTCTTTGACCTGTCACTCATGTCTTCCAATTTCCAAAACACCCACAGTAGTCCTAACTCTTCTTCAGTGAATGCACTCCTCTGACCTTGTCTAATCCTCAGTTTCTTGCCACAGGAGCAGCTGATGAAGTGTTAGACCAGGGAGTCTGGGTAGTGTGTTTTAAGAAGGGAGTTTGAGGTCCATGTTTCATACAGGTTATACTTCAGCACTGAGACTGGATGTTCAGGTGTTTAGTGCAGGTCAGGACATGGGGAATGTTTTCGAGGGAAAGATATTGGCAACTCAGATGGGTCAGAAAATGAATTCTCAGAGGCTCCAGGCTGAAACCTGAAACTGTTGCAGAAAAAAAAGGAAACTGTTTTGCTTCTCTGAAGCAATTGTTAAGTCCTCCTGTTCAATGAGGATACATCTCTGCACTGCACAAAGATGGCCAAGAGTACACTGATAGTTACCATTGCCAGCTTTGGTATCAGAAATACTCCAGCAACAGTAATAAAGCAGAGAAGAAAACATCCTCTGGAAAAGACAGTACAGTAGTATGTTAATGCATTTAGGTGACAACCAACACTTGAGAAAAATTATTTAGAATAAATTTTTAGACACTGGAGCAAAAGGATGTGCAAGTCCTTTTCACAGTGCTTGCAAAACTCTCTTGGGTTTGAAATATGCACTAACTGTTGATTTCAATCTCTAATTCATAGACTTATTTTCAGTATAATGTTTTTAACTTCAGAAAGTTCAGTGTAATAAGTTACCTAATTGTGCATTGTCTGTTCATAAACCTGAGCAGTGCACCTCCCTTAAGATCTGCCATTTCATCTGATTAGTGCTGCTGTAGTGTTTCAAACATTGCTTTGTTTTGTGTGAAGAAATTTTAAACCCTTTTTTGAGAAACATATTTTTGTTGGGACACAAGAGTATCTCATTTCGAATTTCATTTTCAGTTCTCCATTTTTTCTGTTTCTTTTTTAAGTGCTAGTTTCTTTGGCTAAGATGGAACCGAAAGCATAATTCCGATTTTTTTTTCTTGTGTTATTTCAGAGGACATTAAAAATAGATTCCTCTGCTATAAATGTCTATTTAATACAGTTTTCTAGCTCAAGTCTGCTATGATGGTACTCACATAGTGTTTGAGACACCTTATGAAATTACAAAGACATCAGAAATAGTACAGGGACTGCATTTTTGGCCAGAGTGGCTCTAGGGAGACTGGCTCATAGTGGCTTCTACATTCGGCTTGCTAACTCCTGAGATGTTTTAATGGCCATCCTGTACATATCTTTTTGCAGGAACCTAGATCTAGGATTTTATTTAAACTATCCAGGTTATTTAATCAATTCAGCAACTCTAATTATCACACAGCTTACTAGAATGTTACATTGTATTTTAAAAAGCTTGGGAATCCGTTTCGATGGAAAAATGCAGGACTATCCATTTGGTGGATTTTGCACCTTCTCAATACAAACTTCTCTGGTTATCTGAGATGTTGCTCTAGCATTAAATAGAAGCTTCATTTATCCACTTTGTAAAAAGAGACTGCAAATAGACAATCTACATGTTTAAAAYCAGCACAAGTGTAAAAGTCCACCATAAAAATAGTTTGCACACAAGAAAACATACAAGTTAGTTATGCACTCCTCAGAATGCTGAAGGATTAAAATTTCTGCACCCCTGTGACTGACAGCCAGCTRCTTTGCTGGAGCTTTTCTTATGCAAACTCCATCACTGACTATCTGTAAGAAAATCTTGTGATTCATTTACTGCTCCATTCCCACCAAAGGAGATACCTGGGTTCATAAAACTGTCTGCTATGCAACAATTTGTGCAATATAAGACAAAACCACCATTGTGGTAAATCCACTGCAAAACAGGATCCTGGGAAGYATTTATGAATCTCCTGCCAAACTGCTTAAATCATGACTTTGTCACAAGCATCATATGTTTATAATCTTGTTATGATATTGAGGCCTCATACAGCTGKTTTTTTGTAATAATTTGCAGCCAGTTTAAAGCCATCTGGTGCACGTACTGCCAGGTATATGTGATTTTGTTGTTGTTGTGACTACACATGCACCCTCAGCACTCTCCTGATATTTTCTCAGTGTATGACAGAACAGTTGAAGTTAAATAATGKAATTATTTATTTGTACATGGTGACTAGATATGATGTTCCTGATAGCCACATGTGAGAACTGCTGTTTTAGTTTGTCATGTCTTCACATTCTGATCCTGAAAATCATATAAAAATGTTGGATTGCTCTCCAAATAAGCTAAAGATTGATATGCAGCTTTGGATCTCTTCTAATGTCATAACTCTCACTATGTTTTTATAAAGCCCAAGTCTTTAATTCTGATATATATATTAGGTATAGTAATATATGATTTTTATCWTCTGGTTACTTGGCAAAAAGCTTGCATTTGGAAATCATCTAAATCATTTAAAAGACCAATGATACATGGATTTAAAAGATTAGAGTTGAGGTTTTATCTGTATTTTGCCATTTATAAATTAAAGGCCATAATTTGCTTATAGTTTACTTTTTTAATACCATGTTATGTTTGGATCACTGTAGCCTTTAGACGCTGCAACCAAAATCAAAGCTGCATTACCTTGAATTCTGAAAAACCACATAAAAAAGAAGCTTCTGCTTGGCAATCGAAATTTAAAAATCCTCAGGGACCAGGGAGGGAAAGAAGGACTTTCCCTGACTGACTTAATTATTTTTCTGTGGCAGAGTGACTTCTTCAAGGTCACAGAAGAATTAAATTTTTGTATTGGTGAGCAGGTGGAAAAAAAAAAAAACAGAGGATGTTTAATCTGCACTTTCAGTGCAGGTTTTTTCACTGATTTCCTAAGGAAATAAGTCTTCTGTAACCACGTTTGTAACATTCCCTCACTTTTTTTTTCTTTCAAACAAATCTGAAAGAGAAATGAAAGTCTTAAATAGGTYTGTGTTTCTATGAATTTTGTGGAGGCAGATGCCAGGAGAAGGGAAGYAGAGACCATCTGAATAGTCTTGCTACAGTAAAGCTACAGCTTGAGTTCACATTCACAAGACAGAACTACATAAATTCCTAACAACGGGAAGACTTTTAAGATGTCAGATCAGCTCTCCCTATTCTGCTATAAGGCTCTGGAGCACAACCACAGCTGTCCATACATTAGACACCAATGTGGACTGAAATAAGAGGTGTTCTTTGGAAGGAGTCCTTGTGCAGAATGAGGACACTTTTCTGCAGCTTCAGACTGGGCAACCTACAAGATAAAACTTGCAGAGACAAACTGATGGCTGGTTTGCTCAGGGCTGGTGTTACTTCTTGGTGCAGATCATAGAGGCAGCACAGATGTAATCAAAGCAGAACTCACACTCTTTAAATAAAAGATGCTGATCACAGGAAAGCTGGGCATATGTGTGGATGCGTCAGTAAGAGACACATTTTAATGACGGAATTAGGGTTAATGGTTGGACTCAATCTTAAAGGTCTTTTCTAACCTAAATTATCCTATGATTCTGATTTGTTTAMTAATAATACTGTTCATGAATACATATGGTAGGGAGGAGAAATTCCTTGGGGAGGRCTTTGGAAACCTTTCTCTTAAACTGTAATACACTGGATTGTTTCTTTCTACAAAGGAATTGGTACATCTTGAATTTTTGATTTTATGCTAATTTTCCTTCATATGGTCTGTTTCTGTTAAGAACCTAGGCTATAGTTCTTCAGTGTGTCATGTTAAGCAGCATGTAGATCAGTGCCATGTGTTTAAGCTGGAAAGTTTATTTGTTTTTCTGGATTTGGTTTTTTTTTTGGTGGGGGCAGGGCATGGGTTGGGGATTTTTGGGTTTGGTTTGTTGGTTTGGGGTTTTTTTGGGGTTTTTGTTGTTTTGGTTTTTTTTGGCTTGGTTTGAGGCAGCTTGTATTAAATCCTTTACCCCTCCCTTTTTTTTCCTCAGTTGTATGGTTAGGAATTGCTTCACTACTTGTGTGTCCTGTGGGACTGTTAAATAATAGTTAGACATTTGGCCATCCATACTTCCCTAAAATCTAAAGTTGGTTTTCATTGATGGGGATTTCCTGGGTGCTCACATGCCTTTCTTTTGTATCTTCTCTCCAGATACACATCTTGGGTAATCACACCAGCGTCATGGTATAAGCTATGCAGTTTAACTTCTCAAATTATGAGACTATTTGGCCACTGTCAAGACATTTGCTCAGTTMTCTTGCAGAGAATTTGAACACAAGTGTCAAACATGGTTGACYATTAAGTTCATGTCATTTATCATTCCTTCTAAGGAATTCCATCTTGCTATTCCTGACCAAAAAGCTTTTCAGTGCAGTGGGCAGTTTTCAACCTCAACATAAGCAACTTCTGTCTATTCTTTATTTTTTCTTCCTCATGATCATTATGTGTCCTTATAATTAAGAACATCAAACATATTCACTACCAGTGATGAGAGCTTTGCATGGTCCCATCCCCATCCTGCATCTTTTCCCAGACACTTGTTCCCTTTTTGCTGGTTCAAACCATTGTGAGGCAATACTGAAGTAGAGCACGGAATTAATGTGGACCCGAAAAAAACCACCACAAAACTGAACAACAACAACAAAAAACCGCAAAACATTTCAGGCCTGCTCTGAAGTTGGATTTTGTTAGACTAAGTAAAACTCTTCTCAAATGATAGAATCTTAATTACTCTGATCTTTCTCATAACCCTTTCCACACTTTTTTTTCTTTTTTTTTTTTTTTTGGTAGGGAGATTAATATAAACTGGTGGATAGAACTGCACATCATATTCCTGAATAGATCTCGCCGGATCTTGTATTACACCACAACTACCCTTCCTGCTTCTGGAAATTCCGCATGTAGTCTATGAAAGGTCATGCATCCTGTCTGTTTCACCATGGTTGCTAACAAGCCCGCTGTGATAGCCTGCTTTTTTTTGGAGGGTATTTTGGTGAGCTTTCTGCTTCTCTGATAATGTTACTGAAGTTTCTTGTAGCTATTGTTTACCTGACTGGAGGCACTCTGRCTAGGCCATAAGGATTGAAAGCTTTTAGGCTCACCTCTGGGTACTAGGGATGGGARTTGTATGTTCCAGTTACTTTTTGGAAGAGGTGGAGTGTGTTGACAGAGTACATAAGGCAGAGTGTCTGTTCTTTGCCCCAAATCCTTATCCATTTTAGCACTGTAAAGAGCTTAGTCTTAATGAAGTTGTTGGGAATCCATTCTAGACTGCAGCAACATACACCTTTCAACAGGCAACAGTGCTGACTTTGGCAACTTCTGTCCTGYCCCTCTGGCCACAGCTCCAACTTTAGAGCAGGCCTTCAAATGTTTTGAGTTTTTTTGTTGTTATTGTTTGGTTTTGTTTTGTGGTGGGTTTTTTTTTGAGTCCATATTAATTCCGTGCTCTACTTCAGTATTGCCTCACAATGGTTTGAACCAGCAAAAAGTGAACGAGTGTCTGGGAAAAGATGCAGGACTGGGATGGGGTCACGCAAAGCTCACATCACCACTCTGAGAAGTGTCTGTTGAACCATTAACTTCAGTCATCRCCACCCCTAATGGGGTCACAGAGCTGTATGACACTACGTGAGGGATATGTGAGGCTGCTTAAATGAAATCAAGTCCTTCACTGGGAGCTAAAGCAACAGGCTTATGCTGAACCTCCTAATCCAGAGCAGGTATATTGAGTATAAAAATTTTCACCGTCATTTTCTATTCTTACCTCAATCGTGAAATAAGCAAAAATGACACTATCCTAAATTAAAAGCACAGGTTATGTAGAACGAGACGAAAACCTCAGTATTATTTGAGAGTAGCCGGACCTGCGAGTTCAGAGCTGCTGTACCGTAGCCTAGAATATCAAAACGAGAAAAATCCCATTTGCAAACAGATGAAGCCTACTACAGATCAGGCAGTATTTGGACAACAAAATGGCTGTGGTTGTGCCTATAGGTGATCCACAGGAGCGCAGCTGGAAGTAGGGGAGCGGGGGAGCCCCAASCCCGCTCTCCGGGTCCGGTTCGCGGCCGCGCCGGGGCGCGGAGGGGCCGTGCCGCAGTCAGCGAGAGCCCGTCCCAGGGACTTACTGCGGGGCGCTGCGAGACGCGGGGCGCGCAGCCCCGAGGCGCACACGGCCGGCGGCTGCGCCTTCCCGGCGGGGCTGCTCGGGCGCCGGCCGCGCTCCGCTCAAC